>JAPTHN010000046.1:1455000-1780326 GCA_026936325.1 Platynereis dumerilii | reverse complement strand
CTGTTTTGGTGGCCATATTGGATATGGTACCATAAGGATTGAATACACAAATCATTAATCACACTATATGACTTTTCTGATGCCTGTCAACATATTGTATGAAGCTCCAACTCCATATTTTGACCACATGATACGGTAATGGTGAGTTAGCCATTTTCGTCGGCCATTTTGGCTGCCATATTGGATTATGGCCACTAGGGTTGGGCAGACACCTTTGGGAATATGTTAATTGGATTGCCTGACCCTTAAAACCTATATTTAGACCCAAAATTTGAATTTGTAGGCCAAATAGAAGTGGAATTATGACAAATTTTGTATTTTGGCGGCATTTTGGAAAATGGCCGCTGGTGGAGTTAGCCCGAACTTTTGAGAGGGGTACCCTCGCTAAATTTCTTATTTTGAACCCATCTAACCAAATTTGCATCGAAAAATTGAGTCGGAGAAATTGGTCACGGAACCTATGGCACGTCCTCTACTAAAAACAGAAATAAAAGAAAGTGTATTAGCATTGTATCTTTTATGGGGGAGTATATTTTTCAGTATAAGTGTATAAATATGTCTCTGAGAGAAAGATATGTATGCAAGGTTGTGGATATTCTTACTTTTAGAATATTTGAAGGTCTTTGGCTTAAACATTACTTTTCTTTTTTGTTTTTGTGGCTTACATATTATGTTAAAGTGTATAATGATGTGCTAAAGGTTTTGAATAATATTCTTACAGGGTGTAAATGTAAATATGTAACATGGAGAAATTAAGCGATAACTTTCGATATCCGGAGTTTGATTTCCGAATAGGGAAAAATACGTTGCTATACATTCTCAGCTGGATGCTTTTTCGAATGAGATGTTAAATTGGCAGCATCGGTCCCTTGTGTCAGTGTCTATACTGGGCTAAGAAAAGATCCCTCATATGGGGTAAATGTGTAACATGTTGAGGACTCCCGCTCTCTCTCCCATCTCATCAATCAACCCTTGTGAACGCCCAGAACTCAAATTAGAGGGCTGGACTGGCTGGACTTACACTGTACCACATCTATTTATCTCTCAGTGTCTCCATCATCTCACCAAGACACCAACCCTTGTGAGTGCTAAGAACATCTCTATGAGGACTGCACCAGCCAAATACTTAACTTCCCAATTGAGCAAATGGCACATCCTTAAGCAGATATATTGGAAGATGGCAAGCTAATCCACCCTGTATGAGTTGGAGTGGCTGCATTCTCTGGTCAAGTGACTCAAGTGCAGCATAAAAGCGCAGACATTTGGAGCCATTTGCAACAATGCCACAGTTACTTATAGTGCAAGGAATCTGCACAGATTGTAATGCACTGGCCTTGATGCAGGCAAGCTTGAGATTATGTACAATGTATATGCAGTGCACTATGTGTTGGAATATGTCGACTTTGGGGGTTGCTATGCAGGGGCACTGATTTGAATTTATAGTATGCCCGTATACCCGGATTGGCTTGGCCAGCTCAATCTCCATCTTTTTGAATGTAGGGAGCTGCGCTTTCATTTTTACCCCGCTGGCTATGTAATAGCCTACGGGGTACTGCAGTCCTCCACATGACGGGTAGCTGGGATTTCGTCAATCATAACTCACTTTGTGTTGCTCGTATTTCATTCAAACTTTGCCTGTTATCTTATTTTGTCATACAGACGGGAATGACAAGTTTCCAGGAATTTCTAGCAATTAGATGTGCGTAATTCCATGTTAGTTCAATAAATTTCAGGAAATTTTTCCGCTTGACCCCCTTAGATTCGTCTCAAACATTTCTCAAACTAGCCTTTAGTAGTGTAATAGTTGTGTGAATAGTTTCAGCTCAATATCTTGAACTTCAAGTGTTTATTAATGCTCATTTTTCTTTACGAACAATACTGGAATTTATTACTTTTGTATGCATGTAACAGTATCCGAATGGTCTCAATGGCTTCACATAGAGCCAGCGGGGTTTACGTGCTTGCACAGTATTTTTGGTGACCGCCATATTAAGAAGAGATGAGAAATGCCCAGGGTCTTTCAGTTGCACCCAGCACAATACAAGGGCTAATTGATGAGATGGAGACACAGCAGGAATCCTCGACGTGTTACATAATTACCCTGTGTGAGGGACTCACCCAGAACAGACACTGATATAAGGTGCCTTCGTTAGTTTCAGCAAAATGAACAAGATGCCATTTGGTTATATGCTGGTGAATTATATCAAGAAAATAATAACTTTTGGATCAATCGTTAGTGATAATGTTGTGATTGTCTGATTGATAAAGCAATAATTGAGTTATCAATGGACACTTCCATATCAAGTCATTTTGCACATTTGAATCAGTAATTATTCAGCTCTGTCACAGCAGTCAGTGCATCTATTAAGTTAAGCATTGTGTTCAAACAGTGGATCTGAACCCACGACCTCCAGCAGTCAGTCATCTTAACAATTAGACCACCAACGGAGTTGACCAACCACAGAGGACAGTAAATTGATAATTGATAATCAAATTACAAATTCATCAAATCTCTTGTACTGTTACTCTTGATAATTAATGAAAAATTATTATTAATCTTACACTATAGCAGAATTTATACTGGGTGATATTTCATTATGATTAATTAATTTAAAGAAATTGTCCATTTATATGGTGATTTTGTTGAAGAAATCTAAACATTATGTAAAGGATTCTGTAATTTGTATGGTGGATAGCCATATTTCATGTAAACGAACTGTATGAAAATGTGAATTATCAATTAGGAGAAAATTCGCCCAGGCTAGATGTCCTATCTATCTCAATCTTTTCAGTTAGTCCCATCACACCCTCACCTTTTATCGCCCATCAATCACGTGATTCCATGGTCATGTGACCTGCTGTCATGGCAACCATGACAATCATTCTTTATGACGAATGTCCAGCCATTGTTCAGCTTAGATGCTTGGGCTCCTTGGGCCACTATGAGGCCAGTGTGGGCCACTGTGAGCCTACATAGAGTGGCCTTAATTATGATTGGGCCAGAATGACCATGGTGAATACAGCATACCCGAATAATAGGGTTTAGGGTGGGGAAAGGAAGGAGAAGGGTTTGGGTCAAGGGCTGCATATAGATTAGGGTTCCACTAACAAAAGGAAAGGTTTGGCCGTTTGGGTATGGATTGCGTTAGGGTATTGGGTACCCACAACCCAAATAAGGCAAATCATATATGTGTTGATGGACAGATAGACAGAGCGATACAGATAGAGAGAAGGATATATAGACAGGTTAACAGAAAATTCGACAAATAGACAAAGTGAGCAATGGATAGATGGATAGATATCTTGAAAAGACTGATTGATCAATAAATAGATATAGCTAGATAGCTAGATAGATTGATAGATAGATAGATGGATCGATCGACTCATAGCTAGATAGATTCAGATTCAGATTCAGATTCAGATTCAGATTCAGATCTTTTATTCGTAGCTCATATCAAACATCCTTTATAACGAAATATCAAAATTGTATAAAAACAAGCTACAGGACCTCCTCAAAGGCAAAATTATGCCGCTGTCGAGGAGGCCCTGTTGTTTACCTCATTTACAATATATTGGTACAGTGGCTGGTAATATTAGAAAATTTTGAAAGAAAGATAAAAAGAAAACACTTCAATAGAAAATTAATACTTATGGTTGACCGCTAGAATAGGAGACCATCCAATTTAGAAGAAACTGAAAAATTAACTACAGACATAACAATAAGGATTCGTACATGTACTAGTATAACTTTCCAACAAGTAATTTTTAATATAAAATTTAAAGCCTAGAAAACTATGTGTAAATATTTTTTGTTTGAAGAGATCAGGCATGTTATTATAAAGTTTTGGAAACCTGTACCTGATGCCATTTCTTGCGAATTCATGTCTCACAGCGGGCAGACGCAAGTCAGTTGCATGTCTGGTGTTGTAGTTATGATTAACAGCTGCAAAGGGATCCAAGTGACGTAAAAAGAATATAGGAGTTAAACCATTAATTAATTTGTAGCAAAATTTGTAGTCATGCAGTGTACATATATCTTGGATTTTGAGGTACTTTAACTGTTTAAATAACATACTTGTATGGGCATTGTACTTGCTGTTAGTTATAACACGTATTGCTTTTTTCTGAAGTTTAACTAAATTTTGCGATTGCCATCCCCAAATTGAGGAGCAATAATGCAGGTGGGGTAAGATCAGAGCATTATAAATATTTAGCAATGCATTAAGTGGCAGGAATTTCTTTAGCTTTGTCATAATACCTATGGTTTTACTAATCTTTTTGGATATGAGATTTACATGAGATTTCCATTAAGTTTTTGTCTAGAACAAGACCAAGGAAGTTAAATTCATCAGCAAAGTCAATTTTGATATCATCAATATAGATGTCTGGTATTTCAACTTGTCTGTTTATCGTATGAAACAGATAGATAGGTAGCTAGATAGATAGACAGATAGATAGATTGATAGATTGATAGATTGATAGATATATGTAGATAGATAGATAGATAGATAGATAGACAGATTTATATGGAAAGATAGATTTCCTCTTACGCAAACATGCAATCCTCATCTCCGAGATCGAGAACTCCATATTTGCTGAAGGTGTAGTAGTCCACTGCATGGACAACTGACAAAATACTGCCAATGGATAAAGTCTGTTGGCTGCGAGAGATAGAACTATAACCTCAAAGAATCCAAGACCTTGTGGGAAAATATAACAATAACAAGATGCGACTGTAACAGATCTGATTGTAACAGATTGGTTGCGTGAATCATTCATAACTCCCCTTGGACACACAGATATTGCTCAAGCACAAAACTGTTGCCTTGGAGACACGGTGATTTTCTAAAGTTTCCCCCCAAAACACACTTTTTATCACCAGTATGACGTTCGGAGAATTGATAGTTTCTTACAAGTCAGCTGGAAGAATTGATGGTTTCTTCCAAGGCGTGTGAGTTGTCACATGATGTTGCAAAATGAGGCATTATTGTTGCCGTGGTGATAACAGAACGCTGAAAATTCCTCAAGACATTTTTATGAAGAATGGGAACCAAAGCCATCAATGAAATCCTGCCATTGCCATTCGTGTTCAGCGTTCAATGGTCAGCAAAATTATGAGAGGTGTCGTGAATTAATCATAATTTTACATCATACGACCTGTTGGATTATGCAAAATTGCAAATAGATATATATTTGTGGCAGTTGGCAAAAGGGATTATAGAGCAAGTGGGAGAGCTTGGCATAGGCAAGGGTTTGGCATTATGGGGAGAATGGAATATTGAACATTATTATGTTGACTTTTCAGTTTTACTTCTATGCTAATTATGTGGATAGTGTTTTGTGTTAGCAAAGGCTGCAAAATTCTGATTTGTCTCAAAAAACTTTGTGAAAATGATACACTGATTAATGAGAATTTGTCAAAGTTTTCAATTAAACCTATATATATTTACAAAGTGACTTGGTATACATATGCAAAGTTTGTCTGAGTGGAGATTGATGGATTTAGTTTTGATTAATTCTTGCGGACGCATTTATGTCTTGCTACAGTAACATGGCACTCTGACACAATCAATTAATTACTAACATTCTGACTGTAACTGATCAGCTAACATTAACATTGTGTGTGAAAAGACATGACTGTAGTAATTGAATTGTTGCCAAATAAGCACACAATACTATTGTACACAAGTTCCCTAGAATTATGTATCCATAATGATATTCTTGATAACAGTATACCCAGAACTATGAATTACCATTTTATGACCAATTGTGCCCATATAGGCTGTTTGATGCCACCCTAGGGTACCATACAACACAAATTCAGAACGATACAATACAATACAATTCCATACAATGTTATATACAATTGTGAGAATGGTATTACAATGGTAATATGGGTAATATAATGGTAATATAGGTAATATAAAGGTAATAAGATTGACCTCATAAATGCATTTTCTACAGGCTTTGCTCCTGCTGGTAATTGCATTTCTGAAGCATGGAATGCATTTTGCAATAATGCTTATTGGCAATCCATTACAATGCCATTCCATTTCCATTGCTACCATTCCTGCCTATCCATCCCATTTGGACAGTGGCAATCATGTTATGTGCCTGGTATTTCTCAAAGTGGCATTTTCTTCCATTACTAATATATTGGACTATAGATCGTTCCTATTGTTACTAAACGTAGGCCTGTGTATGGCTTATACTGCAATGCCGATGGAATCTTTATAGATATGGGTTGTTTTATCTGAAAACTATCTCTTCAAAGACTCTTTCTGTTAAGTTAAAAGGACTCATTGGTGGTATTATAGGCCTACCATTTGACATCTCTCTCAGCCAATCACAAGCCAGTATTTCATTGCAATAAATCCCATATTTATATTTTACAATATTATATGTTTGACTGTTTGCCTCATGGTATAAGCCAGTTATTCACCGTGGGATCAGGAATATGTGTTTATCACACCTTTGGTTTAAAGTGCTTGCAGAATAAAAAAAATCTCATATTTTCTCTTCCCAGATGAATAACCTGTACTTATCAAACAAAAGGTACAGATAATCATTTTGGTGTTAGTAATTTGCAGCAGTCCTTTTAGTTTGGGTTTATTGTAAGCCTATACCATCTTCATACGTTGCAAGATTGATTGAATGGTTCAATTCCTTCCTTAGTTCTTCTAAACATACCCTGAATTTATTTTGGCACTTCATGGCTACCTGAAGAAGATCTGAAACCGTTTTGATTGCCAAAAAGGCTTTGGTCAGAGACTTTGGAAATCAAGATAGTTCCATTGCAAATAAGTAAACCCTCCTTTGATAAGAATCCTAAAGCTTGCATTTGAGCTGTGATTATTTATTTTCTTCAGACCCCTGAAGCATCACTAGCTTTAGTTTATTTTGATTAGCCCATGTAATGATGCTTTAATGAGACCCTCAAGGAACTGGGGTATAAAGTTACTTCCAAGAATTGAACTTGAGACCTTTTTGCAAACTGCTTCAACATGTGCACTCATGGATACTGAGATACAATGTATGCAGTGCTGTAAATAATTTGTTACCAAGTTACTAATAAGAATAATATACAATTTCTGAAATACAATATATACTGAGATACAATGTAAGTGCAGTGCTGGAAATAATTTGCCTTCAAGTTTCCAAGTCAGCGACAGAAATAGGTGTTATTTCTCTAGGTCATTGGTGAGATTGCTTATAAAAATATGGATACTTAGAGGCATGCATGTATACGTATCTCTGGTTTAGCAAGCAAATAAATCTCAAATTGAGGATAATGACACATTATGAGCATTGCAGAAAATTCCAAGCTGGAAGTTCATAATCAACAGCAATAAAAACCAAGGAAGAAAATCACCGATCAAAAATCCTAATCATTTGTACCAGTTACAATGAGCTCAATCTTATGCTGATGATTAGCTCTATCAATGTGGTGCTAGCACTGCCACCATGTACTTCTAGATGAAAGAAATAAGCAAATATTAGGTGTGAAAGTTGCCCATTAAAATCTTGTGAGTGCTCTTGAAATTGGATGCCAATTTTTAGGTTGCTGTCACTTAGTTTTAACTTGGACCTTTCATGCACTCTAAAAAAATTCAGACAAAATTGGTTTTTTAGATTCAAAATGGTTTTTTGAAAAACCAAATTTCAATGCAAAAAACCAACTTGGATTTTTTTAAAAATCCATGTTGGTTTTGCATTGAAATTTGGTTTTTCAAAAAACCATTTTGAATCTAAAAAACCAATTTTGTCTGAAATTTGGTTTTTCAAAAAACCATTTTGAATCTAAAAAACCAATTTTTTCACAACCATGCACTTGGTACCTTTAATCTTGAAATGAGTTCTTATGTTTTTCAGTTTCTTTTATTCAATGTTTTTCTCCCCCCTCTGAGGCTCTCAAACACTTTTTGGGGTGGCAGTGCATGGAAGCAATTTTGTAATTACCGACAGCTTTTTGATTTTAGGTCAATGAACTTTTGGTTTGGATTAAAAAAAAAATCTTGTGAGTGATACCAGTGGCGTCCCTATAGGGGGGGGGGGCCCCCATATTGGACCTGTGCCCCCCAGGTGCCCCCCATATGAACTTCCTGACTTTGGCTAAAATATACATTTAGTATAGTGGGTCTATATTAACCACCCCCGCTCGAGACCCCCTAGTTACGCCTCTGAGTGATACTGATTTATTAATGATTTCTTAAAATATTGCTTTGTGTAGGCCTATTTTCTTTTTCAAAGTTATTAACCGTCAAATGTGATTCTTCTTCATTTTCTTTCTTTCTTAATTGTATTCATTTACTTATTTCCTTCCTTCTTTCTTTATTTTATTTCTATTTTTGTCGATCCTTCCTGTTGCAAAGTGCAGACATAGTGCAATATTATTTCGGATTTCCTCTAGTAGTGCATTAGCAGAAGATATTGCACTTCCTCAAGACCAGTATATCATGAGCTATCATGAAAATTGTTTTTCAGAAAATATTTATGAGGTTTTGTAGAGAGCAGCTGTGATTCCAAAGTGATTTATAAATCCCATTACTTACCATTAAAATGACAATATATTACTGTTTGTGGTGATCTTAATGATATAGAAAATAATTTGAGGACAAAGAGCCTTTTGTTAATATAGCTTATAGGCATATGCCATATTTGACTGCATGCCTCTAAGCAATATTTTCAAAAAAATCTGTATGGCCTAAAACCATAATTTTACCATTTAGAGATATCATTATAGACTCTCACAGTGCACTGAGCGAGTAATTAAGCTTTAATGACCCCCATCCCCTCCAGGGATATTGATGGTTGAATGATTTTTGTTGAAAATTTATCTGAAGTGTGTCAGGGATGTGTGAAGCATGTGGGATTGATAACAAAAGAAATTTGAGAGAAAATATTGAGAGATTTCAAAATTGAATAGATTTGTATCACAATTAAAATTTTGTTCCCCAGAAAGACAGAAACAGCTGTAATACACAACATTTTAGTCGTTCTTTGGTAGCTCGATTTAAAATTACTCAGGCCTCTGAAAGTTATGGTTTTGGCTCTTTTCATTTGGTTGCTAAAACCTTTGTATCTAGACTTTCCATTAGAACACCATGAAAACCTAGACCCAAGAATTAGTAAAGCCACCTAAAGTGAAAATAATGACATTTCTTCTGCTTGAATTGACACAGTCACAGACTGACCTTCTTAGAGTCAAACAAAGAGATTTTCCACTTCATCAGAAGCTTTTTGTTGGTCTATGCTGAAATTTGCCAGGTGTTGAGGAAACGTTGTCCACTTGTTTAGATGAAAGGGTTGAAGTGAAGGCTTGAAGGAGGTATTGTGGGGAACTTACCAGTCTTGATTCAGACCAGCATGCTGCCTGGTGGGGGATGAGCATAGCAGTCTTGAGCAGAAGCTCTCTTGGTGAAGGAGGGAGGGGGGGGGGTGCGAAGGCAGTATGCCGAGCGTCTTGTGACAAATGCTGTCGCACAACTTGGGTCAATCAGTGCTAAGTGTCGAGGAACAGTCACTCACAATGCTATGTTTCCCTAGATCACTGACAAGCCCATTTTGTCAATCTGTAACACACTAACAAACCAGTGGCTGCAAGAAGTGCCCCAAGACTTCTCTAGAAATGATTTCAAAAGGAACTATGTTTTATGAAGGATCACGCACCTGTAGTGTGTTAGTCCGCCAAAACGAATCTGCTACTGTCAACTGCTATTATCCAATGTTAACTCCACTGTCATCGTCCAACGATGTCCTATATATTGAAATTTATGTTGACAAATATGTCTTGGCTCCTATGACTTAAATATTCCACTGATATCCATCTTAAAACTTCGTTCAAAAGCTGTCACAAAAACCATGCTTGTTTTGTTTTTGACAGCAAGCAGTGCTAAAAATAGAATCAGGAGACTTGAAAATGTTTCTTTTTTCTAATCTCGCAACTAAAACTTGCCATTTTGGCTTCAAACAATGTTTCATTTTGTGCAACTGAATAGTTTAATATCAACTGAGGTATTTGATCAAGTTTATGATAAACTTTTCTGCAATTCACGGACAAAAACGAATGGTTGACGGACATTTGTCACAAGACCAGCACAGCTCCGCTATGCTCATCCCCCACCAGGCGGCATGCTGGTCTGAATCAAGACTCGGCATACTGCCTTCGCACCCCCCCCCCCTCCCTCCTTCACCAAGAGAGCGTCTGCTCAAGACTGGGAACTTACAGGACTTAGTATCGATGTTATTATACTGTTTATTTGTTGTTTGCACACAAACAGGAATAATTCGACCTCTTACTTTCGATATTATCTTAACAGTGATTTGACTAAAATTCTTTTATCAAAATTATTGTCTCAAAACATAAAAAACAACAGTATTTTATTAGATTACTGTATTTATTACTGACTCAAAAGGGGATATGCTACATTTACATCCTCCATTAATTTAGGTCGGAGGTTGAAACCATTGAGTAGAGGGAGGTATACAGTTTTAGGAGGTCTTTTGGAGCACTCGGGGAAATATTTGCTATAGGTTCCATGAAGAAGGTGTTTGGAAGACACAGAGGTATGAAAATGCAAATGAAGGCAGTGCACGAGAAAACAACAGCACAAAAACAGCAACCAAAAAACACATGTAAAAAACATAGGCTGCGCAGCAGCAAACCTTCAGCGAATAACACCTTTAGAAGATTACAATAATATCATAAAATTGGTGCATTTACGAAATTGCAATAGCGGTCTAGTAGTGGCCTTCCATTATCTCTATTTTTCCAATGATTCATAAAGTGTTATACGCATCAAAAAGCACTGCTAAATTAATTGCATAGGTGATTTGTTTAGAAAATGCATTACTGTATATGCAATAGTGGGCAAGTTTTGGCTCCGATATATAAAAAAATATTTTAAATATTTTTTCTCAATATTACAAAAACTATAGAATAACCATCTGTCAGACCATGAAAAGGCACAACTAGACCATACAAGCCATATTTGTACCAAACTTCATCCATGTATATGGAATAGTGACCGGATGTTGGGCCAGAAACAAAAATAATAATTTTTATGTTTTTTTAAATATTTGAAAAAGTATATAATATTTTCCATCAGACCTTTCAAAAGGCACAACTAGACCATATTGACCATATGTGTACCAAAGTTTATCCATGTACATGCAATAGTGAGCGAGTCTTAGCCCAAAAAACAAAAAAAATATGTTTTTTATCTTTTCTCATTTTTTCAGAAAGTATAGAATATCTGTCAATGAGACCATCAAAAGGCACAACTAGACCATATAGGCCACGTGTGTACCAAATTTCATCCATGCACATGCAATAGTGACCGAGCCTTGGCCCGGAAACGAAAAAATTTTTTTTATTTTATTTTGTTAATTATTTCAAAAAGTATTTAAGATCTATTCATCAGACCATCAAAAGGCACAACTAGGCCATACAGGCTAGATGTGTACCAAATTTCATCCCCATACATTCAATAGAGGCCGAGTGCCGGGTCGGAAACGATCTATCCGCCCGCCGCCCGACCGCCCGCCCGGCGGACGGACAGCATTTTTACCCAAGTGATTACAATACCTTCTTCGAACTTCGTTCGCTGAAGGTAAAAAGGCCACCAAGTACCCCCTGTCTCCCCCCCCTCCCGACCTCAACCCTCCACAGCCATATCTTTTTTACCCTCACCACAGGCTCATAAGCATCCATTTAGGGTCATTTTCTGGTGAATGAAGGGGACAATAGAAGGGTGCAAACCCCTTAAAATTACCCTCCAGGGGTTAACATATATCACCCCAAACTGGGGTCAACTCACTAATGACGGTGTAGATAAAGATTTTCTACTTATCTGTGTTTTTCTTGTTAAACTTCACCTACACATAGGTGAAGTTTCTTGTAATCGGTAGAATTTATTATTTATTATTTATTCAAACTCATCGGAGAGTTTTCAAAAAATTCATGTACATAGCCTGCAATAATCTAAGAACGCGTTTTTTTTATATTTGACCTTGACCTATTTTTCAAGGTCACAGAGCCTTTTAAAGTCGGATTTTGCAATATTTGAAATGCATGTACCTCATCCGGTTATTACCGGTTTTAATTTTCCTGCACATGGAAAGGTCCCAGACACTTTCTTCACAGTTTGACCTACTTTCATAAAAGTAGGTCAAGGTCACATTGTACATAGTCCGTTTTTATGGTTTGAGGTCTATCGCGGGATCTCAGAATCCGTAAGTCGTAGAGTCATACCGATGGTGCCAAAACGTGCTCAAAGTCACGGGACATCTGCCCGACCCTTTATTTTTCATCGGCAGCAGTGGTTCTTGAGTTACGTAACTTTAAAGTCATACCGCGTCACCAAAACCGGTGACCTTGAGAATTTTACCTTGAAATATCGATGTTAGCTCATAACATGTCATAGTAAACCCCCCCAAACATACACCTAATAAGCCCATACTGACCTTTAAATTTGACCTTGACCTCATTTTTCAAGGTCATTCGACCCGAAAAAGTTTGAAAAGTTGCCATTTTCAACAATTTTTTTTACCATGTTATTTTTAAGATATCAGCGTGATTCACTGGTGACAGATGAGCATTGGCCTGTTTATTCCTAATATCTAATCATATTTTTAGTACCTCCTTCGCCGGATTTATGAAAAATTTTCAAATATTGCTAACTGACAAAGGTTAAAAAATGAGAAATTTCCGCGTTTTTGACAAGGAAATATTGATTGTACAGCATTACAATGCATGGCTGACCCCCCCTTTTTAATACAATGCCATCATGAAAATCATATTTATTTTGACCTAGAAAATGTTTTTCAAGGTCAAACTCAAGGTCAAACATGTCAAAATATTTTACTTTTTTGACATTTCATATTTTTTAACAAAGAAGGAATCTAGATATTGTTACATAAATGGTAGACGTACTTGCTACAATACCCTCGAGGCTTCTTGTAAATTTACAAGGTCCTCGGATTGACCTACGTTGCACAGTAAAGGTCAAAAGGTCAAAAAACGAGCAAAAAATTTATGATTTTTTTTCACATTTCTCAAAGATAGCGTAATTTCAAACAGCCGTAGCTGAACATTTTGTCGTAGCTCCGACGGTTAAAAAGATCGCCGGACCCTGAAAAGTTTATGTTTTTTGTCGAATTTTCACAATATATTATTATTTTGACATGGAAGGAATCATCCTTTTTTTATCAACCTGCCTGGACCTATATGTAGCATCTGTTTACATAATCCTGGCAAATTACGTATGTTTTCATTGAACCGTTTTGGTTATACAGTGATTTTAAATTAAAAACTACATTTTTTCAGGTATTTCTAAAGTTCATATTACTGAATTGTACCATAATTTCAATCTGCGATAAGTCCGGTACTAATTAAGATACAGAGAATCTGTAAACAGATTTGAAAAGGCCAAATTCTCCTCTAGTTTTCATCATCTGAACATGTTGTCGTAGCTATAACGGTTTAAAAGATCGCCGGACCCTGAAAATTTCATGTATTTCTGATGGTCAAAGAGATCACATGACCCTGAAAAATCGATGTTCTCAGAAATCGCAGAAGATGTACTGGTTCATGTATTGGTTCATGTATTGGTTCATGTATTGGTTCATGTATTGGTTCATGCATTGGTTCATGTACCGGTTCCTGTATGGTTCATGCACTGGTTCTTCTACTGGTTTATGTACTCGTTTTTCTGTGCTAAATCATGGAAAAAATCAAATTGCTGGTAATCGAATGGAAACTATCTAGGTTTCGTTAAGGGTGCAAAATGGTTTCCAAAAACGTATAATACATGTCTGTAGCATTATTATTGGTCCCTCCCAAGACCGATTGAAAATTTTGTTCATTTTCGGTAGTTTTTTGCTTACTTGCGAAGTCGCGGTAAGCTATATCTTTCGCCTAGTGATGTATAGGTTAATTTTATTAACACCATTGGCTTTAGTATGAAAAGAGCTTTCATTTGAATACCAACATGACTAATCTGCCTCATTTTTCAGGTGAAATGTACTGATAAATGCAGCAGGATAAGCGACAAAGTCAGTTCTGTTGTGGTAATTATATGCCTGCCATAGAAATGCAGGCTAAAAATTTTCAAATCAAGTTTCTATATTAGTTTTTTTTTGCCTAAATGTCAATGTTTATTTTTCTTTTTATAAAATCTGCTTGTTCAATTAAATGTGGTGGACTAGATCTTTGAATCTTGGGTCATGCAACTCATTACAGTCTGTCACTTTTTATAGAAAAAATGAGGACCAGTTCTCTGTGAAAAATGCACTTTGTGACTCATGACAGGTGATGAAGTGTCATCTTCTCTACTTTCAACATGGGAAACACAGAGGGTGTTTGATTAGTCATGATCATCGATCAAGAGAAGGTCATTTGACTTGTCATAACTGATTTTAGAGTGAAAATCAGATGAATAATCCTTTCGTTCGGCTGTCACCAACAAGCAAGATAAGCCTCCTTAAATCAAATTGACAGTATTGGGGATGATCATGACAAATTATCAGCATGATGACACACATAGTACAATTTTCACAGTGCGACAGTTCACTCTTTTTCTATGTCAAAGTGACAGACTGTGACTGACTTAGAGATTTTTGCAGATTAATTAGCGGTCCACGCAGTTTCAAAATTTACATTCAACTAGCCCTTGTGATGTCACTGGCTTAAACATGTTTTAATGAAATTGCTTGTGTCGTTATAATATCTGGCAGCATAGGTGCGAATAAACTAACTGGTTTGGTATATGTACCAGATAAGAAGTTTAGGAAAAAAGCAGGTTACTGTTAATGACGTGGCAATGCCAGTTTGCAAATTGAAAAGAAGAAAATTCATTGTTCCAATTGATCACCAATCTGCAAAGAACTCTAATGAAAACATACAAGCAGTGTCATCTCTACTAATTGTGAAATGGCTCCCAAGATGATACCGAAAAGTACTAGTAAAGAGACACCTGGTCCCATTCAGTTCTCCTAATTGACAGAATTTTAATGACAAGTTTCTAGGTTTCTTTGTTTCCTGGGTGAAGGAATTTTTTGTGAAGATTATCAAAACATGCCAGCATCTAATCATCTCTCATAAAACTAGAAAAATTGTGAAGTAGATAGCTTTAGAAATTTCATGAAAACTTGTCATTTTAAGGGAATTTATTAAAACCTGCAGTATCCTGCACAGGTTTGAAAATCATACCCATTCGACATCATTACACAATTCTGAGTACTGACTCAAATAGTATTCACTATTAAAACATATTATCAGCTTGCCATTGTAGTGGGATCTTTGAAATGTCTTTATAGGCAGGTGTTTTATGGAAACATGAATTGCTTTTTCCTTACATTAAATGGTGTCTGTCATTGCCTGATGAATTTTTTGACCTAAGAAACACAAAATTAGTTCTCCTTCGTTAATCTATATAAAGTACCTGGCAATTTTGACAATCATCTTTACAGGAATTTTGTGTAAAACAGTTTCTGGACCAGAAAAGCAAGGCTACCTTCCATTAGCTGCTCTACAATGTCTTTGCATCAGTACAGTTATTACAGGCCTGAAAAGGATAAACTGCCATTCCGGAATTTTGGCCGCAGTCCAGGATGATGGATATAAATGTATGGTACTTTTAATGTCTATAACTTTTAGACATTTTAAAATGAATTTATTTTCCTCTCTACAATAATTATAGAAAATGACCTGCTATTTGGACTTAATTAAATTTGAATTAGGGCTGAAATAGGATTAAATGCTTCTCGGCGGCCACCTTTTCATTTAATTTTTGCAGCCGCCTTTGATTCTCCAAGCAGTTGCACCAGAATTAAAGGATGCTAAAATTCATAAACATATTCTGTGCACCTAAATCTCCAAGAGTATGCGTGTTTGGCAATTTTGCATGCAAGCTCCACAGGGAACAGACTCATTAAAATTGTCTGATTATGATAGTTCAATGTTATATTTTAATTTAAATACTTAAAAGTGGTCAAATATACAGCTATACATATCATGTTGGTACTCATTTGAAAGCTCTTTTTATGACGAAGACAATGGCACCATTCTCAATGGGATAGCTGTTACCTACATCAAGTAATTAATAACCGCGATTTCGAAAAACGTGATAATTTAACTCAAAAGTTTATTATCTTCAGATGAGCTTGGGAGGGATCAAAAATAAAGCTACAGCTATGTGTAATACATCAATTTGCCGCATTTTTCTGTCTTAACAATGTTTGGATAGTTTCCATTTGAAATTGTAAAGTTCATTTTTATCACCACCCCTATAGACTGTGCATACTTGCATGTACTCAATGTACAGGAAACATTCTTGTATTCTTGTCTGTATGCATGTTACATAATTATGTCTGATTCCTGTGTACTTTTCCATGTACCTTTTACTTGCTCATCTACTTGTGTCTGTTCGAGTTGCTGGTACCACAGTAGGTGAAGTTTTGTTACCGCTCGCGGTTACGGCTACTAGTTTTTCTTGTTTTTCTTGAATTTCCTATATCAACCAAGGAAATATAAAGAACTTGAATTAATGAAAGGAGACCTTTTTTTCCAAGATTGTTTTAATCACTGAAAGCTAAGAACTTACCTTGTCAATGTGTATGGCTTCGTCAAAAATGAGATACTTTAAATTATTGAAACTATCAAAACTAAAAGAAAACACTTATAAAATGCAGCTATAGAGAACACAAAGTCTTGATAATACTATACTTTAATCTGCTTTAAGAGCCGATTGTTTCGCATAAACAGGACGTGATTGAGGTTAGCTAAGTTGTTAGCACTCTGGGCTTTCCATTGGTGGGTCTTGGGATCGAGTCCAGCTCTGGCATCCATGATCCATGGTTCACCCAGCTGGACATAATGTTAGACAGCAGCTTCAGTAATTCTTCAGCCATTGTCTTGTTCTCTAACTCCTCCTCCTGCATATAATTAGCCTACCAAGTGCATCAATACAGGACGTAATGCCCCACTCATCCATCTACCCATCCCATTTCATCAAGAAATTATTCTGACACTTTCATTTTCTCTACTTTTTGGAACTTCAAGCATACACTTTGTCTTGGAATTTCTTTGAATCTAATCTCCCCTCTCATCTACCTGTAATTTAGTGTTTCAGTTATCTGATTCCAATTCATTTGAAATTGACAAGATTCCAGTCTGATAAACGTTCAAGTCAATAGGTGAGAGTGTGGAGTTTCACCCTGTAGCTTCAAATTATGTCTTTAAAATGTAAATTACTTTGACTTTCGTGAAATACAAGCCAAAAAGATTGTTTATTGACATATGAATTTTGTAAATATTCTATCATTTAGCTGATAGACACTGATTGATTATGATATATTGACTATCAGTTAGTTAACAGGTAATAGCTGCATGTAAATTGCCAAGTGCCTTGAGTATAGCACCAAATAGTTGACTATGTATCAATTTACTTGTTTTCCTGGAGTCTGAGAAAGTGATTATGAGATTGTACACTTGAAAGACAGGAGGATGATATTCGTATGTCGAAATCTATCCAGAATATCTGTGTATAATTTCAATCCACTGATATCCAATTAGGGACGGCTGTATGACTATGAGAACCCTCAATTTAATGTATGAGTGCTTTCAATTATGGTCAATTTCAAGGTCTCAGCACTCATTATATTTCACAAGCAATTGAACTTAATCCGGATAAATATGGCCAGATATCAAAGAGCTTCCTGGACAGCCTGCTGTGGTTGATACAATGGGACCATGTCCTGGAAAATATCTAAAACTCAACGACCACTCTTCAAAAACACTTGAAAATATTTCCTATAGCTGTAGTACAGCATGGTCTATGGTATTTTCTTATTTAGCACTGATTTATCTATGACCTTTTCATAAGTTCATGTTTTATTTGAATAATATGTGTTTAGGATAAAGCCTGGCTCTGATTTCCTGATTTTCAACATCAAAGAAACCCACACGTTTTAATCTTATCATAAAAAGGTGAGGTTTACTGTATAATGCCATGGTTGTGATGTATCCAATGCTATCTATATTATCTCAATCTGTGTATCCATATCTCTCTGTCTGTCGAGCCCCTGCAGGTGTGTCAATATGGTTCTGATAATCAACAGCTACACCTAGGATAGTATTTCATCACCTGGGTAAATCGTATTTATCATGTTCTTGTAACACACTTCTACTACAGGAAGCACACATGCCATAATTTATATTTTTTATTTTGAAGATATTTTACAAGGGTATTATGTTCAGTTTTGCCATTATATGAAAGAAAGAATAGTTTAATATTATACAATTTGAAGACTTTACAATGAATTTTTTATGAGTAAAAAAAGAAGATGTAATTACTTCTTTATTTTATACATAATATTATTGTCTGTCTGTGAAAATTAATTGTTCTGGAATTCACAGCTCGACCTATTTCAAAAGCACTAGTATGTAAGTGGAAAGGCATCCACACTGGAAGTCCCTGCAAGGAATTGCTGGTTGGCAGTCACCATATATTGTCCTTTTTAACCAGATCAGTACATATATACTGGACATTAGGACCCAAATACATTCATATATCATTATGGAACTATCCTTGTGCTGATACTTTGCTGGGAGTAAAGATCCCACATATGTGGAAAATAATATTAGTGACTCCCCTCTCTTTATCAAATCATAAATTGACAGTCTTTAGAAGCAAGGACCTTCTGCAGAGGGAAGCACTTTACAGAGGGTCCACAGGGTTAATGAACGCATGAAGAGAACCACATGCCCCATGCATTTCAACCCTTGAGGACATATTTCACCCTTTGAGGGGGAGGGCCTGTGGGGGAGGGAGGGGAAGAGGGAAATACTCCCACCTGTGCATTTATTGGGGGAAGATGGGGATGGGGGATGAAAGAAATTCGGGCCAAATGAATTATCTGATATGATGATGGGACTGGTATAGGCGACAGCTTTAGTAGACTCTGACTCATAGTCAGACTCAAGACATATTTATTTTCAATAGAGGGATAAGGTAGCTACTCTTGAGAGGCAAAGGTATGGGAAAAATAAATAGATCATAGACCCCCATCCCCTTGATTTTTGCCCCTTTTCTTGTCTCATCAAATATTAATTTTCAAAATTTTCTTATATCATTTATTCCCTCTCCCAATTTCTTAACGTCAAACTACATATTAATAGTGGCCGTATTCCAACTTCATGGCCATTAATACAAACAATCATGTCATAGGTGTTTTGATTTAGTTAATCAACTTTATCAGCAAATTACGTCAAGAGCTACCCATGACAGAACTGAGCGTCATGAGTGCACAATTTCATCCCAACATTTGCAGCTTTCCTCAATTCGTACAACACCGCTGTAACAATTTGTATTTGGGGAGAACCACCACAACTCAAAATGAACAAATTGAAAATAGCCAATCAAATAGCACATCACTGCCTCTCAATATATCAATAACAACCTGCCAATCAGCAGTCAACCATTCCAAAATGTTTCACCATGGACAATAGATTTCAGCCATTATATTTACATTACCATGACGTCAATACATCATTGTCATCAACCAAATGGATTGTGATGTCACTGCCATTGACTTCAAACATTTAAGGCTCTTGATTAATTACATGGCTGTAGACTACATCTTTAAATAGACCACTTTCACTGGCCTAATGTGTGGCTAAAAGTGCCAAAGCAAAGTATCAAATTCCTCCAGTCAATCCACCAACAGATTTATAGACCAATTAGCCACGTCAATATTTGACAACATGCTTTTACATGGAGTTTGTGGCCTTAATTGAAGAATAAAGCATTTCAATTTCATTCCAACACATTGCTTTTGTAGCAGGTGCTGGGGATTGATAAACAACAATATGGAGTGACGGATACAATGATGTAGATAGATAGATAGATAGATAGATAGATAGATAGATAGATAGATAGATAGATAGATAGATAGATAGATAGATAGATAGATAGATAGATAGATAGATAGATAGATATATGGATAGATAGATAGATGGATAGATGGATAGATGGATAGATGGACAGCTAGACAGACAGCTAGATAGATAGACAGATAGATAGATGGACAGATGGATATATAGTAGATAGATAGATAGATAGAAAGATAGATAGATAGATAGATAGATAGATAGATAGATAGATAGATAGATAGATAGATAGATAGATAGATACCTAGAAGTGTTGGAGGTCTCGAGACCGGCCCTGTCTTCTGGCAATAATTTGATGGCCTCGGCCTTGGTCTCGGGTGCCCAATATTTGGTCTTAACTCGGTCTCGGATGTCTTTGGGCCAGTGTTGGAGGCCTTGAGGCCACATTTTGATGGCCCCAGGCTCTAAGGCTCATGCCTCAGTCTTGGCCTTGGATTTCCCAGTCTTGCCTGCGACACTGATAGATAGATAGATAGATAGATAGATAGATAGATAGATAGATAGATAGATAGATAGATAGATAGATAGATAGATAGATAAAGAGATAAAAGGCAATATAAGAGCTGGACCATCATTAGTAATTCATTATTGTGATATGTGGAAAAGGTGCAATCTCTCTCGGTGAATGTATGAAAAAAAGTCACAAAACTGGCGAAAGAAGTGAGGCCGACAAACTTATCTGCATGTTCGTGATATCTCCACAACAATCTACACCCGTAGACTTGCACAGTGCTCCTTGTAATAATCTGTCTCTCTCTTTATATTATTGTATATGAGTATCTGCATTAGACTGTATGAGTATGTGCCACTATCTGTGCCATTATATCAGTTGCCACTATATCAGTAGCCATTATATCAGAGGCTATCAGTTGTTGCAAGAGTAGATTGTCCTGTCGCACATTCATATACTTATAAGAACTGGCAGGCTGGACACGAGATAGGCTTCATATATGAGAGGTTGCATTAAGCCTTCAGCTATTTCATGAAGCCTTTGTGTGTAAGCCATAGTAGCAGTGTGTTGCATTGTAAAGGCATTCTGCTGTTGCATTCCCGTATTGCAAGCCATTGTTTGTCATGGCTATTGTTTCATTAGAAGGAAGAGTTCCTTTACATTAGCGGTGTACAGGCACAAGGACATCATGGATACAGAGCTGTTGGTTTTAGGTATAAGATGATAAATTTGTACAAAGTTTTCCTATATCGTCATTGGACCTACAGCTTGGAACAAAGGCACAAAGCATCTTTAAAACTGTCTATGCCAAAAGATTGTATTATAATTTCAAAAAATATGTCATCAATAAAAAGTTATTAAGGAAAACATGATATGGATTATTAGACCAAGAAACAGAGAGAGGCAGATAAACTGAGCCGGATAGGGAGACTGAGAAATATGTGAGAGACAAATTTTAAATGATTGAGACGGAGACAGACAGACAGAGATATTGAAAGAAACTGCACAAAAAAAATAAAAACTTCTTTTTATAAATATTACTTATTGCTTTATACTTGGTAATCAGAGAATCAAACCTAGAACCTCATTGATTAGAAAACCCGGTGAAGATTGTAACAATTATTCCATCCATGTCATGCAGGGTGAAACAATCTAATAAACAATGACAAACATGCTCTCTGTTAAAGCTGCATGGGTGGCATGTTTCCTTGTCGGTGGCATGGCTGACAATTGTCAGGAACAATGGCTTTTTGATGGCCTCGTTTTCAAGTGTACTGTTAAAGAACAATGTTAAAATGAAACAAAAAAGCATGAGAAAGACAAAAAGGCAAAATCCAAGGGCAGCAAGAATGAGGAAGAAAGGAGAATGATGGAACACGCAAGTTGAATGTCATAAACAATGAAACAAAAACCATTTTTCACACCGAGAGTGTTTCGCCCTCAATATGAACAGCTGACGAATTCCCAGCAGAAAGTAGGAAGTTGCACAGAATGTTGTATACAGTTAAATGCACAGGGTGGTGTGAATCTATTCTCATCCTAATGTTTTTGCTTGCTGAAGTATATGGTGAAATGATTCTGCAATTATGAAAGAAATTCCATCATTCGAAAAGAGACGGTTCAGTGAATGTTTTATATTCTATTCATATTAGACAATGAAGAGTCACAAATTGGCTATCTATCTTTCTATCTATCTATCTATCTATCTATCTATCTATCTATCTATCTATCTATCTATCTATCTATCTATCTATCTATCTATCTATCTATACTGCTTATATTTCTGATAATTCTGATATGTGGAATATGTCTGTAGATATTTTAAAAGTTGTAGAGGTTTATCTTTACTTCCCAGAGAATCTGAGGTGATCTTTGTTGAATTATTTACAAATCAGGTATAATTTCGTTTCGTGATCAACCAAACTTTAACGGCAGTCCCAGCCATGTTGTTTTGGAGTCCAATCTTTAGAAAGATCCCTTGCTAAAACATACTTGAACGCCGAAAAACCTTCTGAATTGCAGAGACACTGGCATAGGACTCTATTCACTTGAAGTCACTTCAGACCCATATGATTTCTGAGCACGTACTTGAGCCTAAATTTGTCACATTGAGGTAATTACAAGCTTATCTATATGATCAGCAGACTTGAAGGGATACACTCTTCTTCCATGGGGACTATATGTGAAAGCTTTTCAAATTGCAACTCTCCACAATATAGCCAAATTTTCCATACGCCATACAACTTAGTTTTTGACAGCAACAACAAAGTTCTGCAATTCTCATTGAAAGTACACGTAGTGTTACTTTGGTGATTTGGGATTTTGAGAAAATATTTAGGAAAGACAGATTTTGAGTATGTTTGAAATGCTTGGGTGGAAATCTGACTTAGTTTCACTTTTTTAAAAGATTGTCAGTTGCGGTCACAACCTGTATTATTCCTGGTACAAATCTTGCAATGTGTTCACGATGCAAAAATTGGAGTCACTACCAAAGTGACAATTTTTTGGAGGTGTTGTTTTATTATTTCTTTCTTCGTGTAAACTCTCTTTATCTCTCTTTTACACAAACTCTCACTTTATCCTTCTTTCTCACTTTCTTCTTCCTCTCTTCCTTCTGTCTTCGTTTCTTTCTCCCTTCCTGTCTTGAAGTGTCTTCCTTCCTTCCTGCCTTCCTTTCTGCCTTCCTGTCTTCCTTCCTTGCTTGCTTCCTTCTTTCTTCCTTTCTTCTTTCTTCCCTTCCTTTTCTTCTATTATATTTCTTTCTCTATTCGACTTCCAACTAGGTTCCTAGTGGCTTCAACACTTTCCCTTATACATCTTTTTCTCTATTTTCTTTTTGTTGACCAATTGTTAACTTTCTTTTTACGCCAACCCTCCAACCCTCCCAGCATATAGTGCCATATACCCCTAAGCTGTGGAGGGTGTTTGCCCCTACAAACTGCTGCCCTTCCTACAGGGGCAAAGCCCTGGCTAAGGCAGCTGAAGCTCTAAGTGACTATTTATTTGAGCCCTGGATCAATAGGGCAATTCTCAATAATGCTGGATGCCAGTGGGTTAGTTGTGAGGGCAAGGAGTGTAGTGGCCAGTGGTCATTGTAGTGGTCACTGGTCAGTGCCCTGGACAATGCAATTGGCAGTAGTAGGTAGTGGAGGCTGTGAGTGTGGGTGGTGTATTGTATTCTGGTGATTGTGTTGCGGCATTTATATAGACAGTTGTATGATGCTGAACGGAGTTAATAAGTTTTATTGCTTTACAATTGGAGTCGGGAGTTGAAGTCCTGGAGTGGTGGAGTGGTTTTGGATGGGGTCAGATTCAAAATTTGATTTTCAAGTGTAGTCCAACCTGAACATTAATCTCGGTGCTCCTATTTCCCAGTAAAGTTTCGAAAAATTGACAAAAAACAATGTGAACTTTATTCAAAATTCTGATAATCATGCATGTGATATTTCTTACCAATTTTATGCTGATCTTGGGTACCCAAAAAACTAACTTTAAGTTTCTCTGGGTACCCCTCCAACAAGTTACTGTATACATTTTCATGTTTATGTAATGATGTAAAGTTCTGCTTTGTTGGTAAATAAATTATCTATCTATCTAGTTTATGAGCTGCTATTTGAGCCAATTTCCCTGCAGTTCTCTTTGACAGGTTTGCCAACTCTAGTCAATAACTTCTAATAACTATAAATTTGGAGTTTGCATGGCGTGAAATAAATTAGATTGATTTGCATTTTAAATTGGAATTATTGAATAGACCTTGCGGATTCGTGTTAATTAGGCACTACTACATTCTTGAAAATAATATTCGCGCAGCGAAACGGCCGAAGGCCGTTGAGCGAAGTGAATTGAGTGCAAGAGAAGACTCAAAAATCTGTGCAGTGATGGTCTCAACATCAACAGTCCACAGTTTGGAATTAGGTCAAGTGGGTCCAGCTTCTTATCAATGATTTGGTTTCGTATTTAACAAAACATAATATATTCATCTTCAAAAGTGTCTTAAAAATTCAATTTTCTCTAGTAATATATCCTGTACCAATAATTTTTATGAAATAGTTAATTATTAGCATTGACAAGCCAAATCAATTATTAACATGTGATTCATTTAATTTCAATCAGACAACAAGAAAACATAACAAAATTAAAGTTACATAATCTTATAAACTGATGATTATGTAACAGTGAACAGATAATCTACATGCAATGTTATTGTTTTTGTATTACTATATATTTATACTATTATGTAATGTAATATCAACAATCTAACATAGACTTGACTTTGGCAGCTTTCAGTCAATTCAGTGCTGTCTGCCTTTTTACCATTTATTTAATATATATCTATCTATCAATTTATCTATCTATGTGTCAGTCATAATATCTATCTGTCTATCTGTCTATCTATTTATCTCTCTATTTATCGATATATTGATCAATATTTTTTGTCTAGTTTATCTTGCTATTCTACATTTTTCTCTGTCTTTCCATGTATCTGTCTTCTAATTTTCTGGAACAGTTACGTAACTCCTTTCATACATTGAATATGAAATAAACATGAAAGTTATGGTAAAACTATAAGTCCTACAAAAACTTTTTAAAGTGCTGCGCGAATTTCATGGCAGTGCCATTTACATATTTATAGGTTATTACATGGCCAAGAGCTGTATCTCCCTGGTATCATCACCCGAGACCCTGTATCATCCCGAGACCCGAAGGGTCGAGGGATGATACAGGTCGAGGGTGATGATACCAGGGAGATACAGCTCTTGGCCATGTTATAACCTATTTATCCCATGACTTTTATTTTTGACTGTTAAACCTTCAATAAATAGAGCCGTCATAAATTAAATAAATGACGAGTGTTAATTCAGAAGCAGACCTGACACAAATAACTTTCATAGCTGTGAAATACACTGTTATGGGGTTTTATTTGTATCCTGCAATAATTTTACCAGTGATTTTTACACAATGTTAGTGTGATAACTTCAAATTCCCTAAGTTGGGAGCAGCTGTTTGTTGTGACGTCATCAGCAGCCCATAGTGATGTCATGACATGAACAATCACTACCCATTGTTGCATAACAACGTCAGATAATTTTGTGACGTCACAACTGCATGGCCAAGAGCTGTATCTCCATGACGTCATCATGGTGATTGGAGATGCTGATATCTTCCCTCTGAATTGGCCAATCAGATGGCTCAGATTTGGTATCTTCCCTGCTATACTGATATCTTCCCTCCAAATTGACAAAGGCCCGTATCTTCCCTCTGTTTCAGAGAAGAGGGTTAGAGATCTTCCCCGCTCTAAAAATATCACCCAGGGAAAAAGGCTCGTATGAGGGAAAAAACATGCTTCGTCATGGGATAATATGGGATACATAGATATGCATAAATTGATAACTTTCTTGTAGAAATCAACGAGAGATTCTGTCACACGAGAATCTTCTTTTCCTTGTAGGTGTGGTTATGATGGACCATCCTCACAAGCTGACTGGTTCAGAGAATCCGAAGGACAAGTAAAAGAACTCTCAACTGACAAGCACGCATGACTTTGCTGAATAAAGAAACAATAGCGCGCAATACTCATCAGCTTGCAATGGTGGAGAGCCTCAACAATGGCTCACATACAATGGCTTCAGAGAATAGCTGAAGGCTTAATGCAACCTCTCATATATGAAGCCTATCTCGTGTCCAGCCTGCCAGTTCTTATAAGTATATGAATGTGCCACATGACAATCTGGTCTTGCAACAACTGATAGCCAGTGATATAATGGCTACTGATATAGTGGCAACTGATATAATGGCACTGATAGGGGACACATTTTCATACAGATTATATTATACATCATCATGGTGTAAGTTACTAATATGGCTAGGGTATGGTGTTCTTCAGCTGATAATATCATTGTGGCATAACTGCACATGTACGTCCTGAGAGTAATTCACTTTGGTCAGATTGCGGGTATCGTCACCTTATTCTTATGTCCAAATTTTCTCTATGTGTGATGTTATCATGAGCTCTTGTTTTTGGGTAATATACCTATAAACCAGAACATATATTTGTATGATACAGACTCCCTCGGTTTTTCTAATATATCCATGTACACATATATTCATCCATACTTGGATAACATATTTTAAGGAGATGTGATGATTGATTTGATTTGTGCTTATGTCCATCACCTCTTGGATGATATCTAGACGGTGTTGCCACTTTTCTGCCATCATGGTGTGATCTTGGTTTAACTGCTATTGCTATATTTTTTAGCCAATTGCATGTTCTATTGATAGGCATTCAATTGCATATGTTTGGATTTTTATGTCTGGGTTTCTAACCTGGGATCTACTGGACTACCCAGACCTCCAAGGGTGGAGATTAATTGGTTATAACATTGTTATCTTATCAATCAGACCCCCAAAAATGTATAAAAATCTGAAAATACATATCAACCATACCAGAACCACTACCCTATCACTCTGGCACACTATTGAAACTCTTTATCTGAATACTCATACTCTGAATATGTAGCAACATGCCTTTTCAGCCACACACGAAAACTCTCAAACCTGTCCTGCTCAATTTAATGCTTTTCACAGATGTGGAGTAATGTGAATTGTAGCTGCAGGTGCATATTTAATGGCATAAACATTTCACCCCTCACTGAGACAGATAAATAGGGTCATTTGGCATAGGTATAGCATAGGTATAGCATAGGTAGAGGTCACAGGTCAGCCCCTAAAATGACATTTTCATATGCCCCACTCTTTAGTAATGATTGACTTTGCCATGATGCTGATAAGCTCAAAATGTGTCAGAAATATTAATGATTTATACCTGAAATTATCATTAAAAGTGCTGACAGGTTTTGATAAGTGTAGATTATTTATTTTTCTGATGACTTGTTTTGTGTATATATCGCCGGTTACTGTTCCTGCAATGGTTAAGAAATGTGATTTAAATAAGTTGCTTAGCATGCATACATTATAAATGTAACTCCAGAGAAATGTGACAATAGATAGATAGATAGATAGATAGATAGATAGATAGATAGATAGATGGATAGATAGATAGATAGATAAATAGATAGATAAATAGATAGATAGATAGATAGATAGATAGATAGATAGATAGATAGATAGATAGAGAGATAGAGAGATAGATAGATAGATAGATAGATAGATAGATAGACAGCTAGACAGACAGACAGACAGACAGACAGATAGATAGATAGATAGATAGATAGATAGATAGATAGATAGATAGATAGATAGATAGATAGATAGATTGATAGATAGATAGATAGATAGATAGATAGATAGATAGATAGATCGATAGATAAATAGATAGATAGATAGATAGATAGATAGATAGATAGATAGATAGATAGATAGATTGATTGATATATAAATAGACATATTTGAATCAATCAGGGCATCATCGAAAAATTAACGGCTAGACCAACAGAGAATAAGAGAGAAAATTGTTGTAGATTTAGTCAGTTTGTCATCAAGTTGAAAAGCTGGCATGTTAAGCATCAATAAAAACTTCGAAATCTGCCAGGAAACTAAAAGTTAGACTTGCCAATTATTGGAAACTTTCAGCTACAAACTTTCCTTTTCCACTACAATGGCTTTCATAATTCCAAAATGCTTTGACTAATGGCAAATTGTCACCCAAACATTGATATTTTTTCTTGAAAGAACTATTTTAGACTGGGAACTTTCGTTTCATTAACTCCACAGTGTTAATAGTAAATGTTCTGTTGTGTTAACTCAACAGATGGCAGTGACAAACAAATAACTGGATTATTTTAAAACATACCAGAGAAGAAGTACATGTATGTCCAAGTCCTTGAAATTTGTGTGTGTCCTATACATATTTACCATTCGTATACAAAGAATCTTCAAAGGCTTCGGAGTCAAACTCTGCATATTTATACCTTGGATCAAAGAAAAATAATTCTGTGTCCTATGTATAACCTAGAATAATAGTAAATTTGAGCTCTGTTAGAAGTTGTGCATGATATAATTTCACTGATCGTGTTTGTGTAAATTCATTTCACAAAATAGTAAATATCGCACTCTGATGGAACAATTTATACATTTGCATTTTAATGATAATATCTTTGGTTCCCAATTATTAGTGCTTTGATTGACTCTGTCATTACAATAAGTCACTCAGCATGATATAACAAACCATATAAGTCACATTTTATCATATAGCTAAGCAAGCAAAAATGGAAATGCAAAAGGAATTTTCCCTTCACCCTGTGCATTTAACTGTATACAACATTCTGTGCAACTTCCTACTTTCTGCTGGGAATTCGTCAGCTGTTCATATTGAGGGCGGAACACTTATGGTGTGAAAAATGTTTTTTGTTTCATTGTTTATGACATTCAACTTGCATGTTTCATCATCCTCCTTTTCTTTATTTTGTTCTCTCTTGCTGCCCTTGATTTTTTGTCTTTCATAGAACATTGTTCTTTAACAGTACACTTGAAAACGAGGCCACCAAAAGCCATTGTTCTTACAATTGGCAGCTTGTGATCAGGGGCGTATCTAGAAATGGCCGGAGGGGTGGCCATTACATGGGGTGAATACGGGGCGCTCCACAACGTTTCCTATCTCTTCCATGTTAATTATGGGCGGTGGCCAAAGGCCATCCCGCCCATATTGCTGTAGTGTGAGGTTTGGTAGTCTCAGTTGTCCTCCCTATTGACAATGATTTCACTTTGCACAGGCTGCCCCAGACTTCCAGTATGAGTCAAATACATCAAATACCTTGACATCTCGCCAGGCATAACTTATGAGTGACCTTGACCTACATCTGTGACCTTGGCGGCCATATTTGTGAAAAGCTTGTGTACAAGATAACTCAATTTCTATTAATCCTGGAATCATGAAACTAGCAGGGATTCTGTATGACAGCAAGACCTTGAATGAGTTCTGACATGAGTGACCCTGACCTACTTCTGTGACCTTGGCGGCCATATTTGTGAATATCTTGTGTGCACGATAACTCCTCTTGTATTTACACTAGGATCACCAAACTAACAGGGATTATGTATCATTGTAAGACCTTGAATTAGTTTTGACACCAGTGACCTTGACCTATATCTGTGACCTTGGCAGCCATATTTGTAAAAAGCTTATATACATGACAACTCCACTATTATTCTCCCTGGGACCACAAAACTCACAGGGATTTTGTATCATAGTAACACCTTGAATGAGTTGTAACATGGATGACCTTGAACAATTTCCGTGACCTTGGTGGCCAGATTTGTACAAACTTTACGTAGGCCCTACATTGGATTGGATAAATTTATTTACACAACATATGTACTTACAATATATATACATTTGTTATTCATTTATCAATAGTTTAAAGTAGAATATTTACAATGTTGTGCTGGAGGGCACCCGAGCAAAATTTCTGCCATGACCCGAAGGTGGGTGCACCCCCTCCCCCCTATATGATGACTCACAAGCAACAGAATCTATGGCGGTGGCCGTGGATAAGAGTCGGGGTGAATAGGAGTCGGAGTAGGATAGGAGTCGGCGTGGCAGACAGGAGTTTGGGTTGGCGGATAGGAGTCGGGGCGGCGGATAGGAGTCTGGGCAGCGGACAGGAATCGGGGGCGGCGGACAGGAGTCGGGGGCGCCTGATGGGAGTGGGGCCGGTGGATAGGAGTGGGGCCGGCGGACAGGAGTCGGGAGCGGCGGACAGGAGTCGGGGGCGGCGGACAGGAGTTGGGGGCGACGGATAGGAGTCGGGGCTGGTGGACAGGAGTCGGGGTCCGCCGGGGGCGGCGGACAGGAGTCGGGGTCCGCCTGGGGCGGCGGACAGGAGTCGGGGTCCGGCGGATTTTTTTTTTGATACACTTAAACTGAAATATATACCACCATCACCTGTGCTCAGCAAGGCACTCCATGCCATAACTACCGCCCATTGCACACTTGTGTGCCTTCTAGTTTTGGGCCTGAGGGGGGGGGCCATGGCACCATGGCCCCCCCTAAATACGCCACTGCATGTGATTTCATTGCCAAGGCAAGATGCCACCCATGCTGTGTTTACAACATGTTCATTAGATGTTCGATCAACATGACATAAATACTTTCATTACCATTTTTTTAATTTCCGATTAAATTTGCAAGATGTAGTGTGCAAATAAACAGGGTTTCACGAAAGCTTATATTTAGACAGGGAACTTTGTCAAAAACATCAATCATCCTTTGCCTCATCGCTTTGTTCCCCTCCTGTAATAAATACAAGTGAATAATTACAGGATGTAAAGCTTCAATCATCTATCTATATAAATTGTATATCTGAATTAGAATTAGAATTTTTATTGGTAAAAAAAATACAATTACACTTCAACATAACAAATAGCAGAATTAAAATACCAATACAGAATAGGAACTGACACAATGAATGTGTATTTGTTCCCATCCACATATTACCTTCTCAACTTTTCAGTCAATGAATCTTTTTATCTACGTATGCTGTCTGCTTGTCTGGCATTTTCCTATATCTATAGCTTATATGTATCCTTCTGGGTCCAGATATACCTGTCCAGTTTAATTATATTTCTGACAAGGTCATTGCATAATTTGGTCCATGTCCTATTTGTGTGACATTTTGTTTGGACATTGTTACAAGTTTCCTTGTCCTCTCCTACAAGGTTATTGGTGCTGGTTGCCAATGTTCATTGTCATACCATGGTCAGACCAAGATGTCATGGTTAGACATCCAGATGATTATCAATGCTTGTTTTTTGTTATCACATTTTCCTCAATGACATTTTATATACAATATAATATGTTCTTTCTTTCCTATATGTTAATTTATTTTGCTGCAAACATTTATTGAAGGTTCGGTTGCGCATCCTGGAAAAACGTTCCTTCCCTTACCATATTTCTATATGGATCCAAACATCCAATAGGTCCTATTTGAAATAATCTGCATATTGCAAAGTCTGTTTTCATTTTACATGCATGGGTTCTCACACATTCTTTTATAGATAGATAGATAGATAGATATGGTAAGGGCAGCCCTCTCAGCCCAGTTCTGGGCGCTCACGAGGGTTGATTGATGAGATGAGAGAGAGAGCAGGAGTCCTCAACATGTTACACATTTACCCCATGTGAGGGATCTTTTACTTGCCCAGCACAGACACTGATACAAGGGGCCGTCAATTTAACGTCTCATCCGAACGACATCCAGCTCGGATTTTGCTCATGAAGGTCCACTGAAAATTTCAGGTTCCCCAACCAGGAGTTGAACCCATGCAGGCAAAGACCTTCAGCGGAGCAGGCAGGCACCTTAACCACTCCACCACCAGCTGCTTTTTTTTCAAAAAGAACCATTGCCGTGTTGGCTACTATAAAAAACTTCAGAATACCAATAACATGAATAAAGCAGAGCATGGTTTACCATATAAACTTTTTGGTACTAAAAGTCTGTCTGGCTACAGTACTGGACGCAATTATGAGCACCCCTGGTGTTCAATGCACAATTCATCCCATCTCCCAGTTGCATCACAGCATGGCACTACATATGCTGCTGCATACATATGTCTACTAAGTATATATATACACCCTTGTTCATAAATACGGAATACATCAGCTATCTCCATGAAAGTTGATAACTTTGGCAACTTCTGCTGGAGCACATGATGGTCTGCTTCAATTGTAGCTATACTTTCAATGACAGCCAAAGGGAAGAACGTGTCACGATAAAAAAAATCATGTTACATAACTAGTACGGCGTTAGCCTGAAGAACTATAGCCAGTGAAATATGCATGGTATTCAGAGGGTTTATGAAGGTGGGGAGCATCAAACTAATATAAAAGTTCATAACATTTTCTGAAATAGTAATTGATGCTTTCAAAGAGTGATTAGGAAAGATACAATGTAACTAGACATTTATTGTCGACTTTGCTAGCATTCAAACTCCAAAATTTTCTTTTTGTGTCACTTTTTCTCCACAAAGCACATTTATGAGCTAGAGTGGATATATATGTACACCAATATGCAACATTCACATTTATACACTACATTTATGTGCTTCATCCATATGTTCCTGTCTATGCTGGATCATGCACAAATGCAGAGAGTATACTTCAGCCATATATACCATAATCCTATAGTCCTATATATCTATATAGAAATCTATAGGTCTTGTGTTGTGTGTATTTCAGGAGAGCTATAGCCTTATTATATGTGGAACCACACAATTGATATGACTGGGATCTGGTGGCTGGCGATAGGATTGCCATATGGAACTATACCACTATAGTGATCTTGATAAAAAAAGTTTTGGTAAAAAAAGCAAATTGCATTGGATTGAAGGAAGAGCTTAGGGGATACAAGGGTGGGGGGGGGGTATGGTTGTATAGTCGCTTTGCGCAGTGCCATTTATTCGTTTTGTGCTATCCATCAATAAAATTGAATTATTTCATCTTTTTAGACGGATTGCTGCTCTCTTCTATGTCACAGAAAGAGGGCAGATAGTATCTAATCGGTTGGAAAGATTCTTGCTATATAGCCCAAATAAATTCAATTTTAAAAGGCAAGTAAGACATTATTGACTGATCGAAAGGAAAAACCCTTGCTGTGAGGGCGTGACTTAGAACTTCACACCTGGAACTCAATTTATTAATGGCCGCAGCATGCTGCCGGCCATTCTTGTAGTGAGCTGGCTTTGACGTCTCATCTACCTGTATTATCGCTCGCATAGCAATGCCTATTGCAGATGAATTCATTCTGCATGACAGTCAATGGCCTTTAAAGGTGTGCAATTTATTACCACAATGACAAAATCTCGCCTTTGAATACTTTCTCCATGTCTGAAAAGCTCCGTGTATTGAGTAATGCGCTCTGTACCTCGTCCGCCATTGTTGTGAAATTGCACTTTGGCGCAGCCTAGCGTTTTGTACATTTTTACTTCCTGTCTTGTAACCGGCGAATCAAAGCGCGTCATTGCGGAATCCCCGTGACGTCATATCGTATACGTTATCCGCTTGGGGCGCTCGCAACGAACAAGAAGCCAAGATGGCGAAGACACTAGGTCTGAGCGCCCGACAACGCAGTGCAAATACAGCTAAACTACGGCGTCTAAATGCATATACTTGTCGATTCCCTTCTATCCTACGTCTGACTTGGTCTCCTCTCCCTCCTCCGCCACCCGGTTGCGGCCATTGCGTCCCTTGGATGCCTTCTAGTTCAAATTCAAAGAAGTTGTACACAGTAGTCTTGCTGGGACTTTGGGCGGCTGAAAAACCCTTGACATGCAAAAATGGATTGGTGAAGATATGTTGCTTACTGCCAGTCTTCTGGTCAGCCATGGTCACATGTCGATTGCCAAAACTGAAAAATGCTATGGCTTGGGAACCTTTGACAATACTGTTCTGAGCTGCATTGCGGTAAAAGGCTGAAGCACTATGTATCAATAATGGCCGAAGGCAGATTAATCTCTTAGCGCAAAAGGTTCCTGATGGTATATATTTAGAACCCGTGCTTACGGGGTATCGTTAGAACCCACAGCTAAAAAAAAATTTATTATCTAAGTGTTGTTTTTGTTTGCTGTTGGAACCTTTGTCAAAGTTGAATAATGATCCTTTTAGGGTTCCTTATCCATACCAGCTAATAGAACCCTTAAAGGTTCCATATAAAAGCATTTTGTCAAGAGTGTACCTTTGGCACTGAGTGAATGCTGGAACAAATCAAGCAATGGTTACAACATTTTGACAATTGTAACAGAGCAAATTTATCATTGCCAAAGTATTTTGATCGAGGCTGTCAGAAATGGTGATAATGTGAAAATAACATTTTATAATGAGGACATATCAGCAAATTGCGAACATGATCTAACTTTAAAGGGGGTTTATCACATTTTGGTGTGATTGTTTTTCTTTCATATTGATAATGAGAACACAGGCAGTTGGAAATGTCTATTGCAATTATGCTGTTTGTTTTTGGTGTTATCCTGTTAGCTCGCAATTATACTTTTTTTTGTTTTCCTCTATTGCACCCTACAGAATGGTTGCCGCTTATAGATTGATAAATGAGGTCTTGAAGAAAGTTTCAAGAGACAGAAGAAATAAAAGTGAAATTACACTCTAAAAAATGCCGGGACAAAATTGGTTTTTTAGATTCCAAATTTCAATGCAAAAACCAACATGGATTTTTTTAAAAATCCATGTTGGTTTTTCGCATTGAAATTTGGTTTTTCAAAAAACCATTTTGAATCTAAAAAACCAATTTTGTCTGAAAATTTTTAGAGTGTAGGGAGAAATGCATGAAATGAGGTAACAAGGAAAGATTCCACCCTTTCTTACTTACTGCCTACTTCCTTCATCCCTTCCTTCTTTCTTCCCTCCCTCCTCCCTCCTTCCCTCTTCCTACCTTTTGTGAAAGAGATATTAGAACACATCAATAAATGGTTAGCTGAATGAAAGACTGAAGCCTTTACCCAGCCAAGTTTTCGTCAATATTGGTTACCATGTGTATTAATTAATCACACTTGAGTCGTGTGACTTGCCTGGTGATGAAATTAAATTTAGCCAGATTCAAATTTCCCATTTTGGAGAAAACTAAAAAATGTTGATAAAAAGGCTGGCAAAAAAGCTATGGTAGTGCTTTATTGTCTGTCACAAACACATGTCATTTCACACTGCTGTTATTGTCGACATAATTACTGCTATTGTCACATATGACAAAAGGTTTATGATGTCTTTGTGCCATGGTTTCATGGTGATATTGGCAAACAATTATTGCCTTAAATTGACTACTGAACTCAGCTGAAGGCTTCTTCTTCTTCTTCTTCTTTTAGTATGTTCCTCCTCTGCAGGAGAACCCTACCATGTAGGTATCGCGGCCCTTAGCCACGTCCGTCAATTCTACCACCACTATCACCGCTACCAATTTTTCTACTGCCAGATACACCACTACCGCCCCCTGCCCCAATATATTTAGATCTATAAGCATGAATAGCACCACAATATTCATTTATGGCATTTTGGATCTGCATATAATTTGGGTGGACTTTACTTGGACCATTTAGAAGTGCACCTAGAGTCCGGAATTTGCTGTCTTCTGACGCCTCACAATGGCCTGTGATTTCTTGTAGCTTGTTTCCTCTTAGGTCCCTTGTTCTGGTGCATCTCAGGAGCATGTGTTCAGTGTCCTCCTCTTCTTCTAGGCAGAGCCGGCACGTTGCATCTTTTGTCAACCCAATCTTATGCTTCCTCCTTTCAAAACCCAATCTTATGCTTCCTCCTTTCAAAAGGCATAAATTGCAAGCCATGATTGGGTTGTAACTCTAGCAATGATCATTCTACAACCATTACTAATTATATGGTTCATTAATTGAGTTGTCATGGTTACTTATTGTGTTTGGTGCGGAGCTAGTGCAATAACTGCAGGTGCCGTAAATGAGCAATGATGTCATTGACTGTGGCGAAAATGGGTGTCATTGGGTGGGGTGTCGTAAAATTGGCATTGTCGTAAACTGAGATTGCAGGATGTTGAGGATAGAGGGCGTTGCTGAGGCTGTGAAATATGCAAATGAGGGGTGGGATGATGAGGTACCCCATCAGAGGCAGCGAACCGTGACATATTGAAAGTATAATGGCCTGCTGAAGTGACATCCAGTAGCCCTATTGATGTCAAAAATGTTCTTTCTTGTGAGATTATGGCCAAATTATGGCAGGGTGATAAATCTGACACATAATGGGATCTTTTTTGCCTTCTTGTTTCTGAAGGGGTGGGGGGGGGTTGCTTCGGGATAGCTAGAAAATTTGCTGTAAGCAAAAAAAATGTGTTTGATGCTCCATCTATTTATTTACCTGACAGATGGGTATAGATAGAGAGATAGTTAGAGAGACTGGAAGGCATACGGGGGTAGATAGATAGATAGATAGATAGATAGATAGATAGATAGATAGATAGATAGATAGATAGGGGGCCATCTCGCTAGCGACAAAAATCTTGTCTTAGAGATGTCCTCTCTCTTTAAAGTAACACTTTGTATGTTTCCGGAAGAAATAAATGTCTTGAGTCTTGATAGATAGATAGATAGATAGATAGATAGATAGATAGATACTATTAGATAGATAGATAGATAGATAGATGGACAGATAGAAAGACAGACAGACGGACAGCCGGACAGATAGACAGATAGATAGATCTCGATTGGTGATATAATGATTGAAAAGATGATATACCAATGGATAAGAAGGATGTGGTGACCGGAAAATTAGCCTTTAAAAAAGGTTTGCACTTTGTGTTTCATTGTTAAAAATGAGTGCTAAAATACAATTTCAACCAAGCATAAAATTGGATATGTCCATTTTTCTCTTTTGAACATTTCCAAATTCAACACATTTTGCATATATGCATTATATGGTATATGGTACATGTCATTGGCATGCATGGAGACAATACTTCAAATGTGGTGCAATTCAGTCTATGCAGAGAATGCCATACCAATTTCATGCATTTTGAACAGTTTTATTTGATCTTGATATGAGTCTTTGAAGTGTGCATTCAAGCTTGAAATGTTCTGCCCCCAGCAATGATGTATATAGGAGTACTACAGGGGTCCGCAGTTAAGCCCTCACTACCTGTATGTTAAACCTGTAATTGCATTCTTCAGGCTTACTGGGGGTATCAATTTCCCTCTAGTTATGTAGAAAATTTCCCTTAACTCCACCCCCTGCTAGTACCCTCAGCAGTCTGAATTGAGCTAGCCAGACTAAGCCAGTGCATTAAGTGTGCGATATATAAAATACCTCCAGTTGAGATCTAAACAATAATTAAGCCATTAAGCTGGCATTTATTGAATTGCATTGTTGCTTTCCTCATTTATGATCGAATGGCAAATCCAAATAGATCCTTTCTTTAAATTTAATAGAAAGTGCAAATGTTGAGGACCATATTCACAAAGGTCTTATGCTCAACACACTGCAAATGGGCATGTGTTCTTCCTTCCTTCCTTCCTTCCTTCCTTCCTTCCTTCCTTCCTTCCTTCCTTCCTTCCTTCCTTCCTTCCTTCCTGCCTCCTTCCTTCCTTCCTGCTTTCCTTGCTTCTTTCCTTGCTTCTTTTCTTGCTTCTTTTCTGTCTTCCTTTCTTTCGTCCTTCCTTCCTACCATCCTTTCTTCCTCAAAGCTACTTGCGTTCTGCCTTTCTTCCTTTTCCCTCCCTTTGTTTCCTTCCTCCTTTTCTTCCTTTCTTCCTTGCTACTTCACTCCCAACTTTCTTCCTTCCCTCCAAACTTTCTTCCTTCCTTCCCAACTTTCTTCCTTCCCTCCCAACTTTCCTCCTTCTTCCCTCATTGCTTCCTCCAATCATTCTTCATTGGTATCTTCAACTTTTGCTTTTATTGCTTGTATAATTAGTTGTCGACTGTGAGAATTTAATTGAAAAATAACGTGCAATCACTTTAAGCAGCACAGACAGTACATGGTTCCAACACAGGCACCCCGGTGACGGATATATTGAGGAGAAGAAGAAAAGGCATGGTTGACTTTTGGCCCATGGAAGCCAGTCCATTTTAGTTTTTTAATAATTTTTTCCATCACAGAAGGGCACCAAAAGTGACTGGTCGAAAGTAAAAAACCTACAGAGAATGTAGAGTAAATTTGAATGAGATTGGTGAAAGAGAGTGACCTCAAGAGTGCTAACGAGATTGCATAAAATTCTTGGGGTAAGAGCAGCTGTGCTGCTAAAAAACACTTTATCCAGCTTTACATAAACTGAGAAATCCCTTGATATTTTAAAAGGAATATTATTTTACCAACTGCCAATAAATAAACTAAAAATAACTTCATAATAACATCCAGATTGATAGCAAAATCCCTTGTGACTTGTAACTTGGAACTTCTTAGCCCCTAATGTCTTAGGTAACTCATTATATTACCTCAGCTTTTCTCAGGTGGGCTCTCTCCTTTCTGTCATAAGATGTGTTTCCGAATTTCTGTATTTTCTTAGTCAGTCTGTCTTCCAAGTGTTGTATGTTTGTCTTTCTGTGTATCAGTTAATCTATCAGTGAGAAGGTAAAGTTTATCTTGAGTATACCAAAGGTGTAGTGAGGTGCTGAAGAGTATCTGCTTTGAAGTGTAAGTATATGAGAGAGATTTTTAAGTTATTGTCTTACAGATATATTCATTGATATATTGTACTCAGACTCACTCAATGGATTGCAGGTATTCATACACAAGTCTGCCTGAATATTCAACAACTTGAGATACTTTTACAGTAACTACCCATACTGCTACACTTTTCTACTGCTCTTATTGTTGCCACACTATATATACACTGTGTCCCAAAAGTTCGTTCCGCTCATACATGGCTCTTTGTTCTCTCAAATAATGGCAAAAGAACCAATTTTTTTACATATCCAGGATCTATTTGTTATACCAAACACGATTATATCGTGTTTTTTCTTTGTATTTATCACAGTTTTGAAATTTTGATGGATGAATTCCAGCCATCTTCACGAGACTCCAAATTAAGTTGTTTTGTGAAAGTCAGGATGGGGTCACAAAAAGGCCTCCCACTTACAAACAATCAAAGATTTTGATTTGAAATCAAGTCAGATGACTTACCAAGATCTTTATCATCACACAGAATATTTGAAGATCTTCTTTAGGAATTATTTGTTTTTCAAAATTACAATATGCTTAAGTGACACATTTTAATGCGAGCCTTTCCGCCATGTGACTTGTCATGTTTCATTTTGGATTTTATCCAGGTTTATTAAGTTTTCTTTATTGCGAAACCATTTTGTATCTTAGATATAGTTACTAATGAGTTCTATACCCTTATTTGTGCCCTTGACCGCTGTATGTGAATAACTGAGACCATATCTCTCATGGGTCATGTGGTGCTTTAGGACCACTCTTCGTCAATATCTCCATTTAATTTATGAATGCTGGCTAAGAAAAACAAAGTTTTGGTATTTTTCTGTCAGAAAATGATAAAAAATATTTTTCTTAAAGCATATCCATACATTTTTTCCTTTTCCGCTGAAAAAATTGAGCTTCACAGCTATATATGAGCTCGTAGTAGAGGACCCCACCATAGATCCCGTGACCACATGAGTGGGAGCAATTTTTGAATGTTGATCCAAGTTTATGAGGTCAAAACAAAAAATTTTGGCCGGGGCGCCCTTCCAGAAAGTGCGGGCTAACTCCACCAGGTGGCCATTTTGAAAATGGCCGCCGATAATCAAAATTTTGTTATATCTCGGCTTCTAATTGGTCTAGGATGATAATCTTTGGGTCAAAATATATATTTTTGGGGCCAAGAAATTCAATGGTCACCATTAGAATAGTCTAAGACCACCACCAGGGGGCAGAATAAGAAAATGTATGAGAAAAATAGCTAAAAATATTCGGACCGGAACCTAACGCACACATGCAGAATTTGTAAAAGTGAGCAATGACAGTTAAATTATAATCTTTTCATACCACTCAAAATTACATAGTGCAAAGGAGTCATATTGTCACTCATCAGCAGGAAAAGTACAAACCCCGTGAGTTTGTGAGCTCATAAAAATGCGAAAAATTCGTAAAACAAACTGAAACATGTTGTTGCAAGTATGTGTCATTACCAACTGAACACTTAGTAATATAATCATCGTCATAGTTGCACAGATGACAGAAATGAGGACTATCTTCAGACTATGTACACTCTATAATTTCCACCTTTGCAATAGTGTCACTGATAGTGCAGGCTTCGAATGATGAATGGAAGTGCATATGTCCTTCAAGGCATCATCAATATTCCAAATCAAAGGGATTAAGGTCTGATTTGTCAATGTTGAAGTAAAGGGGGGTCAAGAAATTTCCATACAGAACATAAAAATCATGCAAATCCTAGGCCATGGTGTGGTTGCCATGGACTGTTGTCTGAGGTTCTTCTATTACAGAGCGATTGTCTAACTGATTTTGTCTCCATATTTGTATTGGATAGTTGAGAGAGTCATGTCATCTGGCATCCCTTTCTTGGTTGAAGGCCTAGGATGTGTCTCCGTGGTCCAATGGTTAGCATGCCTGCCTTGTACACTTGAGGATGTGGGTTCAAAATGTCCAGAGGTTATAACTATAATGATTGGTATGATTGCCGTTAAGTATGGTGAGACCCGGTGAGCACATTTATCTGGAATGAGCACTATATAAAATCATACTATATTAGTATTATTATATTATGTCTTGAAAGGAATTCTGGTTATTCTGTGCTTCCTTGCTAGTTGCCTTGGCCAATATCACCATCTTGCCACCATCGAAGAAAGCTGCAGTTGTTCCGCAGACAGAGTTTACATTAGGGTGGCCGAAAAAAAAAAATTTCTTAAATTCATATCGCATACCCCTTCATTTTCTGCGAAATGGTAAAATAAACACGCTGTTAAAATTTAAGAAAGATCCTTCAAGTCTAAGTGGTCCCCCAAAGCCATTCGGTTTCTGCCCAATATTTTCGAAAAATGTCCTTTTGCGAAATCGCGGTTATAAATATCTCGCTTATTATTCAACATACAATGATAATATTTATACCATTGATCTCAGGAGAAAATTAGCTTCAATTTGAGTACCAGGAAGCTATACTTACAATGACATTTGAGCTTGCAGGATTTCAGAAAACTCAAAATTTCATGTTGTCAAGCTAAACCGCTGAAATAATTCATCTAAATTTTCAAATTTTGCAAAATTGAATCCTACCTTCAAAAAGTCATACAGTTCTGCCCAAAAGTTTACATACCCCTCTGAAAAATGACCGATTTCTCTATTTCCAGGGCAATTTTAACAACAATAGGCAAATCATACATGAAATACAGTGCACTGCATGTGGCTTAACACTTCTGAACCATTAAAAATCCAATAGCAATGAGATTCAATGATATTACCACTTAATTGAATTTTATGACAGTTTCAAAAGTTTACATACCCTCCTGTACTATCACATATTTTCCCGCTTAGGATCAAGAACAGCTTACAGGATTTTACCACAATGTGTCAATAGTACTCAGACTACATCAACAGTGATTTGAATCCATTCTGCATTACAGAATTTCTGCAACTCCACCTTCGTTGTTGGTCTCGGCTGGGGCACGGTCTGTCTCGGATCAACCCATAATTTGTCGATAATATTCCAGTCTGGACAGTGTTAAACCACTTCAGAAGCTTCTCCCAACTGTCCTGAAAAAATATTTGGACAGCACTGGTGGAAGATTTGGTTTGTTGTCATATCGCTACGACTTGTTTATCCCACTACTAACTTTCGCACTGAGTCATGTCAGTTCCCTTCCAAAATTTTTTGGAAATCAATGATATAGACAATTGTTCCGTTTTGACAATGTCTCTGGTGCTATTCCAACTGAAACAGCTGCAAAGCAATGAAAGCACACCACCCTGGTTCAATTTGGCAATGGTGTTCTTGTTGCCATAATTTTGAATAAACTCCTAGCGAACACATTGCATGGGATTGCAAGGGTTTTTAATGATATAACACCTCTGCTAAGCCTCATCCATCAAAAAAACACTTCAACAGACGGCTTGGGACTAACTAAACTGCTTCTGGTGTATTGCATCCAAGTTTGTCTCATAATCACCCGCGCTATGTTTGGACGCAAGTCAATCAGGTACGCAAGCTGAATTGTACCATTCACAGAGTGAACCAAGGCGGTGCATTTATGATAAATTGTGGCTATTTGAGTGCAAATAGCACTGGAAAATTGGTCAAGACTAATAAAAGTTGTAAGACCACTGATCTCCAGAAAATTTTGGAGAAGAACCGATATGATTCAGCGCGAAAGTTAGGAACGGGATGAAACAAGGTGCTGCAACAGGATAACTATCCAAAACCTTCCACCCATCCTGTCCAAATATTTTTTCCGGACAGTTGGCAAAAGCTTCTCAGGTGGTTTAACACTGTCCAGACTGAAATTTTGTTGATAAATTATGAGTTGATCCGAGACAGACTGTGCCCCAGCCGAGACCTACATTGAAGGTGGAGTTACAGAAATTCTGTGATGCAGAATGGATTAAAATCACTGTTGATGTAGTCTGAGTACTTTTGACACATTGTGGTAAAATCCTGTAAGCTGTTCTTGATCCTAAGTGGGAAAATATGTGATAGTACAGGAGGGTATGTAAACTTTTGAAACTGTCATAAAATTCAATTAAGTGGTAATATCATTGAATCTCATTGCTATTGGATTTTTAATGGTTCAGAAGTGTTAAGCCACATGCAGTGCACTGTATTTCATGTATGATTTGCCTATTGTTGTTAAAATTGCCCTGGAAATAGAGAAATCGGTCATTTTTCAGAGGGGTATGTAAACTTTTGGGCAGAACTGTATGACTTTTTGAAAGTAAGATTCAATTTTGCTAAATTTGAAAATTTAGATGAATTATTTCAGCGGTTTAGCTTGACTGGATGAAGTTTTGAGTTTTCTGAAATCCTGCAAGCTCAAATGTAATTGTAAGTATAGCTTCCTAGTCACTGTCCTGACCAATACTACTGAATTACTACTGCTATATGCACTACTTTTTCCAATACTCCACATATATTAAAATCACTTCTACATCTTCTATGCCAAATACTACTAAAGAGAAACTACTTTGCTGCTACTAAAACACAACTGCATGCTATGACTGCTACTTCCGAGTCCTACAAGTACCACTGCTAGTCTGATATTGATAATTATATAATCAGTACCTGCTGCTCTGGTATAACTACTACAATTGCTACCATTCTACTTCTGCAATAACCATCGCTACTGTGGTATAACACTGCCATTAGAACTGATACAACCACTATCATATTCTCCCCTCCCAGCACTACTTTACAACCCAATTACCAACATGACAGCAACCCTACAGAACAAGCCAAGAACTCAAGATAATATGACACACAATGTCCCAAGCCGCTACAAAAGATATATGTCAGCTACTTAAGCGCACATTCTCAGGGGGATTACAAGTTATGGCTTATATTTGGGCTGTTCTCTGGGTCATCATGAACCAGTTTGTAGGTAATCACGGTTTTGTGTGTTGTAATTTGGGAGTCATGCGAGTAATGCGCTGCTGACGGGAGTTATTCGCAAGTAATGCGTGTCATCATTTTTCACCGTAACAAGAAGTTGTTCCTGTATTGGGCAAAGTGTGGTGATGAGCTTTTTGTTACGGTATGATGACGTGAGGTAGATGGCATCGTAGTTGTGGTCATAAACAATCCTCCTTCTCATATAGTCACATTAGCATGTAATAATTTGACCTTCTTCAGCTTAATTTATACTCAAACTAAGAATATTCAACCATACATGTATCAGGCTCTATGCATTTAAAATAATAAGTTATGACATACCCATTTTCCATATCAATGGCACCAATCAATAAAGACATCCTAAAAATTCCTCACAACTCCCCAACAACTTTCTGACTACTTTTGATCCATCCTCTGAAGTCCACATCAAAAACATCTTGTCTTTAGTGACTGACAGTGAAAGATCTTGTACAAAAGAGAATTATTCAGTCCTCACAATATAAGACAGTAGAAGCATCAATGCATCATTTTTAGATGACAACCCCTCATTACAGTCTTGCTAATTAATCCTGGAGATATTACCTAGTCCATCATCTGCACTTCTGGTGAATCTCCTTGTAAAAATCCTTCTAATTACTGTCAGTGGAGACTGAAATATTGCATGCCACAAAACTGTTGTGTCCTACACTACTGAATTACTACTGCAATATGCACTACTTTTTCCCCGTACTCCACATACTAAAATTACTTCTTCACCTACTTGGCTAAGCACTGCTGTCAAAGATACTACTGTTATTACTTTCTTTTTGCTGCTTCTAAAAGGAAACTGCTATAACTGCTACTTCTGGTGCTGGTTGCTACCGCTACAGTTTTACAGTCACTAACTCTGCTGCTACAACTAAAACAATCTGAATACTGCTACCAACACCGCTGTGCTACTAACACCGCCGCAGCTAGAAACTTTCCAACTTTCAATTTTGTAGCAACTCTTGCCACAAGACACCATTATTATGTGCTATATAAAAACTTCCACAATGACGAGTACTACTACTTTTGAAAACAACTTCTGCTGGAATTACTACTGCAGTTGCTGTGGCAAATTCCACTTGTTGGGCTGTTACTACCGCAACTGCTAATATTTCTACTTCTGCTATTACCATTTCTATTACAGTAGTATACTAGCACTACAACAGACACTATAACCACTATCATATTCCCCCCTCCCTTCAGTACTTTACAACCCAATTACCCAACATGACAGCAACCCTATGGAACAAGCCAAGAACTCAAGATAATATGACACACAATGTCCCAAGCCACTACAAAAGATATATATCAGCTACTTAAGCCCACATTCTCTGGGGATTATAAGTTATGGCTTATATTTGGGCTGTTCTCTGGGTCATCATGAACCAGTTTGTGAGTAATCACGGTTTTGTGTGTTGTAATTTGAGAGTCATGCGAGTAATGCGCGACTGACGGGAATAAATTCGCAAGTAATGCGTGTCATCATTTTTCACTGTAACAACAAGCTGTAGCTGTATGGGGCAACAGTGTGGTGATGAGCTATTTGTTACAATATGATGTGTGAGGTAGATGGCATCATAGTTCTGGTCATAAACAATCCCCCTTCCGAGTGTCACTTTCCTCACATTGGCATGTAGTAATTTTGCCTTTTTCAGCTGCATTAATATTCAAACTAAGAATATCTTACCATACCTGTATCAGGCTGTATGCATTAATTATAAATCATGACATACCTAATTCCATAACAATGGCACCAATCAATAAAGACACCCTAAAAATTCTTCACAACTCCCCAACAACTTTCTTACTACTTTTGATGGATCCTCACAAGTCCACATCAAAAACATCTTGTCTTTAGTGACTGACAGTGAAAGATCTTGTACAAAAGAGAATTATTCAGTCCTCACAATATAAGACAGTATACAGGCATCAATGCATCATTTTTAGATGACAACCCCTCATTACAGCCTTGCTAATTAATCCTGGAGATATTACCTAGTCCATCATCTGCACTTCTGGTGAATCTCCTGGAAAATCTCCTTGGAAAAAATCCTTCTAATTACTGTCAGTGGAGATTGAAATATTGCATATCACACTGATGGTTACTGCTGAATAACTGTTACTCTCTGTAACGAGTACCATGTACTGCATCTGCGGGTGTGTACTTCTGGTGTTACTATACTACCGCTAATGCTAACACTTTTAAAGGAGCTGTGGCTGCAACTGCTACTACCACTATTGGAGCACTACTGCTAAAACGCTACTGCTGAAGTTCTGATACAGTATGAGCTGTAACTACTATGCAAATACTGCTGCTACAACTGCTGCTGAAACTACCACTGTTAATAACACTAATATGACTCCTACTACTGTTATTATAACTGCTATTACTAATAAAAGACTGATGCTACTGCCATTAATTCTACTGCTAATGTGACTTCAATCACTACTTTTCGGCTACCATTTAGGAACTCTTGTTATTTCTGAATACTGCTTAAAGTATCTCAATGACTGATACTACTGATTTTTAAAAAAACTTCTAAAAGAAAAGATAGCCACTGTTTGATCACTTGTTGTGCTGTCACTGCTTCTTTAGCTACTACTGCTATTACCATTGCTACCACAACAGTATATTACCACTACAACAGACACTACTACCACTATCATATCCCTCCCTCCCAGCACTACTTTACAACCCAATTACCCAACATGACAGCAACCCAACGGAACAAGACAAGAACTCAAGATATTATGACTCACTCTGTCCCAAGCCACCACAAAAGATATATATCAGCTACTTAAGCCCGCATTCTCTGGGGATTGGAAGTTACGGCTTATATTTGGGCTGTTCTCTGGGTCATCATGAACCAGTTTGTGAGTAATCACAGTTTTGTGTGTTGTAATTTGGGAGTCATGCGAGTAATGCGCTACTGACGGGAGTTATTCGCAAGTAATGCGTGTCATCATTTTTCACCACAACAACAAGCTGCAGCTGTATTGCGCAACAGTAAGGTGATGAGCTATTTGTTACACATGATGTGTGAGGTAGATGGTGTCTCAGTCTGCAACAGGATGCATCATTTAGTAAATGTCCTACTGTAAAACGGGGTAAAGTTGGCAATCCGGGGTAAAGTTGGCAAGCTATTTTGACACACTTAATGGCAGAAATGCCAACTTTTCCTCATTGACATGTATGGCAACTTTGCCAAAGATACCTGTGCCCAGGCTACAGCAGCCTGCTGAATCAGTTGCGAGCGATAGCGAGCAGGCTACAACATTTCAGAATTGGTGTCCTATTTCACGTCCTCGCATACATGCATTTGTGAAGCAGCCAGCACAGTTCTGCTGAATTCTGCTAGGCGCGGACCTGATAGGCAGCGGCGCGGACTTTAGGGGCAGCACTTCTAGTGACCTAGATCCCAATTCGATACTTGAATTTCATCAGTCTGCAGCCTCGCTCCCTCGCCTGCTAAACCAGCAGACTGACTTGTCAGTCAGACCTGTGCCAGTGAGGAAAGTTGGCATTTCTTCCGTTAAGTGGGTCAAAATAGCGTGCCAACTTTACCCTGGATTGCCAACTTTACCCTGTTCTATGGTGCGCCATAGTGTTTGGAATATGTTGTCTTGTAAATCAGGCAAAGATGGACTGATGGGGCTTTACATCCAGTATCAAATGTACTAAGGTTAATGGGAACGGAAGGGCCAATCAGCAATGAGGTGAAGGATGGTTGAATGTGCTCTTCAACATAGTCGAGGTGACCCAGCCGAAGCTGGAGTCGACCCCAGGCATGTCAGCAGCTTCTCTTTAATAGATAGAAAGATAAATAGATGGAAAGATAGATATATGGATGGATAGATAGAGAGATAGATAGAATATAGATAGATAGATAGATAGATGTTGTATGATAGATAGATGGATATATAGGTAGATATTTATATGATAGATAGATAGATAGATAGATAAATAGATAGATAGGTAGATAGATAGATAGATAGATAGATAGATAGATAAGTAGATAGATAGGTAGATAGATAGATAGATAGATAGATAGATAGATAGATAGATAGAAGCTGCTTCTCTTTAATACCATCCATTGCTCATGCATCAGACGGTGAGCGCCATGTTCTGTAATAGTCAGAGCCACAACACTATGTACACCAAGTAACCGAGAGAGCTTCAATAACAGAGGACAAAGAAATATCCAATGTACAGTCAGTTTGTCGGTCTAAGTGTATATCTTTTACCCTTAAAATGGATCAAGGTTTCTGAATGCACTGAGTTACTGCTTTTTAGAAGATAAAGGCTCCTTTTTCCATATGAAGCTTTGATGCATCTGAAAAGCAGTACTTTAGAGAATTGCTTTTATTATCATACTTCCACATATTCATTTGTGGAGTAATTGGGCATACATATATCTCAATCGTATAATCTATCCAATATGTTGTGTTTCTTTGAAAGTGTTCTAGAAATACTTTGTCTTTGATATAGATGCCTGTGCTTGTGGAGGCTAAATGGTGCAGTATTATGGAGAATAGTCATATTCCCGGACTGTTGAAGAAAGTGTCAAAAGTTTAAATGATGGGCTACACAGACCTTAAATTCAAACCTAGAATATAATATATTTAAATAATCAACCACTCACCAATTGTACATATATATTTTCCTTATTTCTTTCAATTACAATACTTTTTATCTTAAAACAAAGTTCTTAAATAAATCTTTGTTTTGCCTTGACACAAACCAGACCATTATAGAAGTGACCCAAATTGATAGCACAATCGCTCTAACAAAATAAGTGCTACTGGATATCAAGAAATGTGGCTAAACAGTCAAAATTGTGATAAACCTAATTTATTCTCATTGTAAATATTTTGGAAGAATGGAAAGTAAAAGCTTGTTAAAAGATAAGGTTGGGATTTATGAAGGTTTGCAGTCATTCTTGACTGCCCTTGACTGTGAGGTTGTCTGGAGATTTACTGTAATGAGGTCCATAGCACTGTACAACTATTGCACTTGCTTGCTGATAGACTGAATTAACGAGGAACTACCTAACTTACTGTAACTGACGGATTGATAGATTGATATAGATAAATGTTGATTGATTGATTGATTGATAGATAGATTTATCGATGACTGACTGACTGAGTGACTGACAGACTGACAGACTGACTGACTGACTGACTGACTGACTGACTGACTGACTGACTGACTGACTGACTGAATGACTGACTGACTGACTGAATGACTGACTGAATGACTGGATAGTTTTAATATTTTTGATCAGACAACTGATCGACTGATTTCTAAACTAATATATTTTGAAATTCCATTTCCCAATATCTACAATGAGATGGGTTGCTCGATAGCTGCAATGTACATGATGTACCTTCAGCTGATTAGTATAAGGATTCGTTTGGGTATCTTCTCTTAAAATGATTCACTCTATTACCCCATGTTTGGGATTTTTCACCGATCATGGATACAAAAAACAGGAACAAATATCTTGTAATTGTACAAGTGCATGCATGTCACTCAATTTGTGACCACTTGTGTTTTCCATCATTATCAATATGCCGTTTTGTGGTGGACATGCTGACAGGTTGACAATTCACACATTTCTAGAATGACCACCTCAATACCATGTCAGACACTTGCTACTGACCCCAGAAATGGTCAGATTACATGTCGCAATGAAATTGAGATGAATAGGGTTGTTCAAATGTGGGTTATGGGTTACTCAGTGCATTATTCTTAGAAAATGTCTGTTTTTCAACTTTTAATTTTAAGTGCTGGGGTAGATGTTTCCTCAGAGAAATTGCTGAACTTTTCTTTTAACACAAATGTATACTATATAATCAGTTTATTAATCTTTAATGATGTATAAGATCACCATGACAAAATGCATACAGTTACTAACAGAACAAAAATATATGAATGTATACCATTGCAAGTCTCTTCAAAGACTTGTAAGATGCATGCTTATTTGGGAAACCCTAGGAACTACGCTAAATTTTCAATGAGTGTAAACTCGACTTCTGTCTTTTTCAAGCTTGTCAACTTTCAGCAATGTTAACTCTATTAGTAATACGATTTTGAAAATCTTAAAATTCCGAAGTTAAAATAAAAACTCATCAAGCTGAATCAGTGAAAGTAAAGTTTTTTTTTTTTACTTGTTGGAGGTGACAAACTACACTTTTCTCCATGCCAGACAATTGACAGCTGAAGTTGCTCACTGGACTGGTTTCATGTGGTCAGTTGCTAATCTCCTATGTTGACATGTTGACAATCCCCACATGTTGTGCCCAGTCTCTCACTCTTTGGTGGTCTGAAAGTTGTGAAGTCGTGACCTTGCCACTGGTCAAATTACTGGGCTCAATAAAAAGTGCGATAAACCACCCTAAAAGTTTTAAATTACTGAAATCCACCCATGTGCTAATCTCCCTGGTAATCCCCTGGGGCTATTTGTCGTAGTTATTCGAATAAACAAAACAGGTCCTTGTGCCAGACAGCAGTTCAATTATCCAGTTATCCTTCACCTATGATGTCTCTTCTCAGTCTCCTGGGCTAATTTAAATCTACCAGACTGCGTGAATACAGGACGTAAAGGCCCAATCCTCCATCCATGCATTTTCTTGGGTACTTGAGGCGGATTATAAAGGGTCAATCGAACTCTATCTTAAATGTGTCTATTAAAAAACGAATTAGGCTAATATGTTTTATATTTTACCCAAATTAGGGGTATTGAATTGAGAAATGAGAGGTTCAACAACTTGTAGGCATTCAATGGTCTTCATAACCAAACGTCAGGTCACTAGTGAGATGTATATTTATAAAATAAACAATGAAATAAGCTTCCTAAGATTTCTGAAAAGTTTCTTAAACTAAATTGGCAGTACTGTAATTTAAGCAGTTACTGTATTTATCATGATACTCCAGTGTGACATGAGAAAACAGTAATTTTAGTGATATATGTTACAAAAGTCATATGGGGTAGGGTATCAGAGGAGGGGTGAAAGTTTAATAAGGTCATAAGGCAAGCATTAGCACCCGTGATAAGGGGCCATGCAGAGACATGTTAAATACCCCACCTGTTGTCTCATGTTTTAACTATGCATTGTTTTACTGTGAGGTTTAGACGAGGGTTTTAGGGCTGTATGTCCTGTATTTTTGCATGGATAAGGGTATATGTTAAACAGGCAGGGACTGAAGTAATGAGGGATATAACACTCTTGGGTCTTTGAAAAGGATCAAGCATCTGTCTCACATTGTTTGATAGGACTAGGATTCAACCTGATCCCCAGAGATTATAAATAGTAGTCACACTCTAAACAATTTCAGACAAAATTGGTTTTTTAGATTCAAAATGGTTTTTTGAAAAACCAAATTTCAATGCAAAAAACCAATATGGATTTTTTTAAAAATCCATGTTGGTTTAGCATTGAAATTTGGTTTTTCAAAAAACCATTTTGAATCTCAAAAACCAATTTTGTCCCGACATTAGAGTGCATCATGTTATAAATAAATCAAAACTTATTACTTAGATCGTCTCTAAGTAAAGAAAATTAAATGAACTATGAAAAGCTAAAACCCTAATAATGTTTTATCGAAGTTAATCAAGTTTGTTAAAGAAACTTTAGTAAATATAATATCATTACTAAGAATTAAAAAAGAAGAAGGATCATGAAACACATTTGATTTTTGTGCAAACTATTCAGTAATTAATAAAATCAAAACGTGGGTCTCTATTAGCAAATTTTATGTAGGGCCTAATATATAGGTTGTAAAATTCTGCACAATTTAATTTACGATGTTTAATTTAATAATCTCACAGAAAAATGGAATACAATCCTCTACCACTGACTTATACAAATGTTTATATTTCTTATCTGTGTATCGCAATGACTTAAATATGATGTATACATATTAACTCAAAAAGAAATCTAATTTTTGTTATTTTCTTTTTCATGTGCTGTTCAACAGACCAACGTGAGTATCAGAACACTACAAATTTCCTATTTCATCTGTAAAATATCAATAACTGTATTGTACTGAATTGTTTACACCATTTGACATTTTGCGATTTTATGATGAGGTGTTTTTCCATATTTTATATGAAATCTTGTATATCTAAAGTGTGGAAAAACACCTCTATCCTTGTAATCAGTTTATTTTTGTTGTTATTTAGCAAATTGCAGAGAGGCCTTCGGAATGCACTCAGGGTTAATATTGGACGAGGCCATCTCTGCCAGTTCATCTTACGATGTGCCCAGTGTGGGCCCTCAGAATTCTAGGTGAGGTTTGATTGATTTTCAGCTCATTTATCCTTTAAATTCTGTCAAAAGGTAAATTTTCATGATTATTAGGGTGGTATGCATGCAGCTAGGTGGGCTAATTAGGAAGAGGACACAGCACTGATTGCAGATATATCAGAGAACTGCTTCAAAAATTTTCAAAATGTTTCAGAAGTTTCTTTTTCTTATATCGTATAGTTTCATATGGGTAATGTAATGATGTAATGAAGTAAATCTATCTATATCAAAATGTCAAATATGTAGAAAAGAAAAAATGAATATAGAAAGGAAATTTTGTGATAGAAATAGATTCATGTTGGGAATTAGCTTTAATCAAAATACCAGACTCTTAATGATAAATATTGGCCCTCACAGTGTCAACATTAAATGTTGGTCCAGTGTCACAAGTTGGTAAAATTTGGGATTTTTGGTCATTTAGGACAAAAAATGGATAATCACAGATGTGTTTCCTATATATCAGTAGATTCCAAAATGCATAATTCAGAGGTTGTATATGCATTTTTAAGCTAACAAGGCTAGTTAATGTAAGTATGTTTAAACATAAATATGAAGGATTTACAAACTTAAAATGCAGTTTTTGCGAAACTATTCTTACTTCAGTCAAATGGACTTGTAGGGAAAAGTTTTTGAGATATCACCATGAAATTTACATAAATTTTAGACAATAATATCCTTTATAAAATAGTAGGGTGATTAAAATATTTTCTCCTCATTTAACATTGTTTATGGCAGTTTGTGGGCTTTGCCGAAAATAATGCGCTGCATTATCAGTCACAAAGGCATGGCTATATTACCAAGATAGGTTCAACTTACAACCAAATTGTATGTAGAAGTGGAAAGCCATTTCCATAGTAACAAAACAATATCAAAATAGTGGCCATTCTAGCATCAGTCCTTCTGCCACAAGCGTCTGAACAAGAGAAGTCAAAACATAATATTTCACTATCCGTAAGAATGTTGATTTTGTTGTCAGTCTGAAAGACATTGCTCTAATACATGATAGGTTAGCCTTGCAACAACGTTTTATAAATAAATGAATAGCCAAATAAACCAGCAATGAGAAAATATCAAGATCGTGAGCATTCCAGCACAAGTCTTCACCAGGAAGCATCTGAACTGGAGGGGTGTGACATCAATTTCACAAAAATTTGAGAGTGTCAATTTTTCGTCAGTCTCAGAAACAGGGCTATAATGCCATGATAGACTAGAGCTACAACCAATTTCTCTACACCAATGGAAAGCCAGGCTCATGAGCATTTCGGAACTATCCAGAAAAGTAAAATTGTCATACTGAGTCATAATCAGACAGCATCTGAACATTAGAGTACCTACATAATTCTCACTGAAAAAGAGGGTGTCAATTTTTCGTCAGTCTCACTTGGGCCCTCAAAGCTTAAAAGAAAAGAACCTCTACAAAGTTTTGTTACTATTTCCTGACAGACCAGATCATGAGCAAAACATTGATGTAAAGTTTTTTAAAAATCAAATCAATGAATGGTGTATTTGATGCATCAAAAATTACATTGTCCATTTTGGCTTTGAGTGTGACATGACAACCTTATAATGCAAAACATGTCATTCTGAAATACAGAAACATATTATGGCCTTTTTTCTGCATTCACAAGATGCTCAGCTAACCAGAGCATAATACCAAATTTCAAATTTTATTTTAAATGCATTTACTTGCTTGTATTTTAAAGTTTTACTTGAATTTTTTCCATGCAGTGTCCAGCGTGACACCAACAATTTATCCCATATGCAGTCATTTACCATTTAATATATCCAAACTATGAGAAGTGGATAAATTTCCTGCCATTTACCACAAAGAAGACATTACTGCCTTTCATACGATCTATAATACATGCATAAATTCTATACGAAAGCTGAGATATGATCCAAAATGCATGTCCATGTTGGGCTACAACTGAAATTTTACCAACTCACGACATTAGACCTATTAAGTATGGTTTTAAGTACACAGCTATATTTTTCGAGTTAATTTCCAGAATCCGCACGGAGAAAGCGGGTGGCGCATGGTGCCCAAAAAGCCAAATCGCCCACAATGTTCACGAATACCTGCAGATTGACCTTGGCGCAGTCAAGGTCATTACACTTGTTGAGACTCAAGGTCGCTTTGGAAATGGCCAGGTAAAAGTCAAATAATAGAAGTTTTTTTGTGAATGTTTGTTTGTTGTGCTGAGATTTGTGCTCCCCAGCAAGTAATAAAGAAAGCATGTATTCAATATAGGTGGTATATGTGTGAAACGCTTCTGTTTCATAGTAAATTTATACGCAGAAAAGGTATCGTAACTTGAGTATCAGTTGGGGATGATGCGAAATATCTGAAGTTCTTCTACAGGAATATTTTAAGTGGACAATGGAATTGTAAAGGCCAAATTTAAAATAAATTCTTTAGAAAAGCTATATTCAGTAAAGCATTTGATTTTACAAAGCTAAGATGAGTCATATCAGTGTCCGAAATTGAACGAATAATTTGTAACTTATGATTTTTGTCACACAGGGTCAAGAATATGCCCAGGATTACAGATTGGAATACCAGAGGAACGAATCAGATCCTTGGATTATATTTCATGACAAACTGGGAAATGATGTGAGTACAATATGTATACTTTATTATTATTTATACATTGTCTTTGAATAAATTATATGAAGTTGTGTTGCAAAAGATTCAAGGTCTTTTCAGATTGGACAGAAAATGTGATTGAATTCCTGTAATCATAGAAATCCTTGGAAAAAATAGTCACTGGAAATCTTTAAATATCCTGGAAATCCGTGAGAAATCCTTTGGATTTTCTAGAGGAAACCATGTTTTGACTTTTGAACGTATTGCAATAACATTGTTATTAGAAGGTTGGCAACTATAATGTCTTCGAATAAATTGCAGTCGTGTTGAGAAAGATTCAAGGTTTTGCGATTGAACATATCGAAACAATGACTAAATCCTCACAATCAAGGAAATCCCTGGGAAAAGTCACTGGAAATCCCTTAGATTTCCTGGGAATCCATGGGAAATCTCTTGATTCTCTGGAGGAAGGCCAAAGTATATGTGATGTATTGCATTGTTGTGAGCACTGAGCAATCAAGCAAAGCTCAATGTTTCATGGCTTGATTTACATTGTGACGGAATACGCAAGATCAGCTGGCTAGTTCCTCCTCCTTCTTTGTTGAGGGAGCTGCATATATTTATTGTTGGTGACCGCTGTATGATGATGAGATGAGAAGACTGGGAGTCTTGCACATGCCCTATTAATTCAGGGATGACCAGGGTCTTTCTGTTGCCCCACTATAGATGACATGATACAACACGTCTCCATTTGATGTTCAAGAGCTCGGAGTAAGATTCGAACCCCACACTTCAGAACCAGTGGTAGCACCAACAAGCACTCATTAGGCCACGGAGGTACATGTGGACTTGTAACTGACTTATAGATAGGCCATCCAATCAAAATGTGTTGATTTCAAATTTTCCCAGGGATTATGAACATATGTTATTCTTTACAGTCTTGTCTGGGTCTGTTTCCCTGAGTGTCATCCTTACACATGACGGTCAATCACAGGAAGTCTAGTCACTGCTCATGGCAAATAAACTGGGATGAATAATTGCTACTGCCTCTCTTTATGATATGTTCAAGCTACAAAAGAAGCATCTGCAATGTATTGCTATATTATAAATACCGTGAAATAGATCCACAAAATATTCTTTCAGGTCCATTATATTCAATTCTTGAAATGAAAGCCTTCTAAATTACAGATGGCATTTTAATGCAATGCATCAAAGAGGCTGTGGGGCTTCCTGGTATTGAGTAATATATCTCTTTTAGAAAAGATATGATGCCATAATTGTCTGATGCGTCAATAAATGCATTAGTACTGAAATATCTGATATAATTCACCAACACATTAAACGCTTCTAAAGGTATTTGTAAGAAATACATATCTTGCAGAATATTCATGTGTTTTCAAGAAATGAAGTAAGGCTTGATTTATTAATATTTCACTCATGTAATATTGTTTGTAAGTTACTGGATGTATTTGCCATCATTGTTTCCTATTAAGCAATGTCCCTTTTGCTGCATGTGTGACAAATTCTCGCAGTGGAAACAAAAGTTACACTTGTCACTTGCCGCAACTACGTATATCACAAGAAATAGTTTGCGGTTAGTTTTGTAACACAAAGGTCTTTTATGTTATCAAGACTAACCACAACGGACTTACAAAGGGCAGGATTATGCTTAGATATTTACAAGCATGAGTTTGTCATGATGATGTGATCATTTGCAAGTGTTCACGTGGCTTGTAGTGCACTGTTTTTGTGCAGAAATTCTATTCTATTCTATTCTATTCTGTTCTATTCTATTCTATTCTATTCCATGGTAGTTCTACGTTGTACCTATACTAGTAGTACATTCTGTCTATTTGAGAATCTATCCCAGTTTGTCCATAAACATTTCTTTGATCTAAAATCCGAGGCCACAGCTCTTAGATATAAATGAGCTGTTCATTTAATTACTCAAAAACCTTGAAATCATTTGCTTTCAACTTTAGAGTCAGTAATATGAAGTGGAAATCAGCAAATAGAGAAAATATTTTGGCTTCAATTATTTGCTGGAGCTGAATTGTTGTTCATGGCAACTTCGAATACATTGTAGATAGATAGATAGACAGATAGATAGATAGATAGATAGATAGATAGACTTTATTAGGCCAAATTAAAGGAGTGTACATAAATTTATAAAAACAAGCAGTACACTGCTGTTGGTTGGACTGCAAATTGACTTCAATATGCAATAAAGGCTATCAACGCTAAGAGTGGGCTATATATATACATTGTAAAGAAATTAATGAGCAACAGCAGCAAAAATAAATTTAAGTGTGCTTCTAATAAACGTGAAAACCCTTCGAATTACTAGATGCTTTTCTCATTGAAACAAATGTAACACCTAAAATTATTGGATTCTTTCAGTAGGCCTAATAAATCATTCTTCTGAAAGTGGTATTAATAGAATATTGCATGATGGGAAGGGTCACATGATGCTCACATGATGCTCATGTGATCTGAAATCTCTTCTACCCAGAATCCAACTGTGGCGGAAATTGCGAGTAAATTACGGACAAAATTACCCTGTGAGTAGCCGAACAAATTACCAGGTGAATTACCATGTAATTTAGCTTGCAATTTGGTGAAATTCAACTGCTCCAAAACTGCTTGATGCCATGCTCCCAGCAAATAAAAAGACATTTTGCTGCAAACAACTCTCAATAGAGCAATACTCAGTGACATTTTGCAACAAATTTAAACCAATTTCACAGGATTCAAAGAAGGCTGAAAGAGCTAAAAGAGGCAGGGATTGCATAAAATACTTCAGAATTGTGTAATTCAAACTTCCAAAGAGCAAGATGTGAATTGATACTCCAGAAGAGTCTTTTCAAAAAGACTGTTAAAGAAGCAGTATTTATTGTTGAATTCTACACTTTATTATTGTTTCTTGACTACCTGAATCAATGCCTTCATCCACAAAACAGAAATATAGGATTGGAAGAGCACTATTCAATAAACCTTATACGTACAGATGAATTAAATATAAATAGGTATAACTCAATGCCCTCACCAAAAACATAATTATAGGATTTGAAGAACTCTATTTCGTAAAGGATAAAAGGTATATATTAGAACTATAGGTATGTGTGCATAAGTGCAGCCCTCAATAGCCAATTCTGCAGTGGCGGATCTAAATTGAGCCATTGTGATGAAAAGGAGCATTCTAAGGAAATATGCAACGATATGGAACTCTGATGCCGATACATACCCGGGCTCCTTATGCACTTATCTTATCCGGACCCTTAACTGGTTTTGGCAATGTAAGAGGGTTGATTGATGAGACGCGGGAGAGAGCAGGGGGATATTCTTCACTTTCAACTCTACTTGAAAAATAACCACTTATTCTCAAGAAGAAGGAGCATTTTAACAATTTTCAACAACTCCCATTGAAAACTGCACACCACCAATAACAGTACATTGAGGTTACACAGTCCAAGGTCTTTGCAGCCATATATTTCCTGGCAACCTCTTGCAATGGACATTTCGTTTATGACACTGCACAGTTCTCCATGACACGACACGACCTGTTTACGACATCGTAACCCATTTATGACACTTGCCATGCAAGAAACATTTTACCTCATCCAAAACCTCTTTCAAGCTCTTAGCATCAATTTCGTAGAACTCTGAAACATTTCTGTAAGAGCATGACTAACTACAATAAAAGCACTCAGCATTTGTAGGTAGAGAATCCACTAGAGATGTCCCTTAAGTGATCAATGCTTAAGTGGAATGTGACTTAAAGATATTTCATGTAATCATGTTGAGATGTTTCATGCAGGTTTATAAGATTGCTTTTCATTAGTTTTGATAAATGGGTTTATCAATTTACAGACGAGATAATATCAGTCCTACGGCAAGGCGTCTTTTCATCAAGATGATTTAATATATATAGCGGTTCTGAGGACGGAGAAGAAACACACCAGAAACTGTGATGTAAAAAATATCAAGTAAAATTCTTTGAATGATTTAAATCACATTGAAGATTAGAGCTTCTCTTAAATCATTTAAAAATCATATTGTTGAATCGTTTGGAAGATAATAATGTTTTAAATGTTGACTTAGATACATTTTCAACTGACGACTATCTTGAACATGTCTTGTTACATAATACTGATGCTAAGTATCCTGTGATGAAGGAAGTAATCGAATGGAATAAATTGCCCTACAACTGTTACACTAAGTTTTGAACCTTGACAACTAGACAGAGTGATCTATTGATAGGAAGATTGAACCAAAAAACAAACATTTATAATTATTCTAATATTGATATTTCATCAATGATTGTCTTTCACTTCGAGTCTTCAATTTATGAAGCCCGTCACTAATTTTGAACATTCCCATCAATTATGTGGCTTATAGAGGACCTAGATATTTCCTTTATTAGATTAGTTTGTTTTCAAACCTGCTTGCTAAAGCTAATATTTGAAGCAGCAAGTTAAAGTCATTTCCGTGGATTCATTTGTAAACTCAATCGACCAAAGCTTGTTTCCATTTCTCTTATTTCTTTTAAAGATTTTATAGAACCTATGGATTAGAGACGCAAATTATTTGAAGGTATTGCATTAGAGGCTACCATCTGACGCGATCCAACCCGCTTATAAGTTATCACATCAACACTATTGAATAATGGTTCCATATCTATGTGCCGTACAAGCCAAAATGAAATATGACAACACTAGCAGGAAGGAAGAATCAGCCACTACTTTACCCTTTCACACCTTTTGGCTACCCTTGAATCACTCCCTACCTCGAACAACTTGAAACTACCTTTCAAAATTACATTAAAATTACTTTTAAACAACATAGGTTTAACTCCATCACCCAATTGTGTTTGATTTATTTGATATTGTGCCCCTTTGCTAATTGCAATTGAATTGGCAGTTGTCTTATTAGAGTTCACAAAAAGTTTGTTGTGAGGAAAAGGTGGTTGTAAGGAGATTTGCAGAGGAGAGGAGAAAGGAGGGCAAAAAAGGTAAACAGAGGACTTTTGACAGTAAAGTTTCTTGCATTGTGTTGAGTTGTACTGTAAAAAATAGGATCCTCTGTTACGTCACCGGTTTGTAAACTGCCAAATGAATCGCTTCCCTTCTGTGTCTGTAAACATGGTAAAAAATTGTTCAATATCTTTTTCCAGTTTGTAGTTTTGTTCCCATATTTGACATTAATAGAAACAATGAAAATCAATGCAATAGTACACAAATGTCACAATCCTTTCACAACCTCAAAATTAGGGTAATCTTAATTCTGAAACCTTTAAAGTCACAAATCAGATTATGTTAAGACATTTTCACAATCTTGTTTTTCTTATATTCTATATTTGGTTGCAATTCAGTCATTTTTGTGAGCCCAAACCTCAATATTATTTCGTTAGAAGTTAAATATCCTACAGGCATCATGATTAGATGAGCTTTTGGGAATTCTGGGTTAATCTTAAATAAATATTATTAAAAAATTATTGTATGCTCTCATATGTTTTTTTGGACAAATGAAAGATTGAAGCAATGAACCCACAATTACCAATGCTAGGTTGGTGTAAAAAAACAGTTTTAAAACCTGAAGAAAACATCTTTCTTCATCAGTCAGTCTTGACCACAAGCTTTGATGCTGGAACATAAATCCAGGACATACTTGGAGAGCTCTGCTTTTTGAAAGGATAAGTGCTACTTTATATTTATTACTCATTTATTATGCACATTCATATTACTTAACTTTGAGGCTCACATTCTGGCCTAATCTTTATCATGACACAAATTGCATAGTAATTCTTGCTCCAGCATAGAGATGGCTTCTTAGGTATAAAAGGACACTGTGAAAGTTTTGTGGAAAATTTGTGTAATATAAGTAAAACCTCAATCATCTGTCCAGCCTGGACCATTCTCAGCCCCTTGAGGTTTGTTCCTGAACAAAGTCACCACAGCCTATTGGTTATACTAGACTGTGGATCAACTGACATGAGATGCGGGTTCAAATCTCAGTTCTGAAACTCACTTGGAGTTGACCGTGGCTGCGTGCCAGTGAGGGTGGCCACTTTTGTGGGCAGGGGTCCCCTCCTGTTGAGGGTGAGCAGCAACACCTCCAGCCAGACTCCCCTGCACTGCACTGACAGTGGAAGTTCTTCGAATTTGGACAACATCTGATGACTGCTGAGAATAAGCTGCTGTCCATTTCATGTATCTGTATAAGACGGTATACATGTACTGATCAAAAATTGCTCCCTCTGATAAGGACTAACAGATATAAACTTTCATTTGTGCCACAAGCAACGAGGCTCCACAATAACATATTTCAACGATGATCTTGATCTTTTTACCCCGCTGGCTATGTAATAGCCTACGGGGTACTGCAGTCCTCAATGGCTGGGGATTTCGTCAATCATAACTCACTTTGTGTTGCTCATATTTCATTCAAATTTTGCCTGTTATCTTATTTTGTCATACAGACGGGAATGACAAGTTTCCAGGCATTTCTAGCAATTAGATGTGCGTAAAACAGTGAATCATGGCTGGCACATTGTGCATCATTGTGGCACTGTCCATCATGTCCGTGTGTCCGTGCGTCCGTCCGTGCGTCCATCCTTCTGTCCATGTGTCCGTGTGTCCGTCCGTCCGTGTGTCCGTCCGTCCGTGTGTCCGTCCGTCCGTGTGGCCGTCCGTCCGTGTGTCCGTCCGTCCGTGTGTCCGTCCGTCCGTCCGTCCGTCCGTGTCCGTCCGTCCGTGCGTCCATCCTTCTGTCCGTGCGTCCGTGTGTCCGTGTCGGTGCTTCCTAGTCGGTGCATCCGTGTCGGTGAGTTGATGCACAGTGCCACAGTGATGCACAGTGCCACCATGATGCAAATGGTCTCAATGGCTTCACATAGAGCCAGCGGGGTTTACGTGCTTGCATGGTATTTTTGTAATTTATGAGCATGTATGGCAACCTAATTAGCCTCGGGAAATAATGAAGTTGACTTGACTTGTTTAGGTGAATTCTATAAATTATAAATCACCACAGAATGATTGAAAATGTCAGAGCACTACATCAATTTAAATTCACTTTCATCAATGAAAAACTATGTAAAAGATAGGATAGCAATGATTATCGCGGATGTTCTAGAAGAGCTGAAAGGAATCGTTTACATTTCTCAGCGGTAAATTTTCTACGCCGAAGTTTAACAGTGATGTTTCAAGGTCGGCTGTTTTGTGGGACAGGAACCAGAATATATCATTTTATCTCAGAGAGAAAGTGGTTCTGTTGGAAGGTGTTAAAAGCAACAGGTTAAAAGGGATTTTGTGATGTGTAGTTATAGTTTCCACGGCAACTGTTTAGAGGTTGTTGATGATAGTTGCCATGGTGACAAGAGTAGTAGGGATTTAGAGGCTTTCTTCACAAATTTGAGGTAATTTGTTAGATTTAAGTTGATCAGTGCTGCTGAAAGACTTTTGAAAGTGAAACTCTACTGAAGAAGAATAGCTCAAACACTCACCCTGGACGGAAGCTCCAGATAAGCTGAAAGTAAATTAAATATAATTGTGATGTATGTCTCCCACTTTACATTACCGCCAAAGATTAGCCTCTATGTTTGTAGATAATCAGTAAGTCTAATTATTGAGACTGTTCAGGTTCTTCTTCTGTTAAAGTCTATCCTGCCTCTGGCGTATACGTCATATGCTTGGTGAACGAAGGTTGTGTTATATTTTTTTCATGCACTGCAATGCATGGTCCTTTATAGTGATACTCATGCTACTGCACAACCCAGGCAGCACATGGTGCCTTGCAGGCCGTTCATCCTCTGTCGCTAAATATCCCAGCCTCTTTATCATGGCCCGCTATTCTCTAAAAAATCCCCTTGTTTCTTCTTAAAGTTGAGTAACATACACAGTACACACAAACCAAAGTACAAACCAACTCATTGGTAGTCAGTTCACTCTGCAAGAGCCAATAATCCCCCTGCCCAGCAGGATTCCACTAAGTGTGCACAGAAAGCCAGAAAATGGCCTCAAATTGCCTCAGGAAACTATAAAGAGTGGCAGTTTGGAAATTGAAAGATTGGCAGCCCAATCGTATTTGAATGCTGTCTGTCGACTATCAGGTCAGTCAGATGCCGTATATCTCATTCTGTTGAATGAATTTTGTTTGTGGCTAAGGTGATACTACCGTATTGTCCAGGCTATGAGCGACTCCCAACCTTCTGTTGTGAAAGCAGCCTGGAGATGATATGGATTCCCAGATTTGAGCTTCATCAGTTGGTAAAGGCTTTGACAAGCCTCATGAAGGTCTTGTGTTAGATTCCTGATCAGGCTTAACTTTATCATTAACCTCCACAAGGTCATGTGAATAATAATAGCTGCATACTATTAGAATGTTACTAGATCCTTCTTCTTCTTCTTCTTCTTCTTCTTCTTCCTCTTCATGTTTGCTCAAGCAACTTCAACTGATGCCTCCGTGCTTTATAAACCAGCCCATTAGTGATAAGTTAGTGCGAATATCCTTTGCATCAATGTCCAAGCTGGTCAACTCTGAAATGATCATAATTACGTTAATCACGTTAACGGTGTGTCGCAGTGGACTTGAGGATATGCGGCATTCAAATATCAAATATGCTGGTACATGTAAAGTTACAGAGCATTTTGTATACCGAAAATGTGAAAGATTTTGTCTTTTAAAGACCTTGTAGAACTGCCTGTTCCAAGTAACTTCCCCTATAAACTGGAAATTGCCATATACTGCGTGCGCCTTTTGCTCTCCGCCTCCTTTAATGGAAGGTTATGTGGCACACGTCCAAGATAGGAGCATTTTGAGCTTGAATGTTCTGAGCTAACAGCCTTCTTTGTCCTCTGACTGGAGCTTTTCATTTAGCTCAAACCGCTCACAGATACTTAGAGCTATATGAAACTTAGATCGATTGACTGGGTGTCACCGGAGTTGTCCACTTTTCACAGGATGCACATTCAGACTATAGTTAAAAGTCTGGTGTTCTGCTTGATAATGAAGGCCTTTTAATTTGAAAATCTGCATCATTTGATCAATCTGGTAGTCTGAAACAGCTTTGAAATACGATTCGGCGACAGTGGTTCACGTTCACGGCTGCATGTTCTAGCAAATCTCCACACCTTCCTTGCTTTCTGTGCATTCAATATGCACACTTTTACATGCAGTAAAATTATTCAAACTTGTCTTGAGTGTTATCAGCTTCAACACTTTTTGTATTTCATCACTGAAACCTAGGCTTGCGTTTATTTTACCTCATAATGATGAAGTTCGTTAATTGATTTTATTTTTAAGTCACTAAAATCATGGAATAAATGATGGTGTTCGAAATGAAAACTTGTCACTCATCCGAATTATCGGTCTACTCCTTGACCAGAATGTTGTCTTGAGATGGACTGGGAAGCAACTCCGGTAAAATGTAGTAGAGTGTTTAAGCTTTGAGCCTTTCTGAGGTTCTGATGGGCTCCGGGAGCCCTTTGGGCCATCATGGGGCACATAAAGGCTCTGGAATTTCCCTATGAGGCTAGAAACATCCCATAAAAGCAGATTAAGGTTTAGCTACTTGTGAGGCACACCAGTTAAGCCACAGAGGCATTGAACAAGTTACAGCTTTCAGCTACTGTGTCTAACAGGTTCATTAACTCTTCCTGCTTTCAGAACCAGTAGCATATGTCTGAATTGCAGCATAAAAGCAACCCTCGTATTGTTGAAATGTTGTTTATCACCTGTTACAGTCGACGAATTACAAGTGCTTACAGAAATGCATTGGAATGTTCCTTGTGAGGTCATGTCCTTATTCGTCCATGTTAGTCTGTATGACTCATAAGTACTTAGTGAGGTCATATCTTATTCTTGGAATGCTATCAGGACAAGTCACTGAATTAGTCACACCACTCCCCACTGAAGTCTCAAGTTACCAAATGACAAATTGCAGCTCATTTCAATGTGTTGGATAGGTCCTGTTGTGATGTCATTGATGTCCACAAACAGCTAAATGTAAGAACTCACAATTTTTTGACTTGATATTAAGCTAAAGGGTAGGTCATTTCCATGTAACATCAGCATAATAAAGTTTTTCTGTATACTCAGCCTTTTGACCACTCATTTACCAAAAGTTATCTGTGGGCGGTTGCATATGGCATACATAGCCTGCTAATATTTCCAATTATTCTTGACAAGAAATAATACATTGTATGTGCATCAAGAAGTCCCAGAACTTCCAAACAACTTTTTGTGTCAAAAGGTCTTTACCAGAATCTCCCATTTGTGTTATTAGTATCCATCAGTAACCAACACTTTTGCCAATGGACTTACATATATTCCATCTTTATTAATTCTACGCCATATTATGCAATTATATGCAATTGTATTGAGCCTCAGGAATCCTACACAGCCTAATGCAATTCTATGGAATCTCACAAAGCCATTCTGGAATAATTATTATCATACAGCATTCTTATACAGTTCTCTTTTGTATAATACAGCTATCTTATACAGCCCTCTTATACGGCATTTCTTAGCAGTCCTGTATGGTTCACGTCCCGTACATGGGGACTCATTAATTCTTCGCTGCAACAGAATTTGTCCATATCTGAAAAGCCAATAAGGCCGGGATCATTGGGAAACTAAGCTTGGATGCCACATTCCCATTCACTACAGCAGCTTATTATCCTGTGTGCAGTCATTTTCACACTGTAGAATTATCCCATCATTTGCATTGGACAGGTTCCTGTTGCTGTCTCTTCAGCGGGCAACCTTAAAAGGAACGATTTCCCTGTCTCCCTAGCAACTTCCTTGTCACTAGCAACCTCCCTGTTATGTAGCCAGCAACCCATTGCCACTAGCAACTTCCCTGTCACAAGCAACCTCCCTGTAACAAGCAATCTGTTGTCACTAGCAACTTCTCTGTATCTAGCAACCTGTTGCCACCAGCAACCTCCCTATCACTAACAACAGCCCTCTCACAAGCAACCTACTTGTGACTATAGAAACCTCTCCGTAGCTAGTGACCTCCCTGTCCTTAGCAACTTCCCTATTACCTGTTGTCACCAGCAACATTCTCTTCACTATAGAAACCTAGCCCATGTGGTTAGTAATCTCTGTGTCACTATAGCAACCACCCTGTCATCAGACACTTCCCTGTCAATAACAACCTGCCTGTCACTGTGGCAACAGGCCTATCACTACCAACCTCTATGTTGCTACTATTGTCTTCACTGTTGCTAATAACCTACATGTCCCTAGTAACCTCCTTGTCACTAGCAACCTCCACATTACTATAGCGACCTCCATAATGAACCAGCTCCCTGTCATTAGCAACCTGTCTCTCACTAGCAACCAACTTGTCAATAACAACCTCCCTGTAATATCAACCTACTATTCACTAGCAACCTCAATAGCGAACTGCCTGTGACCAGCAACCTCTCTGTTGCTATAACAGCCTCCATGTCACTAGCAACCAGCTCCCTGTCACTAGAAACCTCCCTATAACTACTTAACTAGTGACCACCCTGGCCGTAGCAACCTCCCCATTATACTATCAACCTCTTCCTGCTGCTCATAACTATTCACAACCAGTAGTCAGTTCACTTTACAAGAGCCAATAATCCCCCTGCCCAGCAGGATTCCACTAAGTGTGCACAGAAAGCCAGAAAATGGCCTCAAATTGCCTCAGGAAACTATAAAGAGTGGCAGTTTGGAAATTGAAAGATTGGCAGCCCAATCGTATTTGAATGCTGTTGGTCGACTATCTGGTCAGTGTAACCTCTTTCTTTGGCTCTAATTCAATTCAACTAAGCACTCGTAGAACTGCGGAACCATTGTAGAATTTTTCTCCTGAAGTCATTCAGGGCACAATAGATGTTGCTTTTTGCTGCAAAAGCCAGAAGCTTTGACTTAAAAGTCTTGACTCTGAAGCCCCGACTTAGAAGCGGCGGACTATGTACGTCATGCTTTCAACTATTAGCTGTACCTAGAAATTATGACATACTAAATGACTTCTAAATCAATTCTCATGCATTTTGTCTGTAACTGTAATATCTGCTGCATTTTCAACTAGTTATTGGAACTTCCTGCTGCAGTTTTTACAGTGAGGAATAATGTGCACACTTTTCTCCTGTGCCATATTAGCTGTCTATCACGTGGTATAAATGAAACTGGCCAATCAGGTGTTTGCTTTCAGGTCACGTGGTTTGCTTAGCAACGCCCTAGATCCTCATCAAGTCGCCAAACAGGTTGATTAACAGCAGGACAGAAGGACAGACTGAATGCACAAAGGACATACTAACTAGAATACCAAGCTAAAGGCTGACTAAAGGCTGACAACATCATTAGGGAAGATGCTAACTTGGGTGGACTAACTAAATGCTGACAAGCTCATTTAGCTCCTTGATTAGATTTCAAACAAACGTGACTTTCAGCTAAATTTTATTATTTTGAAGGTTTGGCAAAAATGTTTAACAGGCTTCTAGTAAGATACTAACTAGATATTGACAAAATTTAGTGTTGACCAGCTCATTTAGCCCCTTGATTAGATTTCGAACAAACGTGACTTTTGGCTGTATTTTACTATTTTGAAGGTTTAGCACAAATATTAACCGTCTTCAACAAAGAAGATGCTAATAACTAATTTGCTAACTTGTGTGGACTAACTAAATGCTGAAAAGCTCATTTAACTCCTTGAATAGATTCCAAACAAACATGACTTTCCCCTAAATTTATAATTTTGAAGGTTTGGCGAAAATATTTAACTTTTTTTGAGAAAGACACTAACTAGATCAAGGTTAACCAAATATTGAAAATCTCATTTAGCTCCTTGATTAGATTACGAAAAAATAGACTTTCACCTAAAATTTATTATTTTGTTGGTCTGTCAAAAATGCTTTTCACTGCCTTCAAGAAATGCGATGCTGAAAACTAGCTGCTAACTGGTATCGACTAACTAAAAACTGACAAACTTATGTTGTGACATGATTCGACGTTTGGGCTAAATTTGATTATTTCGAAAGGTTAGCACAAATATTTAACTGTCTTCGAGTAAGATACTAACTAGATATTGACAAAATTTAGTGTTGACCAGCTCATTTAGCCCCTTGATTAGATTTCGAACAAACGTGACTTTTGATTATTATTTTTGAAGATTTTTCAGAAAACATAGTTTCCTTTGTGGTGTTGGACTATTTTGTGTCTCATCTGGTTTTGTTTTCTTTCTTCCATCTTTCTTCCTCCTTTATTTTTTGTCTCTTTCATCCTCTTCTTTCTATACTGTGATTATTTTACTCTTTCTTCACTCTTCTTCCTTCTTTTTCCTTCTGTTAATTTCATTCGACCTCATGCACTATCAATTCCGCTTCTTATTCTGCTCTGAATAAAATTTCTTTTCACACTTTTCTATCTTTCCTTTCTTGCCTTGCCCTAAAAATGTATGTAGATTTGTGTTCTTGGCAACTTTTTTGGTTCTGTCTTAAATCTTTCTGCCTAACTAAGGTATTTTCTTTGTAGACTCCAAGAAACTATACTAGTGAAATCTAGTGAAACCTAGTGAAACCTAGAGTGAAACCCAGTCTGTTTCTTCAGAGATAGTGCACATCAAGTGTATCTGCTGTTGAGGGGGTCAGTAACTCTGTGATGAACAGTCTTGAATGATAGTATCTTGTGTGGAATCTCGATGGTAACAATTCCATCACTAAGGTTGGCCACCCTTGTCAGTTCCTGTAGCTGCTACTTGCTGATTGGCTGGCTGGTGGTGAAATGCATCATGGGAAGGCTGTTGGCTGTTACCTTCACCCCCTCCCTGCCCCCTTACAGCCCCTGGCACCCTCTATAGGCCTCTAGCCCTTCCCCTGTGACCTGAAAAACCCTAGGGGTGTTTCAATCAGCCCTATCTACCCTCCATCCCCTGTTCAATAGTGTTCATGCCCTCAGGTCTTATCAGAGGCAATATCTTAACCATAGGTTCCTCTGGATTGCAATAGGGTACTACATAATGCCCTACATAGGTCCTAGAAGTGGTAAGGTCCTAGCCCACCATATTCCATAAGTGACCTATTGCGTCTGCCGGGTCATAAAAGGGCATTAATGAAGCTGAAATGAAACCACGATTGCCAAAAAACTTCAGAAATATTTCCTGCAGGAATACTATGCAGCAATTTTACGGGAGATTCTGTATTATAGGCCGCTGGAGACGAGAAACAATGGTGTATTTAGGAGCGAAAAAAGTATCGAAGAAAGGGCATACCATTTCATGTGAAATATAGATAAACTGAACAATATATATAGAAAGGAAGATAGCAAGATGCCTTGGGATTAACATCCTATAATTATGCACTCAATGGGCTGAATGAGGACACTGCAATGAGTTGTATAATGTATAGGATGACTGAAACTTCTGCGCAAAATTGGTCCAGAGCTTGAGTCGAACCCAGGACCAAGCACTTGGGACCAACTATGCTCCTCCTCCCTCATAGATAAATGGATAGATACCTTTTAGAAGATACATAGATATAATGATAAATAGATAGATAGGCCTAGATACAGAGATAGATAGAAACAATGACACAAAAAGCAATAGGTTTACAACAATTTTCCTCTATTCTGCCTCAAAATAGAACTGTCTCACTTTTATGCAAAGTAAAACAACCTAATTTAAAGAAACCAATGTCGGTTCATTGAGAAACCTTCGACTAATTTACATCTCTTAGCGGAAGGCTCAACGACGTCATTGTTGGCGAAACACAATTGAAAGCTTCAATTTAAAGCTTTCGTTTATTGAGTTTACAAATGAAAGCCACAGAAATGACTTCGACTTGCCAACTGAAGTATTTGCTGGGCCAAGAAGCTTTAAATCAAACTGGCTAATCTAATAAAGGAATAACTGGGTCCTCTATAAGTCACATAATTGACTGAGAAGTTAACATTCAGCTCTAAATTGGATTAAAGGAGAAGCGTCAAAAATAAATGGTGGAGAGAAGCAGGAGTTGGGATGTTTATGGCAAATGACTGGCTGATAATTGGCTAATCTATCTATCTGTCTATCTATCTGTCTATCTATCTATCTATCTATCTATCTATCTATCTATCTATCTATCTATCTATCTATCTATCTATCTATCTATCTATCACTATCAATATCTATCCATTATCAATCTTGTCTATCTACATATCCATGACTGTGCATCTATCTGTTTGTCTATCTTTTTTTGTTTTTCAGTGATGTATTTTGCCTTAGATAATATATAGAGGGATAACTTCAGGCAAAGTGGAGACCCTGTAGTTACACCTTGCACCATGCTGGGTTTCGCCTTGTTTCAACTTAAACATACAACTTTGAAAGTGGATGTGACTGGTCAATCAGTTGTACTCTGCGCTTAGCCAGTCCTGTTGCCTTAGCTTGACCAGTGAACGCAATGGTCAGTTCAGCATTTGAAGGATAGGTGGCTCAAACGAGTAGCTCTGCATGAATACGCTTGACCTTTTCACGGCCTTTCTTTCCGCCCCAAATCCTGGCATCAAATAGTTCCTTCCTGTGTAATTTAGAAAATGACTCCACCTTCCTGACTGTGTGCCATTACAGGTTGATAATTTATTGTAGAACAGTCGATTTAAGCTGATTAATAGGTTCTACAATTTCCTGATTTCTGAATGCAGAAGGATATATATATATTAAAACAAATCCAGGCCTGTCATATAGCAAATCTGTGCTTAGTATTACAGGAAACAAAAGAAACTAGGCCTATGTGAGCTTATACTTTTGATGCCGTCTTAAATAAAATACACTTCAAATTGACTTGTTTCTTCTTCTGTCACTTTCTTCTCTGATTTCATGCCTTCTTTCTTCCACCTTGTCATAATTCCTTTCTTAATAGCTTTCTTCCTTCCATCCTACGTTTCTCGTCAAACGTACAGAGTAGGCCTACTTGGGTATTAGTATATTTAGGCTAAGTGTTCATATCTCCATCCATCTATCTATATATCTAGCTATCCATCTATCTATCTATCGATTTGCTTGCATAAAATGTCATGCGTAATGTTTTGAAACACTGGGAATCACAGAATCCCTCAATGATTTCAGGCAGTCAACTTCCAACACATGAAGTCTCAGGAACAGCATTGTGACATTTTTGCTATAGACCTGTTGTGAGTTGTGACGTCACAATGCAGTCTTCCCAGGATGCCTCTGTCAGGCTCTGTGGTGGTTATTTATTGGTCACATGATCAGAGCAATAAAGCCGGGGGATCAAAACTTCACTGGCTTGTAATCGGCTTCATTGCCTTGGAAATTTATTGCCGGCTTAAAGCTTCTGTGATGTGAACAAGCTACAGAATCACAAGGGAATAACTCCAAGAAAAGACCTATTAAATCTTGTCAAATGACACTGATACCATTAATGCATTCTCTTTACACCCCATTGGAAATTTGTAAGATCTGCGATAAAAATTTCTATTAAACCGTGAAATTTGTTAGCACTAAATATTACTCGAGATGCGTCAAGCAATGATCCCGTTTTCGAGATGACTAATGACTGATTGTGACAAGCTTTCAAAGCTCCTATTCAAATTCTTTCTATTGTAACATGGATATTTCAGAAAGATATGGGCTAGACGATTGTTAGAAGGACTTTAATTTGTTGACAATCTGCTATCGAAATGTACAGTATCAAACAGCCTAACAGCTTTTGTTTGTTTGCTTTACTTATGATGAAACTACAGCCACTGTCATGGAAGGCGTAAAACTGGTGCATTCATTAACATTAAGTTTCAACACACTTTCCAGAGTGGCTTCTGTAATTGTCTGAACTGTGGAAAAAGAACAAAAGTTGTTTGATTTTATCAGGACACATGCTCAGGTCAATGTAAGCACCCCAGTCATTGTTTTATGATACTTCAAATAGTTTCTATTAGACAAAAACCCAGACCTTTTTTTACAGTATGACTTGCTGTCAAGTGTATTCATACGCCATTAGAAGGATAAAATTTGTCAGACATATATTTTCTTGGTGTTTTTTAGTTTACCTTTTATTTATTAACAATTTTGGCTCATTGAGTCACCATTATTACCCACTCAGGTGAAATTATAAAAAATAAATTAAAAAGCATGCTTTTTCCTGTGTCATGACTGATTTCCTTTAAATCACATGAAACCTGATCGAATAACTCATCTAAAATAACATTGAATTAATGTACCAACTTTCCTCCAATGTACAATTCCATTGAGGGCCTTTGTGGATGTAAGCAGCATCAAACCGTAGGTTTAGACCACCTGAAATTTTTGTTTATCACACATATTCAAGTAAGTGATAAAAATAGATGAAGTTTGCTCTATTGTAGAACTTCCCAAATGCATAGGCAAGAAAGTCCATAAAGGATTTTTTCATCTAAGCCACTATTTGCCCTGATATTGAAAAAATACTGACGCTGTCTAAACTTTCATCTGATACTGTATATGGGAATGTGAGTTGCTGGAGCAGTAGGCCAGCTTGCATGTGTCCTGCATGTGTCCTGCAGCTTTAGAATTACCAACTTTCTTCCAAAATCACAATTATAAAATAATTAAACAACAAATTCCATGATATCATATTTCAAAAAAATAATATAACGCAGTGATCCCTCAGATGAGCATCCTTCTCAGCAGCCTTTGGGTAGATATGTAACCTTTTCATAGCAAAAATATTTTTTGTATCGCAAAATTACTCTGGAGTGCATCAATGCTCGCAAGAGCAACATGTTCATGTCTAAAACATAATATTTGTTTGCCTAATGCAAGGACATTGCTATGTCTGTCTACAAGCAAAATATGTATGTACTAAATTCTGCAGTTATTGAGAATTTGTAAAAAAGATGACCATATGGTGTATCTACCATGTCAGAAATGCTTTACCTTGAGTTTTCATTTGAAGTGTCTGTGTTCTGACATCATTGTTCAGTGCTGTATGATGTGGCTGCCATTCCTTTGAAGTTGAAGTTAATTTGAATCGTGTCCTCGCAAAATGATACTGCTTTATTTAATCAATTTTGGGAGTTATAATAATGTTGTTGGTAAAATGATCGAGTACCATTAATAAGTTTTAATACTTTCTGAGCCAAAATATAAGTTAATACAATCCAGCTCCTCCCTTCACATTAGCCACATTTGAAATTGTCTTTTATATGTATTGGAAAATTTGATACAGATAAAAGCACTGACATTGACTAAGGTTTGACTATTTAAAGTCTGTAGTACATGTAGAATCACTGTAGATAGCACACAAAAAACATTGATCTTTGTGTGACATTTTACTTACGAGTCAACTTCAAATCAAATTTTTAAAACTAAATGATGGAACGTGGATGTTACACTAACCATTGCACCACCCATTCCTTCCTTTTACAAATTTATGACATGTAATGTACAAATATTGGATCTTCATGAAACCACATTCAATAATAAGTGTGTAATTTTGAGCATCTTCCAACGAAAATGCAATTCCTTCAAAGGGAGTGTGGATGGATGTTTGGGGCTTTACGTCCTGTATTTTTGCACTTGATAGGCTAATTATGACAGGGGGAGGACACAGCAACGAATTGAAGGATGATTGAAACAGCCGTCCATCATAAGCCCAGGTGACCCAGCGATAGCTGGTTTCGAACCCTGGACCCAGCGATCTGCTACCACTAGACCAACCCGCCCCTCTTCAAAGGGAGTGTGAACAAATAAGAAGCCTCAGCATCAGTAGACCAGGATTTATTTTTTTTAGGACATCCTGATCCCCTAATGTAACGTTCAAAGAAAATGGGTAGATGGATAGATAGATAGATAGATAGAAAGGTGGACAGACAGACTCAGCTAGACAGAGATATTGTGACAGACAGAAATATGGATGGATAAATAGATAGATAGATAGATTGATAGGTAGATAGCAACCAGATAGATAGATAGATAGATAGATAGATAGATAGATAGATAGATAGATAGATAGATAGATAGATAGATAGATAGATAGATATATTGACTGATTGATAGATAGATTGAGGGTTGATAGATATACAGAAATATGGACTGGTTGATAGATAGATAGATTGATTAATATTACTTGATAGATGGATAGATTGATATTTGGATGGACAGACAGAAAGATAAATCTACTAGAGCTTTTTAGGTAGTCACATCCTGTGCTTTTATCATAGTAACTGTTAGACACTTACTCATCGTGTATGCACATACTTCTCAGGGAATAGCCACTCACAGCAGACTGCAGTAAGCTTGAGTAATTCACCTACTCGATGGAGTCTCAACAAGATGGGTATTCGCCTCAGATATTTCCCCAGCAATGATCAGCCGCGAGAGCCTCTTCCCTCCATGTTGTGCTGTTGCAAATCTGGGCTTGACAAGCGTGTTAACATAATGGTCGTGTCATGTCAGGATTTATCTCATGGCAGAGAGGAGAGGATTGCTCGGAGATGTGCGAAGAATGTGAATGGCTTGTGCGATATTATGGTGTTTCTGCATGGATGATGCGATGTGTGTTGGTTGTTGCGTTTCGTGTACGAGCTTGTATGATGTTGCTTGCTGTTGAGACAAAATTCTGTTGATACTGTCCGTAATGTTAGTTATGGGTAGGATTCTAGAGTTACAGGTCGGAGAGATGCTTTTTTTCTGTCATTTACTTTCGATACTTCCGCAAGAATGTTTTTGGCTTATGTTCTCTGGAAGTTATTCTTAAATAAGGGATTGATATGGAAGCAATACTCAAATTTACAAATCATTTTCAGTGAAGTTGCACTCCATCACATGGCACTGGAAAAATAAATAGTACAATAACTATCAAACAAAAGCAGAGCTGTTCAAAAAAGTTTGAATTCATACCTTGTTGTGTAAATGCCAATTAAATTGGAAAACAGGATGAATACAGCATGGTACAGAACAGCACACTACATACAATACATTACAGAACAACACAATGAATACAAACCAAAACTGGACAACACAATAAATACAACACAATGAACAGGAAACATAAACCTGTTAGCCACCTCATCTGTTGTTATCGATACGTTGATGGATCGGCATGCGCATGCACCAGTACATGTCTTATTGTATGCATTGAGGCCCACGCTTCCGAGCAATTTGTATGCGCTCAGCCAATTAGTGAGCAATGAATTCAACATTGAAGCTTCCTTTTCACATTTCGATTTAAATTGGCACAGTATGACATGGTTGTTATTTTGTATAGTAATTGTTTTGGAGTTGACACAATTGCTATCGAATCGAGACAGCAATAACCTATCCAAGCAATGCTCCTTATCCTAGGATCACTCTAAAAATTTCAGACAAAATTGGTTTTTTAGATTCAAAATGTTCAAAATGGTTTTTTGAAAAAACCAAATTTCAATGCAAAAAACCAATATGGATTTTTTTTAAACCATTTTGAATCTAAAAAACCAATTTTGTGCTGACATTTTTTGGAGTGATGGCAGAAATATCGCTAGTCGTCTTGCAGATGTGGGCCAATTTTAGCCTGTAGCTTTTGGAAATGGCTCATTATGAGGGCTTGCAGATATGAACCAAGTTTGCATCAAACTGCCAATTTTAAGCTCAAGAGCAAGACTGTCAGCAAGGGCAAGGCACCCAATTCAAGCTCAATCCAATTTAAGTTCAAGAGTGAGACTTCTCCATCAAGTTGCTGTGGATTTACCAACATGTTTCACAGTGCAAAATTGATTGTTGCAGTTGTGGAGCAATTAGGGCTTGTTGTAAGTCTTGGATTTGGTTCATTATCAATATATGGCAGTTTGCAGCTATGAACCAAATTTGCATAAAACTGAAGACAACTGCCAATTTATGCTCAAACGCAAAACTCTTTGCAGGGGCAAGGCATCCAATTGAAGCTAAATCCAATTTAAGTTCAAGAGCAGCACTTCTCCACAACACCAAGTTGCTGTGGATTTACCAACCTGTTTCACAGTGCAAAATTGATTGTTGCTCACCAAGAGTAATCACGTGACACCATTGTTTGGTCACGTGCCACCAATTGTTCATGTCGTGACAACAAACAATTGCTTGCAGATCATGTGACACTCAGCAGACCAAAAGAAATTGTGATGCCACTGAATTAGCTGTTGGCTGCCCATCACATGGAGTGATAAATTGGCATCAATCCCTTGACCCCGCAGAATGGCAGGCACTTGTAGTAAGTGCAGTCAATGGGTAATTAGGATGGCTTTCAATTCAGGCTGCTGGGTGCAGGCAATGGGCTGTAGCCTGCATGAGAGGCTGTAGGCTGAGTACATTATAGGAAGATGCTTCTATTCAAAAAGCCTCTGAATGCATTCAATTCAAGGGTGCCGGAACAGGGGGGGCAGGGGGGACCATTGCCCCTCCTGCCCTTGGCCAGGAGGGGCAAGGGGGGCAAGGTTGCCCTTTTCATCAAAAAACATTATTAGGCCTTGATTTACAGTGAATTTAGACAAAAATCTATAAGTGTATATTAAAAATTATTTTTGGCGCTACATCAAAATTTTGTCGCTTGAATTAGATTTGCCCTTTCTCGACTGACCGCCCCTGCCGCCTTCGTTTCCTTCCGGCACCCTTGGAAATATTCTTCATTTAGTTGCATAGTGCTCAGTCATAATAGATATACATGTAGATAGATATGCTAAGTGCAGCCCTCTCTAAGACCAGTTCTGGTCACTGATGAGGAGACAGTGGGACTTTTCAACATGTTACACCTCTACCCCATTGTTGCTTATTTTACTTGCCAAGCAAAGGCATTGATACAAGATAACACCAAATTAACTTCTCATCCATACAACATCCAACAAATATGTTTTACTTTCTGCGGAAGGTCCACTAAAATTTATTTAGGATGTACAACGCACAAAGGGGTTTGAAACAAAGGAAAACCTTCTGTGGAGCTTGCCATAATACTATCAAACTTGTTAGCGACCACATGATTGGTCTTGAAATGCCCTGCTGCCTTTCTTCTAGTTTTTATCTTCCTTATGTTATTGCCAAAACACAACCAGTATAGTGGAGCACTGACATGAACAGCGAATGTTACAAACAGCATGGACGCCATACAATATCATCAAACAGCAACACTAGTTACAGCATTCATATTTTGGCCTGTTACCCTGATGCAACCTATTCTCATTCTTCGCGCATCTCCCTCGCAATCCTCTCCTCTCTGCCGAGAGATAAATCCTGACATGACACGACCATTATGTTAACACGCTTGTCAAGCCCAGATTTGCAACAGCACAACATGGAGGGAGAAGCTCTTTGGGTTTGGAGGGGAGTAGCTCTCTCCGCTGATCATTGCTGGCGAAATATCTGAGGCGAATACCCATCGTGTTGAGACTGCATCGAGTAGGCGAATTACTCGAGCTTACTACAGTCTGCTGTGAGTGGCTATTCCCTGAGAAGTACGTGCATACAAGATGAGTAAGTGCCTAACAGCTACTATGATAAAAGCACAGGACGTGACTACCTAAAAAGCTCTAGTAGATCTATCTTTCTGTCAGTCCATCCAAATATCAATCTATCCATCTATCAAGTAATATTAATCAATCTATCTATCTATCAACCAGTCCATATTTCTGTATATCCATCAACCCTCCATTTATCTATCAATCAGTCAATATATCTATCTATATATCTATCTATCTATCTATCTACCTATCTATCTACCTATCTACCTATCTATCTACCTATCTACCTATCTACCTATCTATCTACCTATCTATCTATCTATCTATCTGTCTATCTACCTATCTATCTACCTATCTACCTATCTATCTACCTATCTATCTATCTATCTGTCTATCTATCTATCTATCTACCTATCTATCTATCTATCTATCTATCTATCTATCTATCTATCTATCTATCTATCTATCTACCTATCTACCTATCTATCTACCTATCTACCTATCTATCTACCTATCTATCTATCTATCTGTCTATCTATCTATCTATCTATCTATCTATCTGTCTATCTATCTATCTATCTATCTACCTATCTATCTATATATCTATCTATCTATCTATCTATCTATCTATCTGTTGAGTAGACTTAGCAATGCTTAGTGGATGGATCACCGAAGCTTACCGACGTTGTAACTCACTCCATGAATACTCTTGATGTGAGCTGATGTGACGTTACATTTACTACTCACCTCATGTGGTATTTTCGCAAGAGAAAGATGTCTCTAGGCTCTTGCCATTAAAAGATGTTATAGACGAGTTCAATATTACAAGTGTTATATTAAAGATAACACTGAGGTAATGCTGTCCCCCAAATAATTTAATTTTATTGCAAAATGATGACATTATATCTGATGTAAATATTGTAGAATTGTCTTGAAGAAAGTGACTTGGTCATATTAGTCAGAAAAATGCTAAAGTTTCCATTAAATTTGATGAAGGTGTGCCAGCTGAAAGGCCTAATGTCTGTAGCATCATTTATATTACTGCAGGCAACTTTTTTTGTCACCAGAGTTTTCAAAAAGTGAAGCGTAATGTCATGATTTACCATCATGCATTTTGTTTTTATCCATTTTGGACCAATTGGTGTCTGTGACTCTCTGTGTTTTCTAAATACAATTTTCATTTCTTTCAGAAATTCAGGGGCAACAGTAACACCTACATCGCTGAACTGCGAGATGTCAGGCCACCAATTATCGCTCGCAAAATTCGTTTTGTGCCCTACAGCCGCCATCCCAGGACTGTCTGTATGAGGGTCGAGGTCTACGGGTGTCCTTGGGCAGGTACGAATCTTTTCAATTTTAAACTTCCGCAATGCTCATGCCTATTGATTGTAATAAAGGATGGACTCTCCAAACGACAAGGTACATTAAAGATGATAAACCTTGAGTAAAAATCTATTCCAAACTAGTATTAAGGTAGTCAGTTTGAATGTAAGAATCAAAAGCAATATATAGTTTTCCACTTGAGCAAACCAAATCTGTCTACAGATGCCATAGTCTGCCAAGAAAAGTGGCTTTGTATACAACCTCAGGTCCCAGTCAACAGGGTGTACCTCAAGTGTATTTCCTTTACCCTCAAGTGTATTTCCTTTACCCACAAGTGGGTGTGGTTTCTCTGGTCAAGTGTATCCCAAAGCTTTTCTAGTGTCCACTCAGACCTCTGGGAAAATGACTCCTGGGAAACTCTGTGCTTAACACCTGTTGGTCATGTGACTCTGGTCATGTGACTCTGGTCATGTGACTTTTTCATGACATTGATTGGTTTGACTTTGGTCATGTGACCTTGGCTTGAATTCAGATGTTGCCCCCAACAGGTGGCTCCTGTCACTTTTTGGGGTTTGTGTGAAAAAAAGTGTTTTCCCTTGGTTAATATAATGATAGGTTGATTTGGGCTTTATGTCCAGTACTTATTGATGCACTTTCTTTCGCTAATTAGGACACATGAAGAGGATTGAAACTGCTACCCGATATAGGTCCAAGTTATCTGAACAGAGCTAGAACTGAACCCGGGACCTAGCGATTGCAAGCACAGGCGATTATAACTGACATTGCCCTCTGAGTCTCTGTGCCATCTATAAGTTGTGATATGTTGTGTTTGAGCTTACATAATCACCCAAGAAATTTTGTGGGAATTTATAAGAAGGGTTCCAAGTACAAATCACCTTTGTTGAGGTTTATAAATTCAAGTGTCAATCAATCGCAAGCCATTGATCTCAAAAGAGGTAATTCACCTTTCCTTTGAAACCGAATTGTTTTGTCTCTACCTTCTTCTTGTACCATTCAACCTGCAAGTCTCCCAATATGGCCCTCCTTGTCCTCGGCAGACACTTGTCCTTTGGTCTCCAGAGGCCCTCCAGCCCAAGAGGTCCTGAGGTCCAAATACCCGGATTAAGAGGTCATGTCCTTTGCAGGGAGATCTCTGACCACCCCAGGTCAAGCTTAGGTGACCTTGTTGGTCGAACTGTCAAGAAGGTCACTGGAAACACATGTTGACCATTGTTGGATTAATCTGAGAGAATTGAGCGAAGGTTTCTCCACAAATTTGGTGAAAGGCATCTCAGACATAACATGGAAAGGATGGATGAATTAGGTTTCACATCCTATACTTATACGGCTTTATTTGGCTAATGTATAGAGAACAACAGGCAGACACAGCAATGAGACGAAGGCTCGAAGGGATATGGAAATTGCTGTCTGACATAGGTCTTTGCAACCCAACTGGAATTGGATACTGTAGCATTCCACTTACCTACTCTACTCTATATGTACCAGTGATGTAACAAAGACATAACTTAAGTTTAAGCAGTTTATTGGCCTGCCAGCCTGCCTCCACTCTTACAAGTGCATCCTACACCTTCAGAACCTAACAAGCAACTGACTGCAGTGATGCTGTGACCCAGGTTATATGCTGCTGCTGACCTCTGACCTCTGATTACCCTCAGGTTCAGCAGCAGCCCCTGTCTCTCAACCCTCTGGCAGAGGGGTGACCAGCCCCAGTCTGGGAACCAGTCTAAGAGTCCTAGTCCAGGATGTCACACTAGCCCCTTCTTTTTGAAAGTTGTCACTCCGCTGACAACAGAGTCACACACCCGGTTATTCACACGGTGACATACGGCCGACGGCCAAGGGGTAGTCAAATACTTAACACTTAAGGCATCACATTAACATTTTACACTAAACATATTACTTTAAAAAATATTATTATTATTTCCAAAATTTGATAAAATTTACTTTTTTTAAAGATAACCTAAAAATTTCTAAATACAATCTTCAGTGAGGGCGGCAGGTGATCAGGCGACATAGTAAAAATACAAAAATTTAACAATCGACATTTTCTTCTTTTCTTCCATTAATTGGGTATTACATATAAAGTCATTTCGGTTTAGTCACAGTTCCCAATTCTTTCAGTGGCGCCTCCCTGGGTCAGCCTTGGAGCGGTGACCTCGCGATCCTCTGGAGCTTGAACCGGATTCCCGGGAACTTGCTTTTCCGCTCTTGGATCCTCCGGATCTTGCTCTGTGGGGTGCGCTGGATCCCCTGACCTGACGAGTTAGGTCAGCTACCTCCTGCCGAAGCTGCTGGATCTCAAGCCGCAGAGCCGTTGGGGAAGCCCCACTTGGCACAGGAGAGCTCCTGTGTGAGGTCTGAGGGGGGAGGGGAGCTCTGCCATCACTCCTGTGTGAGATGACAGTGGACTTTCGCAGAGTCCTTGCACAGGTCTCTGCTCCTGCCTTGGAGTATTGATGAGCCTTCATCAAATGCCTTCTCAGGTCCCGTCTCCTCTGGCTTGGGAAGGTTTCCCTACAGCCTGCACTTGGGCATGCAAGGCCCACATAGCTGGGAGCATGTCTCTGCTGCCAATGCCTCAGGAGACCTTCCTCAGTGGTCAACTGCATCCCACATGTCTCACAGACATGAGTCTTCCTGGGAGGAGCTCCCTTGTTGGCACTTGGCAGACAGGCAGAAGAAGGCTGGGGAGAAGCTCCCTTACTGGCACCTGTTTCGGGGGGAGGTGCTCCCTGGCTGGCAGAAGGTCCTTCTGGGGAGGCTGAAGCAGCCACAGCAGTCTGCTGATACCCCCTGTACCACGGCTGAACAGCCAAGTGGCCTAGGACATTTGCCATGGTGGCCTGCAGTCCCAGTTCCGCCAGGATCATCTCGAGTACGTGGGGAGCATCCCCTTGGCATGGTGCCAACCTGAACTCTCTCCTCTTTCTGGCAAACTCCATCCCCTCCTCATCATAAATCCTCACATCATGGTTGGGAGGAAGCTCCCTGTCATAGTTCCTAATGGCCATGTACTGGGAGATCTCCCAAATGGCAAACTGCTTCATGGCACTGGTCCATATACCCTCCACTGCTGCTGGGGTGGATTCCACCGTGACTTCGGGAGCTTCTTGGGGCCGAGGGCTTTCCAGGAGCTTCTTCACTTCTTCCTCTGTGAAGTCCAGATCTCCCTCAGCCATGGACCAGGCCTCAGACACGATGTCCATTCCTTCAATCTGTTGCTGAGCCATTTCTGCAATACACAAAACAGAAGTATAAGAATAAATCTCATAAATAGCATTTAGTAAATCCCTCCCTGTAGTTACTCAACTGACAAACCAATCATTGCATATAAACCCTTAATGCATATTGGTCTTCCCTAAACTGGGCAAGACAGATTTTGGGACTTAACCATTTAATGGCGTAGCTAATGCCTGGTCAAGTGAGCTCCTCCGGTTTCAGGGTGATCAGTCCATCTAACCTTCCACAGTGGGTATCCCACTAATAAGAATTACAGAAAACAGAGCTTGTATTCTCTAACTTAAAAGTCCCTGCTGTGTACACCAAAATCACATGTCAGTAGTTCTTGTAAGCTACTATATAAAAACAACAATCAACATCATCCATCATAAAACATTTATGATAATATTTAACGTCCACTTTAACACTCTTATGACAGGCATTCAACTATAGCTAATAGTAAATCTGTCAGTGGACTCCACTTTCCCGACATCACAAAACTGCATTAAACTCACCAAGAACAAGTAGATTGCGTATCCAATTCACTTAAACAAGTATACTTTTCCACAAGTAATCCGGCAATTCCACAAGTTTAAAGTTCAATTTTGCAGTGATGACACGTCTTGACAGTTTGAAAACTCAACAAGAAGTGTGTGTCTGTGGAACTTGAGGGCTAATCTCTGGGCATCTAAAGCTCCAAGCAAATGCCAAACATTGGAACCAAGCCCATTTTAAAGACATTACACTGCAGGAGGTCCTTGCAGAAGAGCATCATATCTTGCAGATTCCAAAAATGAAACATTAACTTACCACGATGGTTTACATACAAACCAAGCAGAACAGCTATCTTCATGGAGTTTCCCTTGACCTTTTGACTTTTCAGTCCCTGTGTCACAGCATGGTCAAGCATGATGTCTCTGGTCTCCTCTTGCATACTTATGTAATCTTCAAACGTTCACCTGTGTATTTTTTTCTTCCAAAAGGCTTCAAATCAGCAACAATTTTCTGGGTTGACAACCCACCTTCCTAAACAGGAAGCACATTTTCAAAACTCTGATGGTTTAATGTTACATAATACATAACCCAGGACTAACTTAACTGGACTCACAAATGAGACAAACTTGCTGACAGCAAAGTTTTGTCACATACCCGAAATTTTAAACTCAATATAAACCCATATTAAATTTTATTTTCTCTTTCTTTAAATATTTCAACACTTCTTTTTGCACAATACATTCTTACTATAGAGAGATCAAACTAAGCATTAATTGACACATCCAAAACTGTCCTACCCTCCCTGCAGGGGCAGGGGGGAGATAGACCGACCAGTCTCTGGCCAAACATGGTGCTGCCCCTGGAGGTCTCCTTGGCAGGTCCCCTTCTCCATTACCTGGCATATCTGCACCTGTTCTAATCTGGTCTAACAACTTTCCTGTTGTATAGTTGAGGAGTACTCCTGTCAATTTACCAACTGAATGCTTATACCCGTGTTTTACTAGTATATCTTATCTATATACACAGTCCTAAAACACTTCACTCTCTAAATGAAACTTCAAACACAGCAACCCAATCTAGAAGTATATATAAAGTCTAATGTGCTCTGTCACATATACATCTGCTACTAATATATATACTGTCTTATCTACTTTCCTCCTGTTATTTAGTTCAATCTACTAGGTCAGTTTTAATCACTAATGAGAGCTCACAACTCTGCTGGCCCCTAGCAAAAGGGGGGGGGGGCATTTTCACGCATCATCTGGTGGTATCACCATAGCAACCAGCTTGTGAGCAGCAGGGAGTCCTCCACTGCTTGGCTTTTCTTGGAATTCTGTCCAAGAAAATAATCCCATCTCAACATCTCATAGTGACACACAGTTAAACCCAACTGCGACCAAAACACATCAAAACTGAGCCATTCAATTAAAACAAAGCACCAGGGTTGCTAAACTCTATAACTTCGACTACATCAATCTGTCAATCATCTCAATTCTCTGGTTCAGTCTTATATGACTTGTGAGAGGCTCACAAACCCAGCCTTTTCTGCCCGCAGGAGTGTTGTCACACTTCACCTGGATGCATCATGGTAACCCAAACATGGTCAGCAAGGAGTCCTCCTATTGCTTGACATTCTGGGACAATTCTCTCATCACATTTTACACCAAAAGTCACAAAAACAGTTTTTCCTCTGAAAACTAGACAACTTTAAGAACTGAACCGAAGAGATCAGGATTGACGATCAGCAAGAGAGTGGCACTCTTTTCCTGCACTTGGAGACTGATCTCCTTCCATGGTCTCTGGTTGTTTGTTGAAGTATTCAGCAAGCAAAGCTATGGAGAAACTTCCATCTTCATAGACTAGGAGAGATCCCAGTGCAATGACAGTCATGTCTTTCAACGACCTGCAGATGAGACAATTTGGGAGTTGTTCCCTCTTGCTTCTGCTGTTTGCTTTTTGCTGAATTGCAACACACCAGCACTCCAATATGATCACATTTTCCTTGCCACTATGCCAACAGAGGCAACGTCTCAATTTTGCATTCGGAAACAGTGAAGAAAGGTTGTTCACCTTTACTGATTCATACTCCTGGGAGATATCCCTGCATGGTCTCCTGGTAGAATCTACCCCTGACCTGACCAGGTCAATGGCTGGCTCTTTTGACAGCTTCTGGACCATGCCCTCAACAGTTTGGGTGTCCAACCTGTTGAAGTCATCTTTCCTGACCAAAACGATGACATGTTCTCTCTGCATGCCTTTAACAGCTCTGGAATGATATTCCTCTTTCTTCTCAGAAAGCAGGGCAGTAACCGCCACCAGAGCATAATTCACAGCCATTTCATAGGAGTTAGTGACACCAGTTTCCCATGGCATATTGAAAAAGGCATATTCTGGGTTTTCCCACTTCTTGGTCACAAGGGCTTCCTTGTTTGGGTAATCCCAACTTTTACATTCAACAGAAGTCTGGGAGTGTCCCTGAGCACGTACATGCTCTTTCTCTTTCCTGTATCTTTCTGATCTGGCATTGCAATCACAGGAGATAGTTCTGACAGAACTCCTGACTTGTACAGTCTGTAGCACCTCAAATTGCCAAAGATGACACTTGATACGTTCCTGACACACAATATGACCTGAAAAGGAGACTTCCTTTTTACAACGAGGTAATCGTTGTGTTGCAGAGGCACATGGCCAAAACTTGCATTTGCCCACACGGCTGCATACAATCTTTGTCCTAGCACAACTCATCGCATGTCGCACCTGCTGCTGTCAAACTACACATGTTGCTTTATTTCTGCCTAATTTCGGGAATGACAGAAGTTCAGTCATGTGCATTTCTGAAATCCACACGAAACGATGCTTTGAAATAAACCTTTTTAACATGTGTTCTCCAAGTTATTGCTACCAAGAATCTCATGTACACTGTCAAAAATTACTGGAATTATTTTCTCAAAACTATCTTTGACTTCTAAATATCTTTCATTATTTCTTCTACATGCTCCAAAATAGTGATGTCAGTGTCAATAAAATCTTCAGACCTGTCAGAATCTGAAGAATCTGTTAAATAATCCTTTTCACCAGACATTCTGCGTGTTGCTCTTACTCTCTTTTTTAGAATTTATTGTAGGAGGGCCCAATATCCAGTTACTGACAAAATGACCAGCAGAGTGATCTGCAAGTACTAAATAGCTTAAACATGCTCCTGCAGGCCTATCAGTCACCATGTATCCAGTATATGTAATCTCAAGACAGACTGTATAAGCTGTCAGTTCAGAAAGACTACAGAAATGTGGATCTCCACCTTAGGCTATGTGAACAGTCACAGTAAACAAGAACAAGTACGTTTTTACAGCAAATCCTTCACAGTGCACATGCTTATCTGTCTCGTGTCATGATGTGGGAACACAAACCAATGAATTGTCAATCTGAGGTGCCAGTGACATTGCACATGTGTTCTTGAGCTGTGGAGAGTTGGGTAAAAATACCCTTCAAATCCTGTTAAGCATGACCTGTCAACACTGAGATAAGAGGTTGCATGGTGCAGTTTGTTTTGTTTAAGGCCCCATTGTTTAGAACAAGTCAGGAAAAATAATTACCACAGACAATAAAAAAAGAGCAGTGCATTATTATTGCTTGCAAAAACACTTTAAACAGTTCAAATGGGAAGTATTCAGCCTCCTTTGAAGTAACAGAGCAGAGGTGATGCATAGATCTGCAATTCTGCATCCATGGACCTATGTACCAAATGAATCATTCAATGAGTTGTCACAAGACACAATGCAGCCTGGTAAATTTTAACAAGTCTACAAAACCTTCATACTTTCTCCACTTCATTCATGGTCCCTAGTGAACAAAATTCTTGACCGTCATGAAAAACAACTGCTACCACATTTTATAATGGTTTCAGGGTAAATCGCCCAAATTAAAGTGAATTCTGGGACTTTTGGTGATGTCTTTACTTCATGTGTATTGCACTCCCAGCCATGCCGGGATACTGGAGTTGTCTGTCGCACTTTGCAACCGAGTTGTTTACGCGCTTGCACGGTATTTTTCAATGTTTCATACCCCAACGGCCTGAGTTTCAAGCCTGTTGATGCCATGTGGTGCAACACCTCAATCTTACTGGTTAATGACATTGTCAACTCATGGAAGTTTTCCCTGATTATAATGGCATTCATGATATATTGGTATGTGTCAGTGTCATAGCTTCTCACAATCAATTCCTCAAGTCTCTCCAAGCGATTGAGGTCACCAACCGACAAGACTCTGAAGTGGTGATGACCAAGAGCCCTGCTGACAGCAGATTTCACATTCACATTGGGTGCTGTAGCAGGCTGCCAATACCCAGAGGAGAGATCCAAAATACAAATCCATTTGGCATTTGCCAAACTTCTAACTTTTTCCATGCAATCAACCTCTTGCAATATGGCTTTATGTTGCGTCCAACCCAGCCAGCAAGGGGAAAGCTTAAAAGAAGTGTCACTTCCGGTATCATCACTATGATCAAATTCTGGGAGGATCTCCCAAAATAACATTGTCTGTTCTTCAACCAAAATACTGGTGCCAACCAATATGAGCACATCATCATCCAGGCATGTTTCTTTCCGGATTGGAGCAGCTCCATCCACCTCTGATGATGATCCTGTGCTTTGATCTTCTTCATCCATGGCAACAGTGACCTTGTCCAGGTACACCATGACCTTATCCAGGTCAAGAAAATCATCAGCTGACAGCTGAATGTCTTTCCATCCGAGTTTATCCACCTGAATCAACCTGGTCTTATGTTGATCTGCATCAACTCCACATTCAAGTTCCAAAAACTGTTGCTGATATGATTTTGACACTGGCTGTGTAGCCTGGTCAAAGTCTGTAACTTCTTTCCATTTTAGAGCAGACTGCTCTAGATCAGTCATTTCCAGGTGATAACCAAAACTGATAGCACTCGGTAAACAAGTTTGTGAAGTTTCATCACAAGTGAGATAATTCACTGCTGACACATCTGGGAGACATCCCAAGTCCACTGCTACAGACTCACATCCACAACAAACCCTGGTCAAATAGATCCCTTGGGAGAAGTTCCCATTAACATTGACAGTACCACCACTATCAGTTGAGATACATTCAATGACAGCTTTCTGGGGAGCCCCACTGCTGTAAAACATGTAAACAAATTCAAATCTTCGAATCATCATTGCAGACAACTCAAATGCACAAACATCATATGACAAAATACAAGCTACCAAGTACCAAAATGCATCAACATGGCTGGATTCCAGTATGTGAGAACTCACTTTGAACCAAAACTGGTCAAACATCACTTCAACCCAAAATGGTACTGGTGCTCCTTGTTTAACAAGCAGAGAAAGTGGAGCTTTCCTGTTCTCTGCCATTACAAGTTTAAAGTCATATTTGAAGTTTCAAAGCAAGATTTCCAGGATCGTTTCTTTGGTGGTCCAACATTTCCGGATCCTTTGGATCTCCTGTAGGCTTTGCAGCCTCCCTCCTTCTTTTGTGTAAGTAGCTGAGTCTCAGCATCTGATTTTGTCAAAATCTTGTAAAAAGTGTGTGGTAGATGATCTGATGATTTCTCCTCAGAGTTAAAACCTGCTGAACTGTCAAAAATGGAGGCTCCATTGACAACAGCAAACACTTGACTTGATTCTGACTTTCGAAATCTGACATATCTCAAAGTGTCCAAGTGATGTTCTGTGGCCATTTCCACTCCCACCTGAAGATTTTCAGGAAATTCAGAAAAATTAACTTCTGCAAATTTTGGAGAAACTCCATGTAATTGTCCAACCATAACTGCAGTTTTTGTTGGTTTTTCAACCAACACTGCAGCATGTTCATCAATGCATTCACTTGGCTTAGGAGATGCTCCTTGGGCTATGCCCTTTGTCCAGCAGGGAGGTTTCCCGCTCTTTTTGGCATCCAAGCTTGGGTCCTTTGTCCTGCAGGCAGGTTTCCCGCCTTTTTTGACCGGCCAGCTTGGGTTGGCTTGGGGCCTGAGCTGCAGTTCCTTTGTCCAGTTGCTCATTTTCCCGCTCTTTTTGGCAGCTTTGTTTGGGCTGACCTGAGCTTCTTTTGGCAGAAGCTGCCTGTCCCAACCATCTCCATAGTCATTTTGAGGATGCAATTCTGGAGATTTATCCAAATTTCTGGGAGTGGGGGGTCCCCAATTTCCCAAACTCAGGAGTTTACTCCTCACAGCAGGAGATTCCTGATAAAGTGAAGATGCTTCACTCACAAATTCATCCTCTTGGTGAACACCATAATGACTATGAGATAAACACATGTAAGATATGCTTTTGGGAGAGCTCCCTTGCTTGCTTGATGTTTGCCATGTTCTTGGTCTTAGTGTTGCTCCAACACACATTTTCTGAATTTGCAGACTGCAAATCCATTAAATACAGTTCCAACCTGGCAAGATAATACCATGCAATAGCAAGGAGACTACAGTACTGGCAGGCACTACTTAGTAGAGGTATGGAAACACACTACCTGATCTGAGGATTTTCCAGTAGAATTCAAAAATTCAAAATCCAACTGCTAAAATGGGTGTTGTAATCCAAGTGAAAATCTGTAGAAAGACTTTCAGTCCCATATCGGGCGCCAATTTTGTAGCATTCCACTTACCTACTCTACTCTATATGTACCAGTGATGTAACAAAGACATAACTTAAGTTTAAGCAGTTTATTGGCCTGCCAGCCTGCCTCCACTCTTACAAGTGCATCCTACACCTTCAGAACCTAACAAGCAACTGACTGCAGTGATGCTGTGACCCAGGTTATATGCTGCTGCTGACCTCTGACCTCTGATTACCCTCAGGTTCAGCAGCAGCCCCTGTCTCTCAACCCTCTGGCAGAGGGGTGACCAGCCCCAGTCTGGGAACCAGTCTAAGAGTCCTAGTCCAGGATGTCACAATACGAACCCGCCATCCAGCGAACCTTGACATTGCCAAAATATGATAGATCGAATTATGGTTAGCAAAGCTGTTGCAATGTAACATGAAAGCTTTACTTACTTTCCAGAAAGGAAAGTACAAATAATGAGGAATGTACAAAATTTTATGATAAAAAAATATTTTTCTAGACATAGACATTCTGTCTGGAGGCATTTGGGATGTTGCAAACACAGACTATACCCCGAGTTGGCCATAGGATGTACAATCTGCCTTGCAGGCATTACAACAGCGAGATAGGAACTGTCATCTGGCAGTCACAGTAGGTGTTACAGTAGGTGTTACAGTAGGTGTTTTTGTCAGGTTAATCCTTGTCTATACAGTCATATAGGATATAGCATATGTGAATGCAATGACACATATATTGCTTTGGGCACCTATTTTAAGCTGAACTGTTCAGGTATTATATCAGGAAACATGTTGTACATGCAACAATATAATGTTCATGTGATGCAAGCATCACATCACCAATTTATCACATCTATTTTCTATTTCAAGAGAAAAATAAAGCAGAATTAATTCCAAAATGTAATCTTTTGAATCAAGCCATTTACCTTAATCTTGCAAGGTTTAGATTAAGTAGGTTGAGATAAACATGTGTCCAGCCTGGGGTCGTGGATTCAATTCCCAGGTCAGAGTTTATTAGTGGTTCTCAGCTGGCTGCTGTCAGGAAGTGAATGTAATCAAGGAGGTCTGCTATGCCTGGACTTGATATATTCAGGTATTATTCTAGTGGGGGGAAAGGTTTGACTGACTCCGTATATTACTAATCATTGCAATGTAAAAGTTCATATTAAGCAAAATTTGTTCTAAAAAAATCAATCATACTCAATATTCAAGAAGTTTATTTTTCACCAAAATACATATGTACATGTATACAATTTTTGGCGGTTTTTAACAATCACCAGTTACAGTAGCACATATTTTTTATGCGTAAAATTGAAGAAGACAACAATAATCATGGCAAATACAAAGATCCACCACCCAACCATTGACATAACCACCCCTCTTTCGTGTAACCCCCATCCATACCCTCCTTCACAACCCCCTGCACCCTTCCACACGTGGCTCCTCTCAAAAAACCCTGTTTGCAAACACCCTAAGTGGATCCTTAACCCCAAGGGGTAAATTCAGTTGTCACCCCCTGCGCTGAGGGTCTTAATCCTTCTATTTGATTGTCACTGTTTGACAGGGTTAACCATGTGAGGCACATGTGACATTCATTATGGCATTGTAAGATTGTTGAATACTATGTAACATTACTTGAATGATTCTTAGAATAGTGTCAAATAGTTATTATGAAATTATTTAACTGACATGCATCATATATGAAGAAGAAAGTGTCTATAAAGTATAGCAAACAATAAAGTATAGCAAAATCAAGCATTTTTAATATAAATGTATATTGTTAATTCATTACACAAAAAAAAAACTTCGATTTTAATTCTTTATCTTCCAAGTTCCAACTCAAATTTTCAATGACTCTGTTAATGGGGTACCTAACGGAGCAGTCGTGTGACTGTTTTTAGGATTGCTATTATGACTTTCAATGAAAGAAGAGATATTGGATTGTAGGCCACTGAGTAAAAACATGTAAATAAATAATTCGAATTTGGCTGCTGTAAACTCTTATTCTTCACCAGTTAGTAAGTTACGTAGTGATGGAACACAATTAAAATATTTTCATAATATGTTTCTTATTTTTGCTCAGCATGGAATTCGTTGGTTTTCTGTTAAAAAAATATATTTGCAAAACATCTCGAAAATATCTAATAAAAAGAGGACAGTTTCCAGTAAGCACTAGGGTTAAATATTTACCCCTTGATTGATGCTGAGGTTGCATTGGACATGTGGGAACCACCTGTGGTATTCTGGTACATAGTACATGAGATGCAGCTATCCAGGTGTCTTGGATACATTTGGAATATAAATGAGGTTTGGTTACTAATGGGATACATGTTCTGTCATGGTTGTCATGCCATGACCCCTAACAAATATTCTGACCCATAACACATACATTGAGTTACCTGACATTTCAGGTTGTGATTTACAGGTATATTTGAGTGACTGCATTTCCAAAATTCAGTGCAGCCAATGATGATACGAGTACAGAGAACTACAATTCCTTTGAAACAAATGAATATTCCTCAAGCCCCACATCAAAAAATATTTTAACTTAGACGTCTCTAATAGAGATTTGATTTTGAAATAATGCATAATTAATGCATTACAATATGCATAATTAATGTATTACAATATGCATATGCATAATTAATGTATTACAATATGAAGTTGATCGGCTAGAAGAATTTGACTGAAACAGCAGAATAAATAAAAGACTAGACTCACCCTTGTGTGAAATAGTTTGAAGGCATTATCACCTGCATCAGTGATATCGCTGTTGATTCTATACTTCATGAAGAACTGGCAAATTAGTCACTGGCCTACCAAGCCTAATCAGCCCAAAACCACAGGACGTAAAGCCATACTATTTCTCCATACAGCCAGTTGACTGATGGCTTTATTATGACATGCTGACTATTTCTCTAAGAATTAGCATTTTCCACAGTTGCACTAAATTCTCAGACAAGTATCTGCCTCCCAAATGGCAGCCAGGCATAGCAGACCTCCGTGATCACATTCACTTCCTGATAGCAGCCAGCTGAGATCCACTAATAAACTCTGACCTGGGAATTGAATCCATGACCCCAGGCTGGACTCATGTTTATCACAACCTACTTAATCTTGATCCCATTTGAGCTCAACAATTTAATTAAAATGATTAATGCTTTAATTTTAGAATTAAATAAACAAAGTAGTGAGATACTATTAAATTCCTGAAATATCTCACTATACCTGGATCCTTTGTATCAATGACTGTAGATTTCTGGTTAATCTGGACAACTAAAAAGGATCCCACATATGGGCAATTGTGAGTTTGGTTGTGAGTCCTCGATCACTCTCTCATCATCAGACAACAACTATTGTGTCTTGTCTTTCTATTCATGAAATGAGAACAAGGACATTTCACATCCTAAAAGCAAGTTGGCTGTATAATGTAGTCAAATCTTTGTTTGATTTTATTACGTCTACTTCTAATTTACTTAATAAGTTGAAGTAAGGACAAGACGTGCATAATGCAAGTTGAGTGCATTTTCACTGGTACTGATATATAGGATTTTATTGACATAAAAAAGAATCAAACATATACATATATATATAGAGTGCATTGAACACTCCCGAGAAGGTTGCTACACAGGAAGTAAGGTTTGCTCCCTTATTCCAAGATTACATGTCTTATCAGTGTCTATAAATGACTGCTCTTATTGGAAATATGAAGTCTTTGTTGGCTCTACATATACCTACCTCTGCTTCTATTGCTTCTGCTGCCTCTACTGCCTCTACTACCTCTACTGCCACACTGTGGTGGAAAGTTGCAGTATTTTTCATCCATTCATTCCAGGCTGATTTCCAGCTTGTATCAGTAAGCTTACTTGGAGCCTTAGCCAAATTCTTAGGAATTTGCTGATAACATACTGTGTGTAGTAACAAGCTTTTTTCAGCCCCCTTCCACTCCCCAGGGTCTTGTATCACCAAAAGGTCTGTGACTTGCACAGAATTAATGGACCTTTACAAACCTACACAAAAATGTCCATTTGTTGTGGCTAAAAGGTCCTGGACCTTTTTCACATTGGATCAGTAAATAGTGGACACATACAATGTCAGTTAATTATGGGGTAGGCCTGATAAGAAAGCAATGTAAGAAGGAGGAAAGAAATGAAATGAGTGTACAGGAGTTCTGTTGCTACTTAAATATTATATTGCGATTGTGATAATTATATCATTACTGGGTGTACAAGTCACACCATGGTGGTCTTTCTGCATTGGGTGTTGAAATTCTTTATATTTTTGACAAAACTTCAGAATATATAGATCGGTACACATGGAAAGTGCTGCCTTCTCAATTGTGTTTTGATTCCTTAATTCTTTCCCTATGAGGATTAACGAAAAATGAATATAAAGAAGGGGGGGTTCAGCTCAGTTGGTAGCACTCTCTGCTTCCAACTGTTGCGTCCCAGGTTCAATTTCAGGTCTGGTCGAGTCATATTAACCTACAATGTACACTCAATCATCCATACATACCAAGTAATCATACTAATCTATTGTTGTATGAACTTCTTCCTGGGAGTCCACTTCTCTCAATGCAATAATTATGTATACCAAGCTAAACCTTACTATTTAATCTCCTAAGACCTCCAAAGACCTCAAATAAACCTCCAAAATCGTACTAAAACCACAACTCTCATGCAGGTAGCAATGTGCAAGAACTCCAATGTGTTCTCCAGCTGGCTCGCATCTGACCAGTGCTCCTATCTGGAGTTGTGATGTCGAGTCACAGGCTGATTGCACTTGAGTGCAACAGGTAGATCGTATCACATCAAGTTGGTAGCCATGGCTACCAACTTGATGTGATACGATCTACCTGTTGGCCCCTGTTGAGAGTTGTGTAAGGCAAATGTCTGAGGTCAAAGACTCAAAGTTATGGGCGTGGAGTAAAGGTCTTATGTGTTTTGGTGGACTGAAGATCTATTTGCAAGAAGTTATAACATCTATTAACCCATTAATGATCAGTGATGTTAATTATTAATGATGTTTAATTCTTACATGCCCAGCATATTTATTAATTGATATGCCCCCCCCCCCGCTACAATAAAATTAGCCTACCAAACACATAGATTCAGGAGGTAAAGACCAATCATCCATCTCACTTGGATCATCTAATATGTCAAGCTCAATTTTGTACACACTCATTAACGGTGGGCTTGCGGAAAGTTACAAAGAAAAAATACAAATTGAGGGTATTGCATGCCGCCACTGCTAAACTGCTAAAGATTCTACCAATTTGTACCAAAGACCACACAGTGTCTTTGAACCAATGTTCACTTCAAAGATTCAAAAAGAGGCAGGGACACTTTCAGCACTCTCACTGCTTCAAGTTGCCTGTTTTATTGAAATATAACATCTTTGGAGGCTCAAGGTCTGCGCAAAATGTAAGGTCCTTGAAAGTGGGAAATATACTTCAGCAAAGGAATTTCTATGACTCATTTATTATGGAGTATGTATACCAGGGTGGTCCACATCACCGGCACTATAATGTTATACAGAGGTTGAGAAGCCAGGAGGCCACATTTCAAGCAGACATGTATATCAATAGCTGTCAATGCAAGTACACAGCTGTATTACTGCAAGCTTGCTTGTTATGGTGTAAGTAGACAACAAAGAAAAATAAAATGCTTGATTTATTATGGAGGAATGCAGAGGTGCTTTATATAAAAGTTCTGAGTTCTAACCCAAGATATGGAAAATCAGGCATGAAGAAAGATGTTCTTGCATTGGTAGAATCAAAGGCCTATGAAGAAAACAAAAAGAGACTTTAGGTCATTGAAATTTACATCATGTATCTTTACCTTAAAAAGACTTGATAAGACAGAAAGGGATCATATTAGTGAGTGAGATGGTAACTGATGGTTGCACAATTCCTTTGACTTGGCATAGCTTGTTGTTTTAAGTTATGATAATCTGTCTGTTGTCATTTATAACTTAAAACAACAAGCTACGTTTGCTCAAAGGAATTGTGCAACCATCTCGATCAATCAATCGTTTAAGCTGATTCGAAATTCAGATTTTATAGTATACGATCTTGTCTGGATCAGGAATCAATCCAGAGTTCCCGAATTGAGGGCTCTTCAAAATAATCAATGGGATAGTTTGTCTATCAAGTTATCAACTAAAGAAATCATTAAAATCTCTGAATAAAATGTCACATTCAGCTTTGAAATTGACTTAAGATTTGCTTCTTTACATCCCAGATGGCATGACATCTTACTCCATGCGCCAGGGCGACACCCGCGGGACAGATCTCCTACTTTACGACTTCCGTTACGACGGCACAATCGAGAATGACCATTTATCAGGAGGCTTAGGACAATTAACCGACCTCGAAGAAGGAATTAGTAATTTCCGCTTAGACCAGGATGGTACTGGAAAGAAAGGATACGAGTGGATAGGATGGAAGAACGATTCCATGCATTCCGGACCGGTTGAGATCACGTTCAATTTTGACCAAGTTCGGAATTTCAGTTTCGTCATCATTCACTGCAATAACATGTTCAGTAAAGGCATCCGGGTGTTCAGGACTGCAAAGTTATACTTCAGGTGAGATTTAAATTATTGATTAATCATACTGGTGGACTTCTAATTTCCACTGTTAATCATAATATAGAATAATTTTTTTTGGAATATATGGCACTATTTGTCCATTTAATTGTATCATGATAAATTTTCGAGTTTGCATCTACTATCGGCCTGTAGCAAACGTCCTTAATCGCTCTCTGAAAGACTCATCCTGCACTATTTCCTCATACATTTTTGATTTGATTATACAAAAGTGCCCCACTATTCACATATTCTACCTTGCAGTTTGCTACATTTGGCTAAGTCTCTAACAGTGATAATTATTATATTATCAGGTTCCCTGACGAGGTGATATTTCAACGAATATTGTCTGGACTATTTCATTGTACAAAATATTACGGTGTCCTAATCATTGAATTCAACTGTATTAGTGTCAATTTCAGTTGCTGCGCACTAATCGAATACAAATGAAACGGTTAAAGTTACCCATTTGAAACTTGGCAACAGACCTATTACGATATTGATTAATCGAAACTTTGTGTAAATCAAATTATTTGATATGTGGCACGTCTTTGGCATTGGTTGAAATTAATTCAAGATCCTGCCATACTAAGTGCAATGGACTCATCCAGAATTGAATCTCTTCAAAATGAAGTGATTAGATAATCTGATAGCCTTTCTTGAATTTGATCATTTAATTCTTATGAAAGTCTTGAAGATGAGGTTCCATGAAGTTCCATAAAGTGATAAGTGACAGACTATATTTGATACTATTTGGCAAGTAACAGAGTGCACAGTTCAGATCAAACTTGATTGATTATTCATCCAAGTTTGAAATTATTTGGGTTGGTTCCAAATTCCTTTGCAATATTGTCTAAAAAATTAAAAAGTTTGCCAGTGAAACTTTTTTTATATCATTATTGAAATTTGATGTCCTTCCCCTTTGGCAGTAGTTGTTTCGTAAAGTTTATTTTTGCCTGAACCAGTTCAGTACCACATTTAAAAAAATTAATGACCATAATGATTGGCTCGCTTATCCGAATTTTATATAATTATATTGCAGTGTGTCACTTTGATATAGAAAACAGTAGGACCAGCACACTATGAAAAATGCACTTTGTGACTCATGATAGATGGTGAAGTGTCATCTTCTCGACATGGGAAACATAGAGGCTGTTTGATTAGTCATGATCAAGCGCCATTTGACTTGTCATAACTGATTTTAGAGTGAAAAGCTGATGCATAATAATTTCGTCTGGCTGTCACCAACAAGAGGGATAAGTCTCCTCAAATCAAATTAAGGTTGAAAGTATTGGGTATGATCATTACAAATCAGCATGATGACACACAAAGTGCCATTTTCACAGTACAGCAGTCCACTCTTTTTCTATATGAAAGTGACAGACTGTAAACACATTACTTCCAGGTGTTCTAAACAGCTCAAAAGACAAATTAATAAATGTACAGTTCACAGTTTCAGTATGTGACATATAAAGAAAAATGACTGACTTTGTCTAAGAAATAATGGTTTATAAACTTTTGGTGCTCATTAAAACTTGTCGATCATTACAAATTCCTATGTATCTCTAATCACCAACAATTTTGCATTTCACATGTTTCATACACTTCACATATATTTCATATATGTATTCCAGTGCCAGCGGGGAGAATTACCAAGCAGAGCCAGTGACGTTTGATTACATCAAGGACTCGCTAATAGAGTACGCTCGGCAAGTCATTATTCCGATTCCGCACCGGATCGCCAAGGTCATCAAGATGGAACTTTATTACGCCTCCAGGTGGATCCTCATTTCCGAAGTCAAGTTTGAATCAGGTAATTAGCCGCCAAGGTCACATGACGCAGACAGATGTATTGTGCAATTGACGCAATGGATTACAATGAGCTTTAGTTTTTTTGGAGGAATTATAATGGTGTCTTACGAGGCAAGCCACAATATAATACGCAATAAATTGTCTCACTATGTAAGCTTTGTGTCTTTTTTTCGCTGAATCATTAGTTTTAATTGGGCATTTTAATATTTATTATACCTCCATCATGTAAGGAGAGTTCTCATTGGTCAGAGCAAGTCACATGTCAGTCCTGAAACCTGTCTGTTGCCAGAACAGAAGTTGCATGGCTATTAGCATATTTAAAAGCTACAGTTATTCAAAATGCAAATATAGCTCAATAATGATTATAACTGAAGCATTCATAAAACTGATGGAAATGTGCCAAAAAACTCTCCAAAAAACAGAATTCTTTAAAATCTTATTGACATTTTTCATGCATTTTGTATGAATCTTGTCAACTTAATCGATTGCATGCAAGAGGCTTTTCTTCTCAGATGAGTAATTTTGGATTATCACTTTTATACACCATTTAATGAATTAATTTTAATTTATTATCTCAGAAATAGTCAAAGAACCAGACACCCTGAACTTAGTCGAACTGCCAACAACTACAACGACAACATTATCAACCTCAACATTAAAAACGACAACATTGAAAACAACAACAATAAAGTCAACAACAAAAATGCAACATTCTACAACAACGACACCCGCGACCTTCACCTATGACCCCAAGGGGAGTGGAAAAGAGGTCAAGGTCATCTCGAGAAAGAAAGGGTCATCGCGGACTAATAAGGACAATAAATCAGTCGACGAGAATGATAATAGGAGAAATAGAAAGAAAGATAAAGGTGAGGGGTGGTTTTCTATATTTATATATTTATCAAGATAATTGTTATGTTATGTTATGTTATGTGATATTATGTAGTGGGTCAAAAGTCTATGTTACTGGCAAATGTAACGATGAGATAATAAAGCTGTGAGTCCACATCAAGATACTCCCTTTTCCCAAAGGTGGGATATTTTACTTGCCTTAGCAATCAGCGTAGCACACAGAATACAAGGCACCTACTGGCTTTCCATGTGATTGACAGTGAGTTCCTAGAGTGGGTTTGAACCATTGCCCTTATGGACTGGTATGCATAAATGTGTGCTCTTATTCACTAGGCCACAGAGGAACTTAATTAACAAAGTTCGCCCAGATCATTCAACATTACTTTAAGTTGTACTTTAATATGGATTATATTTTTTTGGCCTGAAGGTGCTGTTGCTGCATGCGTATATATGCTTCAGATATATTAAAATTGGTTATGGTATCGTCCTATCGACATCGAAAACTTAAAGTAAAATTAATTGTTGATGACTAGATACATAATACGAGCAAGATAAATTTGAATCACATTAAGTTCAGGCTTAATTCAGGCGCCTGTGTGCCAAAAAAGCCAAATATCTTATCTCAACTTGAACCCAGTATATATAGTCCCTGTACCCTAGATGGTGTGTGTAATTTACTGAGTGTCATAGCAATCTGTCTCTATCTTAATTACATCTCAATAATTTGCATATCAGCTTTGCTCTAATCTGTTTGACTTGCAAAGAGCCTCAAGTGAACACCACACTTAATTTGCAGTATACACCGATAGCGGATATATGTTGTGAAAATTGTGAATTACAGCGGTGGCGATAAGGATAGCAACAGGCCTGGCTGCATACGTTTCATGCTACACTACCATTATTATAGTGGTCCGAAGTGTTTTAATGGGCTGAGATAAAAATCTTGTGATACTGAAGGAGTCTTTAGTTGTGAGACATTACAATTATGAGTATACCAAGAAAGGTGGAAGATACATCAATTTAGTTAGAGAAAATGTAATCTATAGGTTATTCAATATCCATCCTTGCCTTGACAATTCAACCTTGCCTTGGTTACTCCAATCATCATCTTTACTCCAGTTAAGATAACCTTGACTAAATTTTCGCATCAGTGTCTGTGCTTGGCAAGTAAAATATCTCTCACATTAGATAGGCATATAACTTAGAAATATGAGGATGCGTTCTCTATCCCCATCTCATCAATAAATCCATGCAAATACCCGGAACGTGCAACTTACTTTATCTATCTATCCATCTTTTTATCTATCAACAATTTTCATTCCAGTTACCGACAACCCTGATTCCAACAGCATCCCGAAAGGAGCCATCATCCACCCAGAGCCCCATGATGACACCGGGATGCAAGAGGAACACATTGGGATCATCATTGGCACCCTGGCTGCCCTCATACTGCTGCTCTTCGCCATAGCTGTCTTCATTATCATTCGTAATAAGGTACCAATTAATTTTTGTGAAATTTATAATGTATGATGATATTGATCACATACCTAATTCTATAAGCCCAAATTGATTGCACACCACCTATAAATGTCAGAGGTCAACTACCTCTATTGATAAGTCACAATGGATCATTTATCTTCTCTCAGAGGCCAATGTTGATCACATATCTTGTTTTATAGCTTAAAGTGGTCATATGTAGCCTACTTCCTTTTATAAGCTTAAACTTATCACATACTTTGTCCTATAAGCCTCAATTGATCACAAACTTTCTTTTATAAGCCGAAAATGATTACATACCTCCTATTATAAGCAGTAATTGATCACATACTTCATTTAATAAGCCAAAGTGACAACATGCTTCCTTTTATAAACCAGAATTGATCACATACTTCCTTCCATTAGCCAGAATAGGTCACATAATTCCTTCAATTAGCCAGAATAGATCACATAATTCCTTTTATTAGCCAAAATTGGTCACATACTTCCTTTTATAAGGAAAAATTGATCACATATTTGCTTTTATATGTGAGAAATGATCATATACTTCCTTTTATAAGAGAGAAGTGATATCATACTTCCTTTTATAAGCCAAAATTGGTGTTATTTCAGAGACGAAAACAACGAGATGCGGCCTACGGGACGTGTGAGAAACAAAACATGAACAACAAGAACGTTGACGATTTGGGGAAGATGGTGGACGTCAACGGAATGTTGGCCTCGTATCAGATGTATGCGGATGATACGTATGAAAATGATACGATACAGAGGTTGAAGATGAAAGAAGCGTTGCTTAATGATGATACGCCAGCCTCTCCTGCCAAAGTATCATCAAGAAAAGGTAAACCTTTATAATAATTAACTGTAAAGATGTATTTGAAGTCATGTTGGTTCTGTTGTGGTAACATATCTGATTTAATTTTCTTTTGCTATTATTTTTAGATATTATGACAACACAGTACATACAAACTAAAGAATTGTTGTAATTTTTGCCGCTATTGCTGTAAATTTATTAATGAAAACTGTTACTTGTGAGGAATCTGAAACATATCGGTGATGGCGTTTTGGAATATATCACCAACTAGTTGATTCAGGATACAGAATTGCTACATTAAGCATAGGATATTGAGGAATTATTTGAAAATCACATTGTTGTTTACTTTGGTTTGTTTCAGGTTCATCAAGTACTTTCAAAGGTTTACCGAGCCCGAGTCGCAGCAGTCGCCAAATGAACAGTTTATCGCCCTCGCCGAAACACAACCCTGACTTATCACCTCGCTCTCAGTCCGGGGGTAGCACTTCCCCTCAATACCCTCCTCCTCCCATCCCTCCCCCTCCCCACCTCACAGACCTCTTAAAAGCGGTGGACTTCATCCCAATTAGAGATGAGGATGGGAACACAACCAACAAAAGTGCCAACAACCGGTTGCTGAACCTTGTGGAGTTCCCCCGACGAAACCTCGTCTTCATCGAGAAGTTGGGAGCCGGCGAGTTCGGAGATGTGAGTAATATCAAAGATCTTATATTTTCAAAAAGACATGTAACTCTTTTGGGAAACATATTGCAGGCTTGAGTTGTATGTCCACTTAAGTTCAACTTTCATTAGGGTATCAAGTTCAGCTACTTATAGCTTTTATATGATCACATTCTCTGTCAACTTTATCAGATCCACTTCTCGTTAAAAGTTGATGTAAAGAATTACAACGAAACAAGATAGGCCTTCACTTTGGAATCAGAATATACAAACTTGCTGTCAATGTGAGACAGACTTTAAGTTCTTCTCATTCAAAAGTAGACTAGAGAGCCATCTTGTGTTATTATCAATGGAAATTATTGTCATACTGCAGTTATTACCTCATATAACATACTTATGTGATCGAAACATCTCTTTTATACAATTTTTTGATCCCACACCAATGATGGATGGCAAATTTATAGAATTTTATTTGCAAACCTACCAGGTAGCATGTAAAGGAAATCATTCAGAGAACAGTGAATGCCTTTTGTGATGCTCCTTGCGTAGTCCATGAACTAATTGAACAACATCGATAACTTTAACACAGATTTCCAACATTGATCAACTTCATTTATGTCTTTGTTGGTCAATGACTTCAATACTCAATAAAAAAAGGACACAAAATAAAATTCCAATAAACTTCACACTAAATTGAACGAATCCTGAATGTGAAAGTCATGTCATTGTAAAGAAATAATCAGATTCCAATCTCACTTTTACAACACAAATCAAAAAGTCAATCACACCTCAATAACAGTTAGTGAATAGATAATTTAACAAGACATTGACACTTTGTGATTAATGACGATATTGCGTGTTTCAGGTCCACCGCTGTGAGGCTTATCTGGGCAACGACCAGCATAGTAAATCTCTACCGGTCGCTGTCAAAGTATTGAGGCAAAATGCTGACTCCGTTACAAGGTAAGACGGCTTAATGTAGTTCAAGATTGCGATACCGAAGTCATTGACCATACTATAGCTATCTAAGCTTAGAGCCCCTGTTGACAATCTTAATAAAAGTGTCATGGACCAATGATGACGAACATCCTATTTTGCAGACATTAAGCGGTTGTTCGCGGGGGGCAGTTACTTGTGTAAATTAATAAGGAAGGGAGAGAATGCATAATATATAAAGAGAAGTTCTTATCACAAATGCTGATACCTGAGGGTTATGTAAATGTCTCAACGCACAGAAATCAATAATAAACCATAATCGATACATCTCGCACGCTGTTTTAATTTCAGTACATCCATCACACATATGTTTAATCAACCTCGTCTTTTACTGCTGCTGAAATCTAAAACCATAAACCAGCATTGATTGCCCACCGAGATAGTGTGAAATTTTCACACACGAACGTCTGCACCAAGATGAATATATTGATCCATCCATCTATCTATCTTCATGTATCTATCAGTGTTTGGGGTTCATCTCGAAGGAGCCCTATGTTTTGACAGCCTCTGCCCCGATCTCAGTCTCGGATGGCCAATCCTTGGTCTAGGTCTCGGTCTTGGATGCCTTTGGCCAGTGATGGGGGCCTGGAAGCCATGTTTTTATGGCCTCAGCTTCGGTCTTCGTTACGGAGGCTCATGCCTCTGTCTCGTTCTTGGCCTCAGATGTCCCAACCTCGACTACTACACCGCTATCTATCTATCTATCTATCTATCTATCTATCTATCTGTCTATCTATTTCCCTTTATTCAATACCAACCATTCCCTTTTCAGAGAGAACTTTTTGCGAGAAGCAGATATCCTCGCCGGTCTAAAGGACCCCAACCTCGCTGTGGTCATTGGAGTATCGACGCAATCCGAACCAATGTTTATGATCATGGAATACTCTAAACATGGAGACCTTTACCAGTTTCTACGGCAACGGAAAGCTCAGAATGAGGCTCCGCCCAGTGATGACACAGTATTAAGGTGGGTTTTCCTAGTTGGCATGACTTACAATTGTAACTTTTACAAATACAGAGCCTTTGGTGTTGTCTTTCAAATGTGGATGCCTAGAACCAGCGGCAAGAGTTATGTTTTGTGAGAGTCTCCTCGCTCTAACTATCTTTTATATAACTTACCGTTATGTCATCTCTGTAATTTCTTTCATCAGGGGCAAATGAATGTTGTGTCATCATCATCAAAGCAGTGCATCACTGGAATCTTGGATTATAAAATGAATGTAGATTGATGTGGTGTTTCATTTAGCCTTTTAAGACCTTGCGACGCATATCAGATTCATTTAGGCGGTTGCTTTTTCACCCTGTCATAAAACGCTTTTGAGTTTACTGCATCACATTCTGTGATGTCTTTCATAGAAAAGCTTCCCTTTGATGTTGATATTTTGGAATCTTTCCACTTGATGTAGCAAATGACATCAAATGTAGCAAGTGACATCAATAGTTGTAAATCCGGACAAAAACATGCATCAAAATGCCAGCCGCTTAGCACTGAACACATGTGGGATACTGAATGTGTTGCGCAACACTTGTTCTGAGCATATATTCAAATCGCTCAGTTCAGTGAAAAAGATCAAAGGTCTTTACACCAAGATAAAAGATAAAGTTGTATGGCAATTCGGAAAGTTTCGGAACGATGCCACATGTATGTTTTTGAAACAAGTTGCATTCATGATATATGCTTCAAAGTTTCAAACATATTCATATGCATGGACATGTATACAGTAGGGATGTCATCGAAAACGACTTTTTTCCGATACGATTATCGGCAAAAACTTTTCCGATGCATCGAATGTATCGATACTTTTTCACATACCCGAGAAAAGGCAAAAATCCAGCTTTATTGTTGAGTTTTTGGTAAAAAACTGCAAGAATCCAAAATTCGCGTCACCCACGTCCTCCATATTGAATCTCGCTGTCTCGTTCGCGAGAGTTCAGACGAGAACGGAGCAATGGTGGCGCGGTTTTGAAGTAAACATGGCGAATTCTGCTGGATTTCTCTCAAAATTTCGCAATAAATACGATAAATGCAGTGAAAATAATGTATCGATACTTGCGGTATTGTATCGATACGTTATCGATTCGGAAAACTTTTCCGATGCATCGATTTCGGCCGTATCGATGACAGTCCTAGTATACAGTATTCATCTTTGGAATTTCGAAAGGTTTCACATTAGATGTTATTAAAATGGTATACATGGCTTTATCTGTTTAAGTCATAATTGGTGTAGCCCACATGCACAAAGAGCTGTAAAATTAGATTAAAGAAGTATTAATATATCATTTCTAACATGACATTTGATAACATGACACGTGATGCCATTGATGGGACATTAGTGAATGAGATAGAATTGTTGTTTCATCATGTTTTATAACTTTATAGGATATTTTAGTTTAACTGCCATGTTGACATGAATGTAGTCGTAATTTGTGTTGGCAATATATGTTTTTGATGTTTTTACTGGACATATAATTTATCAGCTTGGAATTTTGGATTAAACATATGTATCTGGTTTGATTATATATAGCTCACATATGAGCTTTGCAAATGATCTCACAAAAGACCTTTTAGGACAATTTAGTCTGAAAAGAAGTCATCTTTCTGATGTTGCTTTTATGGCTGCTTTTCACTGCTGCAACTGATCACTGTGAGGGAAAAGTTGGAAAATGTGTAACTTTTGGGAATGGCATGCCAAATTATGTTTGTTTTTACAGTAAAGTGAAATTGTAAATAATTCCATCACTTGCCAAGCAAGGAACACGTATAGACACTGTTTCTAAGCTTTATTTCTGTCTATTCATCAGATCCATGGATACATACTTGTCAAAAAAATGTAGTCTTCTTGAGCCAGGTTCCCTCTTGTCTGTTGCTGGGTGGACAGTGGCAATGATCATTACTAAGTGGCTCGCCATAGGGCCACAAACAGAAGGTGCAGCAGAAGAAACTCGAACCTGGTGCCTCTGACTTGGCATGTCATGTGCAATAACCATTACACCAATATTTCCAAATGCATTCCTCTGTCAATACTGGTTATATCTTCGAACACATTGCAGAAGCTACATCCACATTTAACAGTGTAAGCCAGTGTTCCAGTAAAGCCAAAGCTAAAGCAGAAGCTAAAGCTGAAGCTAAAACTGCATTAGATTCCAGGCCACAAGTTGCGAAGTCAAAGAGCATTGTTGTCATAAAAAGGGCAGGGGAGTTGGTGAGCTTGTCAATTTCACTCACAGCATGCTTCACTTGCTCCAGAGACATTTAGAAGCTCTAAGGTCTTTCCAAAAAGCATCTGAGGGCTGTCTTTGTAAAAAGTTCCCGATTGAAGTTCACTCTAGCCGAAATGATCCCGCACTGAGCTACTCGACAGTGTTCTGCTATGCGGGGCTCTGTGCTGCTCGCTGCTCGCTTGCTCAGAAAGCAGAACTAAAGATAAAGAGTTTCTGTAAGGCACCGCAGCGGAGCAGTAACCGAAAACTTGGATGAAATTTGTGGGTTGGTTGGAATTGTGAGTCGGTTGTAAGAAATGGATAGGATGATATAGGGATAGGGTGAACATTGTGTAGAGTCTTCTCTTATCTGTCTGCTCATGGTTCTCACCAAACACATACTAAAGCCAAAGAAATATATAATTTCAAAGGCATTACAGCAGACAAAACTTGGTGAGGTTTGTGAGTTGATTTTTAGATAGGGATAAGATGGTGCACGGAAAGGGTTTGTGGAGTTAACCAACATCCATCTGCATACATTTCTTACCATATATCAAACACTCACAATAAAGATGAATTTCAAAGGCTCAGCACTCAGCAGCGGAGCAGTAACCGAAAACTTGGATAAGATTTGTGAGTTAACTGTAAGAAATGTACAGGGACTAAAGCAATAGAGTTTGGGGAGTTATCCAATATCCATCAGCATATGTTTCTGACCATACCAAAGACATCCTAATGCCATAACAGTGTAGAATTTCAAAAGTACCAGAGCCATAAAGAATTTCAAAGGCTTGACAGCAGAGCAGTAGAAGAAGACTTGGATAAGAATAGTGATTGTAGAGATGGATAGGATTGTACCCTGGATTTGTCTTCATTGGATAAGAATAGTGATTGTAGAAATGGATAGGATTGTACCCTGGATTTGTCTTCATTGGATAAGAATAGTGATTGTAGAAATGGATAGGATTGTACCCTGGATTTGTCTTCATTGGATAAGAATAGTGATTGTAGAAATGGATAGGATTGTACCCTGAATTTGTCTTCATTGGATAAGAATAGTGATTGTAGAAATGGATAGGATTGTACCCTGGATTTGGTTGAAGACAGTTTTCCTTTACCTGTCTGCATATATGCTTCTGACCATACCAAACACATACCACAGCCATATAGAATTTATCAAGTTCTATACAGTAGATCAGAGGAGTTGTTTAAGAATTGTGAGTTGATCTAGAATTGTGGTTGTAAGCAATGGAGTGGATGGTGCAGGGGTTGGGCTAGTAGAATATTTATTTCTATTAAAAAATCACACATCATAGCTCATAAAGCATTTCAAAGGTTCTCTAACAACTGAAAACTTTGGTAAGAAGAACTGTGAGAAAAAATCCCTATTATGCAATAATGTGTTCTTCATTTTTGTGACCCTTGTTTCCATGTTCCTGTCCGAACATTGCGTTTGGCAATATGAAGATATGCTGCTAAGGCACCATCATATTTTCGAGTATACCATGAGATCATGAACAAAGACCTTAGGATACAGTGTATACAATTTGTATAGGCCTGTTATGGGCTGTTTTTCAATCGGGGTACGCTCTGGAAAGTCACACGATATCCAAAATACCAGAAATACCATGCATTTTTGTGGAAAAAACGTTACACAGAATGATTAAACATACTGAGACGGACCTACAGTAGTGAAAAAATTATTCAAATCGGTTGATAACTGCCCGAAAAAAATTTGTTTGTGTCATTTTGACCAAAATTGCCTGTCTCATTTGCAAATTATAATAGGCAAATATTGCTTCAGATTTTTCTGTCCTGACCTAACCGTAAGTTTAAACCAATGTGAATATGCTTTCAAACTGGTCCCAAGAGTTCAACGTTAGAATTACATGCACCAACTACGATTAGTCTCTTCAGGATTCTGCATTGAGTACTTAAAGGTCACTTCCGTCAAATATTGTCCTCTCGAAAATTGGGTCGGCTAAAACAGTGATAACATCAAATTAAGAGTATTTTTATTTTACAGAAATACTCCTTCAATAGATAAGACAACGTTTTTTTAAGTTTTTCACTTCAGTTGTATCAACTGCACGATACTCGTAGCGCGGAACACGCCGAAAACAGCTTTCTGTCAAATCTTGTCCTCTCCGAATAATGAGGAAATTGGTTTGAAATGTCTTTTTTCCTTGATACACACAAAATTCTTGGCCAAAATTAAGCAAGTAAGCTGATTTTTCATTGTCATATATATATCTATCCACTCAGCACAAGCCCATACAACTGCGACATTCTATACATCCAGTAATAGAGGGATGAGCAGAGTATTGACTTTGGTCAAATTATCAAAAAGTCAAATTAAAAAAAAAATCGAAATACTTGTAGCCCTAAAATTTTCAGAAATCCAAGGCACGGTATATAGCAACGGAAAAAAGTTAATTTGGCCTGAAAAAAAAAGACCTTTATTTTTTACCCCCTTGACAAAACTATGTACCCCGATTGAAAAACAACCCTTATAATGTATTCTAGAACTTGTACTGCATCGCCGTTGTATTGCCAAAGTTCATCTGATCTATGACAGAAGAAGCTGGAAGACGACCAAGTTGAAAGTGAACAGCTTTTACAACCAAACTTAATCTCACACAATTCTCTTTTATTGCAGCTACGGGTGCCAGCTGTACTTGTCCATGCAGATTGCCTCCGGTATGAAATACCTCGAGTCTCTTAACATGGTCCACAGGGACCTGGCTACAAGGAACTGTCTTGTTACCCATAACTACATTGTTAAGGTTCGTATACTGTGTGTATTCCTATATATACTATATATATTCTATACAGCTAGTGGATTTGCTTCTTAAAATATGGCTTCTATGTCTCCTATACAATGTATTTTGTTCATTTGCTGTATGAGGAAAACTGAATTGATGAAGAGTTTATGACTTTATGCATCTGTCACATGTGATTAATTGTAATTACAAAATTATTCTGAAGTGCAATTATAAAGTGCAATTAGCTAACATTCTGTAGAGAATTGTCAGATCAATTACATTGTAAAAACAAATGTACACGTTGCAGTTATACATATATAAATTTGATTTTCCGGTGACGTTCAGATTAGTGACCTTGGCTCCAGCAGCGTTGCCTATGACAACGACTACTTCCGGGTGGAAGGAAAAGCGAGGCTGCCTATCAGGTGGATGGCCTGGGAGTCCGTCATTTTGGTTAGTGCTATTATGATTTAACTACTTGTAATGATTATACAATTATGAAGACATTTTGCATAATAGATCTGTCTAAAGCAATGTCATAAATTTGGAATTTGAGCATGATGTTAAAAATCATACATAATACGGCATGCCATTTTTTCTTTCTTGGATTTTGTGCTGTTTCATTCTGATGCTCTAGTGATCACTGTCAATCCACATTTTAATTTTTGTGCTGTATGAAATTGACCGATAATAACACAGCCGTAGGGGGTGGTGATAAAAATGAACTTTAAAATTTCAAATGGAAACTATCCAAACATTGTTAAGACAGAAAAATGCAGCAAATTGATGTATTACACATTGCTGTAGCTTCATTTTTGATCCCTCCCAAGCTCATCTGAAGATAATAAACTTTTGAGCTAAAATTATTACGTTTTTCGAAATCGCGGTTATTGATTACTTGATGTAGGTAACAGCTATCCCATTGAGAATGGTGCCATTGTCTTCGTCTTAAAGAGAGCTTTCAAATGAGTACCAACATGATATGTTTTGATGTATATTTGACCACTTTTAAGCATTTGAATTATAATATAATGTTGAACTATCACGATCATAATCAGACAATTATAATGAGAGCCTGTTCCCTGTGGAGCTTGCATGCAAAATTGCTAAACATGCATATTCTTGGAGATTTAGGTGCATAGAATATGTTTATGAATTTTAACATCCTTTTTTGATGCAACTGCTTGCAGAATCAAAGATGGCTGCAAAAAATGGATGAAAAGGTGCCTGCCGAGAAGCATTTAATTCTATTTCAGCCCTAATTCAAAATTAATTACCTCCAAATAGCAGGTCATCTTCTATACATATTTTCAGAGAGGAAAATAAAGTCCTTTTTATATGTCTAAAAGTTATGGACATTAAAAGCATCATTTATATCCATCATCCTGCACTGCGGCCAAAATTCCAGAATGGCGGATTATCCTTTTCAGGCCTGTAATAACTGTACTGATGCAAAGACATCGTAGAGCAGCTAATGGAATGTAGCCTTGCTTTTTGGGTCTAGAAACTGTTTTACACAAAATTCCTGTAGAGACAATTGTCAAAATTGCCAGGTTATTTGTAAAGATTAACAAATTAGAACTAATTTTGTGTTTCTTCTCTAGTTCAAAAAATTCATCAGGCAGTGACAGGCACTAATCAAGGCAAGGGAAGCAATTCATGTTTCCATAAAACACTTGCCTATAAAGACATTTTAAAGATCCCACTACAATGGCAAGCTGATAGGTAATTTAGTAGTGAATAATATTTGAGTCAGTACTCAGATTGTGTAACAATGTCGAATGGGTATGATTTTCAAATCTGTACAGGTATTAATTAAATTCTGTTAAACTGATAAGTTTCCATGACATTTCTAAAGCTATCTACTTAATGATTTTCTAATTTTGCGAGAGATGATGCTGGCATGTTTTCATAATCTTCGTCAAAAATTCCTTTACCAAGGAGATGAAGAAACCAAGAAACTTGTCATTAAAATTCTGTCAATTAGCAGCTGAATGGGACCAGGTGTCTCTTTACTATTACTTTTTGGTACCATCTTGGGAGCCACTTCATGATTAGTAGAGATGATACTGCTTGTATGTTTTCATTAGAGCTGTTTGCATGTTGGCGGTCGATCGGAACAATGTGTTTTCTTCTTTTCAATTTGCAAACTGGCATTGCCACGTCATTACAATTACCTGCTTGTTTCCTAATCTTCTTGTTAGGTACATACACCAAACCAGTTAATTAGTTTGTTCATTTTGCACATATGCTGCCACATATTATATATATATGTTGAACAAATAGATTAAATGAAAACTGACACAAACAATATCATTAAACCATGATTCAGCCAGTGACATCACAAGTAAACTACAGTCTGCCACTTTGATGAAGAAAAAGAGTGGACTGTTGCACTGTGAAAATTGTACTTCGTGTGTCATCATACTGATGATTTGTAATGATCATACCCAATACTTGGGATGTCAATTTGATTTAAGGGAGGCTTATCAAGCTTGTTGATGACAGCCAAAGGAAAGGATTAAGCATCTGCTTTTCACTCTAAAAACAATTATGACAAGTCAAATGGCCTTCTTTTGATCATGACTACAGTAATCAAACAGCCTCTATGTTTCCCATGTTGAAAGTAGAGAAGATGACACTTCATTGGCTGTCATGAGTCACAAAGTGCATGTTTCACAGAGAACTGGTCCTCATTTTTTACTTTATGCAAAGAAATGACCTCTCATTTAGTTTTGACTACAATTTTGGACTGAAATAAGAGTGAACTATGGATTCTTTGATTGGACAAATTAACATCAGTCATGTCCACATTTACTTAGGATTTATTATGAATCACTGCTCATATGGCTTTAAAGAACAGAACCCCTGGACCTAATAGCGATACTGTAATATACATGTAAATACACCTGTAAATTATCACTCGATGTCAAATACAGTGCAAAATTGATACTTTTGTGTGTCAGATGGAATCTTGTCCACCACATTAAATTGAACAAGCAGATTTTATCAGAAAATATTTAAACATTAATTTTTGGGAAAAAAACTGATATAGAAACTTGATTTGCACATTTTTAACCGACATTTCTACAGGAGCCCTATAATTACCACAAAAGAACTGACTTTGTAGCTTATCCCGCTGCATTTATCAGTACATTGCACCTGAAAAACGGGGTAGAATGGTCATGTTGGTATTCAAATGAAAGCTCTTTTCATACTGAAGCCAATGGTGTTAATAAAATTAACCCTAACATCACTAGGCGAAAGATATAGCAAACCGCGACTTCGCAAGTAACCAAAATACTACCGAAAATTAACAAAACTTTCAATCGGTCTTGGGAGGGACCAATAATAATGCTACAGACATGTATTAAACCTTTTTGGAAACCATTTCTCACCCTTAACAAAACCTTAGTAGTTTCCATTTGATTTTCAGCAATTTGATTTTTTCCATGATTTATCACCACCCCCTAACACAGGGCAAGTTCTAGTAATGCAAGGCCTCTCTTTATTCTGATGTAAGTAAATTGATTAAACAATATTTCAAAATGTGCCGATGAAATCGACTGAAGTCTGAAAAGCCACAAATTGGTATTCATTGAGATGAATTTTCCTGACCAGTGCAATGATTTTGTTTTATTACACCAAATATCTTAAAATTATTATTCTGAATTTTCAGGGTAAATTCTCCAGCAAGTCAGACGTGTGGTCCTTTGCCGTGACCTTATTCGAGATCTTGACTTTGGCCCGAGAGCGACCGTTTTCTTCCATGACAGATCAACAAGTCATAACCAACTGCTCACACTTCTTCAACAACGACCCTGCACAGGTAGGTTTTTCACTGCTGACTGTTTTGTTTAGCTCAACTTTCTTTTACTCTGCCCAACTCTGTCCGTAGATGAGGCTCTGTGACTGCTCTGAGCTGTATCATTACTTTGGCTGGCTCACCTGCACTTTCATGGACCACATGAAACTTGGTCAAGGAAGATAATAGATTGATAAATCTTCCACTAGCAATTGTATTCCATATGGATTTCATAGACCCTAAAATGTCCTTAATACAAGGCCAGTCTAAATGTCTTGCACACATTATACAGACATGATGAGATATTGTAAGATCATCTTTATAATACATGGAGTAAATGCCTACCTGATGTGGACTTGTCCCTTATTATATAAATATAATAAGGGACAAGTATAATAAAACTTGTTTGTAATATATTATGATAATATTTTATTACATTTCTATTGATAATTTGAGTCTAGAAAATTCTAACCTTATTAATGCTGATCTTTTACAGGTGTACTTGCCCCAGCCGTACTTGTGTCCTCGTGAGATTTACGACTTAATGTGCGAATGCTGGAACCGGGATGAGATGATTCGGCCAGCGTTTCGGGAAATTCACATGTTCTTGCAAAGGAAAAACATGGGATACGCACCAACGGAAGACTTGTATATGAAACCTTGGGCTTAAATTGTGGCTTTTATAACAACGATTGGACATTTTGTGGTTATTCTGACCATCGTACTACTATTAGCATCAATTTTATATAAGAGACATTTTTGACATAATGGCAGTTAGAACTCTATCTATTAGAGCTTGTGTTAATAAATGGCATGAAATATTACCATCAACCATGGAGAGTGACATCAAAATGACATCATGATGACGTCATGATGTTCCATAGGCAGTGATTGGTCCATTTTACCAGGAATCTAGAGAGAAAAGCATCCTGCTTCCTTATTTGATATCAGTGCCCAAATTCCATTGGATGTCAAAACATGGCACAAAAACATGCCAACAGAAAGGAGTGTATATTAATGAATTCGACAAACACACAAAATTAAATCTTGGATTACAAAATCATACAGGTTGTTGCTGAACAATGAAAATATGCCTTTACTTCTTGCTATTACACTTTCCTACTATGCTAGCCTCTATAAACCTGGTGGAAATGTATCCAAGGATTATCCATAACGTTGACATATGGAAGAAGACAATCACTACTATAATAAAGTATGATATTTGGAAAGAAGACACAGAGTGTGGTTATATATGTACTTCAAGTTCAAAATTGAACATTAAGAGAGCTTCTGGGAATGTCAACCCTATATAAACCTGAACCCACGACTTGGCAGTAACAGTTACTGTTGTATTAACCTGATATAATTGTCTGATATAGCCTCTTTGATAAACTATTATAGACTACATTTCGTAAAGTCCGCTATACTTAGTGATGTCTCGGAGGTTATTGTAACACTGTTGACAGTATTGGGTACTGTGAAGTATTTTAAAAATTGTGAAAATGTAATATATTGTTGAAATGTGGATAAAAGTTTAATCAATGTACATGTATATGGTATATATGTACTTGCTTATATATATTAATATACTTAAAAACTATGGATAACGAGGAAAGCATAAAGTAAATGTCAAGCAATTGGATTTTTCTTCTAACAATATTACCAAATTTTATTTAAATTTTCATTTTTGACGTTCAAGAATTTTGTAATCCATTGATTCTTGTGTTTCAATATTTTTATTTTAATATTTGTTTGATACAAGATATTAATGGTACATTGTATTGTACTGAAAAATACATAATTATTGTTATGATATTGATTGATTTTTAAGATAATTTGTATTTTTTAGAGGTTTATATCTGTCTGTGTTCATTGGTTGCCATGGCAACGCTTTATACTTTATTTATGTATTACATCATATCAAGTGACATTGATTTACCAGTAGTATTAAGATATATATAAGTATACACATATTATTATAGAGTATGATCTAGTTTATTTGTACATATATATTATATATTATTTTGTCTATTAAAAGAGTTGACAATATTAAAGATTTTGTAATTATTTATATAATATTTAGGTAGTTTTGAATGTCATTATATTCTTTATTAATATGTCAATTAGATATAATTTTTTAATGGGGTTTGATGATTATAATAATTTATTTAATATATGTAGTTTATTATTTTGATGTTTTGGTATTTCCTTAGTTTGGTAAACGGTATTTTGGATACAGTAAATGTATAACATCATTACTCAATGTTTTTTTAAAATAATTTGGTTTAATTTTGTGAATCATAAACTGCCTTCAAGTTTCTCTGGGAGGAAACACATTATTGCAATATTACCATTTGTAACTAACCATGATATTATATGTCATAACTTGCCAAATAAATATTCTGAACTGCAAACGGAGACATTGCTTAATTGTAAAATATGGCATTTTGACAAAAAAGTTCACTCGTATCTATAGTATTTCAAGGTGCTACAAAATGTTCTAACTGTCAGAGAAATTTGGAAAATAAGCTCACAGACAAGTCTCAATGGAATAAGGGGGATGACCATTAGATTTATCAGGCAGGTCTTGCCCGTCTTGGAGTTTCCTTCTACCTCAAATTACTTATTTCATGGTAAAAGCGACAGTAGTTATATGTTTTGAGCATGCAACATGTTCAAATATTTGTTTCTGAAACAACAACAACATGTTAAGAAATACCCCGCCTGAAATTATTTATTTCAATACTGACCAGAAAGAATTTATTGATTTTGTTAAAAGCTGGACAAGAAAGTTGTTGTTTTTTTTTTTCAAAAATTTCCAAGCCGCTACTAAGATATGACCATGGAGGAACAGATTAACAAAATGTCTCTTAATGTGTAGGGGGAACGGGGGCCCAATGGGACGCGGGGCACTGTGGGACAGTGGGGTTTTCTTGGATCCTGGCAAGGTATATGATATGGTAGTGCCATCATATATTGTAATTTCACATCCTGATGTTTCCATGGTTTTATGGACAAATTACAGCCATGTGCAGAAGTATGGCGAGCAAAAGTTTGTTTTCCTACTAATAAAGTAAATATGGACGGGTTCATTTCGAACCATTCTGTGGACAAACCATGAACAATGAGGCTCTCTCAGTGCTTGTATGAATTTTATATATCGTAACGAACAGTTATGAATTGCTATCGTGATAAACACACTCACTGGTGTCCGAGAAATTAGCATTTTGGTGTAAAAGTCATATCGGGGCTCATTGGGACAGTGAATTCGGGGCACATTGGGACGCACTTAATATGGCAGAATTTAAGTGTCCAAGGCAACTGAATGGGACAGCACACAACAGGTGTTCAGGCAACAGTGAATAGAGGTATAGTGGACTACAATGCTCTGTGAACAAATTTGTGTGTTACTTACATAGATGTCCGCACCCAGGACAGTTTATGTTAAATGTTTAAAACTGTTTATGTTATGAACTATTGGCACTACAAGGTGTTAATGCACTGTATACTTTCTTACGCACTACTTATAAGTGATATCTATTGCACGTGGAGTGTTAAAATGATTTTTTAATTGATGTCCCAATGTGCCCCGGCTGTGCCACGCCGGGGCACATTGGGACAGTCATTTGTACGACTCTCTGGCTGCAAAAGGGTAGGTGCAGTCTAGTTTATTATGCCTTACATTTAAGCTCAATAGTATTGGTGATATTCATGCAAACTTCTGAGTTCTTCTTTTGAGCAAAATTAGTAGACGTTAAAAGCGTCCCGATGCACTCCCGTTCCCCCTACTTCCAATTTAAGAAACCTGATCAAAACATAGCAGGCCTAGATAATCTTTGTCAAAAATAAAAAAAGGGGGGCACCAGACCTGACAGAGCTGAAGCCTTATATGGCCCGTAAAGATGTCACTGATCAATACTGCCTCGTGTCTGCAGGTGTTACATGCAGCATTGAACAATTTTGAGAAAACGGTCAAGGACAAACATCTGGTTAACTCAGTGTGAAATCTTTCATTTGCAATCATATGCAAGATTAATCGAGCATCTGCTGAATTCTGTTTAAACCAAAACCTAAGATTGAAAAAGGTCTATGACATAACAGGCATATCATTAATGACACTTGGATAAGTATGTGGAAGTGATCCTGTAGCATAATTATCAATAACTTGCAAAGAAAGATTCCTTTGACAGTTGCCTGGTGATGAAACAAAGCTTCACAGCAAAAAAAAAATTCCATTGTCTAATTTTCAAGATTTCATAAGCGCTCAATAAAAGAATGATATCATATTCAATGTACAATGCGAAGCTCATGCCAAGATCAGTGGCATATTTAGGAGGGGGTCACTAGACCATGGGACGCAACCCCCCCCCCCCGTCACTAAAATAACATGGGAAAGATAGAAAATTGCCAAGATCAGTAGCGTGTTTAGGACGTGGAATTGAGCTATCGCCCCTCCACAGGTCCTAAATTAGCATTGGAAAGCTAGCAAATCGCACCATATTCACCTGATGTGATGGCCCCTCTCACGTCATGTCTAGATACGCCCCTGGCCAAGACGAACAGGAACTGCCAGCAATCACTTTCATTTGGCCTTTTTGTCTTTTCGATCCTGCCTGAAGTTATATTTCAAGAGTCAGAAATGAAGCAGCATCTGAAAGTTATGTATCTATTTGCTTTAAGTTCACACTTTTATTGCGTGCCATCTTTACATCTTCCATCTTGCTTGGCTTATTACAACGTTGGTCTCCGAGAGAGTGGAACATTCACAATTGACCCAGATGGGCCTGGAAACAATTCACCATTTTCAGTCCACTGCAATTTCACTTCTGGTAATGTCGAGACTACTATACACCATAACAAGTAAGAAATTATAAACATAATTTATTTTATGGGCAAAAAACCAATTCATAAGTGGCACACTGTCATGAAAAGATGATTCAATTTATTAGATCATATATACACTCCAGATCCATTTAATAATTTTATCCAGGGATAAACTTTATCAGATATTTAATTTATTTTATTTTAAAATTTAACACGCGAAAGGTACAAATAATTATTGAACTGCAATGATAAAAATATGTTAGCAAAACATGCAAATCTGTTGATTTATTTTAAAAATGTCAAATTTCAAATTGCAATTGCAATTCCATTGAAAATCGCTCTCACAGTCCAAGAGGTTTAACACACACGTCCTCCAGCCCTGTTCAGTTGATCTATAATGCAAGCTCTTACGGTCAAGTCAGGATGGTCGTGAAACTGGCAGAGAATTGTTCTTACACTTTCCGTTACGAGTGTCACGCCACCAAGTTAAGCAATCACGTGCAAATTGAGGGCTACAATGGAAACATTCGGAGGAATTGGTTCACAGAAGACAAAGGACTCTGTGATGGTAATAAAAAAAACAAAGTTTTATTGCTGAGTACCATGATACACCATATATGGAAGTAAATTTGTTTTGTGTAACCTCAATATATGCAAAATTTCACTAAAAATCCAGGTAGAAAGGCTGGAAGTTTGTGCAAAAACCTTTTTTTGCCACAAAACGGTGGAAATGTTATAAACAGTGCGTTTGACATGACATCCCAAAATTCACCCTATAAAGCTGTGAGAAATTGTTGAATTTCCAATAAATGCTGGTAAATTAATATCACAATAACATTTTCTGTTGAGACTAAAGACTCAAGACATTTTATATCTTTGTGTAGGTAGGGAACCCCAAAGTTTCAGTGAGCCTTCGTGAGCAAAATCCCAGTTGAATGTCATTCAGATGTGATGTTAAATTGGTGGCCCCTAGTATCAGATGCTGAACATTGTGATGTTAAATTGGTGGCCCAAAGTATCAGATGCTGAACATTGTGATGTTAAATTGGTGGCCCAAAGTATCAGATGCTGAACATTGTGATGTTAAATTGGTGGCCCAAAGTATCAGATGCTGAACATTGTGATGTTAAATTGGTGGCACCTAGTATCAGATGCTGAACATTGTGATGTTAAATTGGTGGCCCAAAGTATCAGATGCTGAACATTGTGATGTTAAATTGGTGGCCCAAAGTATCAGATGCTGAACATTGTGATGTTAAATTGGTGGCCCAAAGTATCAGATGCTGAACATTGTGATGTTAAATTGGTGGCCCAAAGTATCAGATGCTGAACATTGTGATGTTAAATTGGTGGCCCAAAGTATCAGATGCTGAACATTGTGATGTTAAATTGGTGGCCCAAAGTATCAGATGCTGAACATTTTCGGTAAGTAAGAGATCCCCTACATTGGTAAACACGTTGCAGAGGCCCAGGTTGATAGACCGGACAGAGCCACCGGCTCACGGAGCTGAGGGAGGTGTTTCGTCCCTTATGGCAAACATGCGAGGAGTGAACCAGATGGTTCAATCAAAAGAAGTGATTCAGACATTTTATAATATGATCCCGGCACAAAAAAAAAGTTAGAAGAAACAAAATGCCAGAGAAAAAAAAAATGTTTCGAAAAAAAAAAAAGTTCGAGAAAAAAGTTTTATTATTTTTTGTGTTGTGTACAGGCAGTCCAGTCTTCATGCTTTGGCATTTACATATTAAATACAGTGTATAGTACCCACTTTGACTGCTTCCCAAAATGATAAATAATATGATCACAGTAATGCAGGGTGCCTCCGGCCAGCTTTGAGTTGTCATTTCAGTTCTCTGTTGATCCAAATATCTGACTCGATTTCAAACTGACTCAATAGTCCTTTCTACTCATGGTATGACAGACATGAAAAGTTTTGGTTCATTCTTAGTATCTTTCAAATCTTGTTCCAAAAAACCAATCTCATCTATTCAATTAGCAAACATTACATTTCATCAAAGACTCTCTGCATTCCAGATTGTGCATCAGTCATTTTTTCCATGCTGTTATTAGATGCAGCGTAGCACTATTTCAAACAATCAAATTAAATTAATAATTTTATTGTTGGACATTGTCCAAGGGACAGGTAAACATGGCCCCAGACAATGGTCAGGCCGGATGTTTTTTCTTTTACACAAATCCAAAGTTTAAGTAAAATTAAGTAACAGCAATTCCTGGTAAAATACAATCTTGGTCAGTAGAAGTAAAACAGTGTTAAAAGATAGCAATATATATCATAAAACAATATCCCAAACTTTACAGTGTGACATACAGAGGACATTTTTGCAGGAATCTATGAGAACTGCGCTTGTGTCTGAAATTCGGTTTTTCAAAAAACCATTTTGAATCTAAAAAACCAATTTTGTCTGAAATTTGGTTTTTCAAAAAACCATTTTGAATCTAAAAAACCAATTTTGTCTGAAATTTGGTTTTTCAAAAAACCATTTTGAATCTAAAAAACCAATTTTGTCTGAAATTTGGTTTTTCAAAAAACCATTTTGAATCTAAAAAACCAATTTTGTCTGAAATTCGATTTTTCAAAAAACCATTTTGAATCTAAAAAACCAATTTTGTCTGAAATTCGGTTTTCAAAAAACCATTTTGAATCTAAAAAACCAATTTTGTCTGAAATTCGGTTTTTCAAAAAACCATTTTGAATCTAAAAAACCAATTTTGTCTGAAATTCGTTTTTTCAAAAAACCATTTTGAATCTAAAAAACCAATTTTGTCTGAAATTCGATTTTTCAAAAAACCATTTTGAATCTAAAAAACCAATTTTGTCTGAAATTCGGTTTTCAAAAAACCATTTTGAATCTAAAAAACCAATTTTGTCTGAAATTCGGTTTTTCAAAAAACCATTTTGAATCTAAAAAACCAATTTTGTCTGAAATTCGGTTTTTCAAAAAACCATTTTGAATCTAAAAAACCAATTTTGTCTGAAATTTGGTTTTTCAAAAAACCATTTTGAATCTAAAAAACCAATTTTGTCTGAAATTTCGTTTTTCAAAAAACCATTTTGAATCTAAAAAACCAATTTTGTCTGAAATTTGGTTTTTCAAAAAACCATTTTGAATCTAAAAAACCAATTTTTGCAGGAATCTATGAGAACTGCGCTTGTGATGTGAATAGACAGGGATGGGAAGAAGACAACGGAACCATTTCAATCAAAGATGAATTTTCACTGACCCAGATCCGGTTCAGTGACACAGAATCTTCCTTTGAATTGTCCTTTTTCACCCTCGGTCCTCTGGTCTGCAAAGGGGGTGAGTAACTTCAATTACTTCATGTTCGCATACATTTTTATCCGGCTATATTCATCCATACCATAGTCTTTAGTATAAGAAATACCGTGCCATTAACTTGAAGGGGGAATCCCCTTTTGATAATAGACTATCTGCATTAGGGTGGTTCGAAAAACATCAGTTTCACCTTGGAGGCCAAGACAGCACCTAATGTTGTTCCATTTGCCAAATTATGCGCCAAAAATTTTGGACTTCTAAGTTGAATAGAAATGGATGCTCATGGAGCCTGAAGTTTTAGCTAAAACAGCAAAACATTTTTAATTCACGAATCCGTGGTTTTGTATAACTTTGGTAATTTTAAAGATAGAAACTACCATTTTTGAAACGGTCACAAAAAACCTTTCGTTTGAATGGCAACATGATGGGTCTGCAAGAAAATTGAGTGGTCAATGTTTTCTTAAATCTCATTTTACATGAAAAGCGAGTTTTAGAATTTCATAAATTTCTATTAACATCAATTTAGTGCTAATATTGTCTTAAACAATATCCAACAAGCTCTAAATATCTTTTATCTTTGGTCTATAGCAGCATATTTAATGTAAAATGTTAGAATGCAGTGGAATTGATTATGGAAAATATTTGAACGCCTTAAATGTCAAGAATAGGTCCTTTATGCAGGTTTAGGGCAAATACCCTTTGATTTATGCTCTACCTCATTATTTAAAAAATATATCAATTTCTAGATTCTTTCTCATGTTAATTATACTGAGCAGTGAGCATACCCTTTTCCTTGATGTGATGTCTTAATACTTGAGTATGTGAAAATTAAATAATGTTTAATCCCAAATAGTACAACATTTGATAATGTACACCTTGGTGATGTCATAAAATGCATCATTATAGGGACAATACTACAAGAAGAAAATAATCTATAGTTGAAGTAACTGTAATTAGATGGAGAGTTAAATGCAATAGATTTGATGCACGTCGCTTGGTAGATTGTTGTCACTTACGAGTGTTTCCCTGGAACCTGTAGGAATGTTGGAGCACAACATGTAGATGTGCTCAAAATACAAAACAGTATCAATGATCAGACCAATCAATATTCAATTATTCATGATAAGGTCTGTCTTGAAATCACTGGAAATTATTAATCACAGCACAGTTATAAGTGACAATCATTAACTGTTATTGAAGTTGAAAGATCTAAAATTCCCTTCCTTGCTATTCTAGGTATGTATGAAGAATGTGACCATGCAGTTCTTTATTTTTTATTAAGTCTAAGACAAGCCCATATACCTAGGTCAATTATATACACAGATTTTATATTAATGCACTTTGCGACATCATCAAAGTATATAAGTTCAAATGCATTTGAGCTCCTTACACAATTTTGTTTTCAATACTCAAAATGCCTAGGAGTATTAGTACAAACACATTAAATCATACTATTATTTACTAGATTTCATATCTCAATGGCATTTATTAGAAATAATGATCTTTAGCATTAATATTGAATCAAAATGACTGTATGAGGCTTTTGCTACTGAATCAGTGAACCAGTTGAGAAAACATAGAAGAACGAATCCCCCTTATTAACTATTCTGACTTCATTCTGTTAACAAAATCTTCCCACAATCCCTATAGAAACTGAAGTCACATACACTGAAGAAGTTAGGCATAAATTTTATCTAGTATATATATATATATATATGGAAGCTGTCTTATTAAAACCGATTTAAGCACTAAAATGATGATTATAGCAATTTATGAAATTCCAAAACTTTCATTTCTGGTAAAACAAAATTTAAGAAAACATTGATCACTCAAGTTGCCATTCAAATGAAAGGTCTTTTTGTGGCCATTTCAAAAATGGTAGTTAGAACTTTGTATCTTATGCAAAACCGCGGATGCGCGAATTAACTATTTTTTGCTGTTTTGGCTAAAACTTCAGGCTCCGCGAGTATCCACTTCTGTTCAAAATTTTGCATATGTGCATTATTTGGCAAGTGGAACAAAATGAAGGGGTGTCTTGCTGTCTATGGTGAAATTGATGTTGTTCGAATCACTCTAATTTGCATAGCAGGGGTGCCATTCAATTTGATTTATACTCTGATTGGACAAATAGCCTGCGTTTTTGAGAAAACTTCCAGTTAAAACTCATAGGCTTATATAAATTCTTGCCTGATGACACATGCATATTGTTAGTCAGTTGATAGCTAGAGAGTTAGTTAGTAATAGACAGATAGCTAGATATATAGAGGTATGGGGTTCATTACATGCTTGGCTCCAATTCATAAACTCCAAAAAAGAATTTTGAGGATTATAGCGTTTTCACCTCTTAGAACGCCATCAATTCCCCTCTTCCTGAAATATAGAGTTTTAGATATTTTCAAAATCTATTTTCTTAAGGTTGCCTTGTTCATGTTTATATTGCAGAAAGGAGAAAGCCCAGACATTTTTAATGACATCTTTCTTTCTAATTCCCAGTATCATGCTCATAACACAAGATTACGCGATAAGTTACACTTGCCCATTTTTAGAAGTAGTTTTTGTCAATGAAGTCTGATTTGACCTAGCACAATATATTTAACTTTTCAATCATATTTCAGAGGTGGCACCATCTCCTTGTGCAAGTAGTCCCTGTGGCTCAGGAATCTGCCTGTCTGGGTGGAACTATTTCTTGTGTTTGTGTGGAAAGAATGATTGCAATGACCATAGGATAAAAGGTACATTTTGTGATGTTGAATATGCTTCTTGGTAAAAAGCATTTCTCATAATTATAGGTCATAACAACTTCTAGTATCTAATTTTTCATCAACTTTTTCCATTTGCCTTCTTTATCTTGTAAAATTTAGTCAGTTTTTGCCTTTTATGTTTCTTTTTACTTCTTCGATATAGAGTGTGTGAAAATTAAGGACTAAGTTCGAACACAACATGGTTCAAATTAACTTTAATGATGAGGATATGAAAGAAATATAAATTTGTCAAGAGTAATTGAAAACATCTTACTACAGATGTGATTATTTACCAATTCCATGAAATACACTTTCAGCACTGGGACTACCTTTTGATGGAAAGCTCTCCCACCGCTATTCTGGAATTGGAGAATTTGCGACCAAAGAGACTTGTTCTTACTTGGAATGTTCCGAATTTTGTCTGGACAACTTGGCCAAGTGCAGAGGGTTCAATTTGGTGACTGGAAGCAACAACAACAATTGCAGATGTGTTTTGCTGGATGAGAGAATTTACGTCAACCAGAATTCAGTTGTCCATGATTCGGGATGGTCATTTTTCAAGATTGATTTCTGATTTTCTCCTCAGCTAATTAATTAAAAGCATCCTTAGTATGCAATCTTGTCATCATATCTGATTTTTGTTGAAGGAGAAGCATCATGATTCTTGATCTCTGAACTTCGTATCTGGTTTTCAAAATACCAAATGGTTTTTCGCATATAGTTTTTCCTGAAAAGCTGCACCTTTCTTTTGAATAATATGGTATGCAAGTACAGGAACCAATTAGGGTTTTTGCATGAGATATTTTTTATGAGCAGCAGACATTGACAGCTTCACAGAGCATTATTCCCGTAAATTGTGTGACAGTGTCTATTTAAAAGCTAAGCAAAAGTTATTTTGAATATTTTATTTCCTTGGGAATATCAATGTTACCACTTAATGAAGAAATGTTTACTTGACTAAACACAAAAATAAAAAATAATGGAAGCAGTCCAGAAACCTTGATATGTCTCTTTTATCAATGCCTCTATTTGCACAAGTTGGTTCATTCGCGTTTCATTTATTGACAAATATAAAATAATGGACAGAATTGAGAGAGGACATTAGCTCTAAAATATGTATGAAAGTGTCTACATATACTCATGTTTTAGCCCCCTTTTCAATGCTAATGCTCCATTGAAAGGGGCTTATTCATATAGACCACATTCCAAGTAGGGCTATCATTAAAAAGGGGCCTAAAACAATGGTATATAAGACAGGGCTTTTTATTGAATAAATGGCATTTGCATTAAATGAACACAATATGTATGTCGTTTATTCAATAATGCATACCAAATCTACTATAAAGTGCCTTATATACTCCTGTTTTAGTCCCCTTTTCCGTGTTAAAATTCCATTGAAAGGGATCTATATATATCAACCCCTTGCAATGGGAGGTTAGTATTGAAAAGGGGCCTAAAACAGGTGCATATATAACACACTTTTATTGAGTTATTGATTCATTATTATTATTTCATGAAACTGATCCTATATCGTTAAATGCGTTATGCAAATTATTTGTGACCACACCTAAATACTACAGTAATATGTCATCAAAACTAGAAATATCATAACCGGAAACCGGTGAATGATGCGCTGCCCAGACTGAGTCCTAAGGGTCAGGGACGGACGCAGGGGGGGGGGGGATGGGGGGGATACATCCCCCCCCACCAGACCAAAATTGATATATTTTTACATGTTAATTTTATCAGCGCGCAGTCGCGTCATGTCGCGAGCCATGCGTTCGGCAGAGCGATAGCCCGATAGACCCTCCCACCGGAATTTTCTGGATCCCCCCCTGCTAAGGGTGAATCACACATGTATCCGTAGTTAGTGTATATCCCTCCTTGTAATATTTCAGTCAAATCTTGGCTCACAGGATCAATGCTGTCTTGGCTAAATACACATTTCCTGGCCATCCCACTGACCCAAACTATCCACCTATCTTTAATTTACTCTCCTGTCTTTCTGCCCAGGAGTAATTTACCAGCTTGTTATTGCTCTCTTATTTACGATTGGCAACACTGCTATTCCTTTTAAAAAAACGCGCAAGCACTTTTAAGAGTTTCTTGCATCTATCTATCTATCTATCTATCTATCTATCTATCTATCTATCTATCTATCTATCTATCTATCTATCTATCTATCTATGTGTTTAGCTGTCTATCTATCTGTCTATCTATCTCGAGGCCTTCCCTTCCTTCCCCCACTACATTCCTCCCTTCATTCATTTGTTCATTCCTTTGTTCATTCCTTTGTTCATCCCTTCCTTCATTCCTTTGTTCATTCCTTCTTTTCTTATTCCTTCCTGCATTCTTTCTTCCGAATTTGTAAACACTGGATCTAGCAGGCACCAGGATGCTTTTAGGACAAATTTAGTATAAACAAGTTGTTGATAACAGCTAACTTTTACAGTTAACATCAAACAGGACTGGTACAAGGTGTGTCATGTTTGTAACACATGTATGTTGATGTAACCTAATTCCATGTGATAAATGGACATTCTTGAAGTATAAAGTATATGCTGACCTGCTTTTTTCACTTCTAAGGGAATACTTGATATGTGAACAGGAATTATTAAGGTATGTTTTTCTTTAGGCTTCTTATCATTTTCAGCTAATAGTGAATAACATGTCACATGAAATATTGTCCATTAGATTTTTGATATGATTAGCCATAGTCTGGCGCCCTGCTTTGTGAATGTATACAGGCCAGAAGACCAGGTTAATGCAGCCATAGCCATGCTGGGAGAGCAGTGTGTGTAGAACTGTGGAAGAAATACTCCTAGGGAAATACTTTCAAAATGTCACAATAAAGCCACTAAATGTTAGTTTAAAGATCCGGGGACAAACTTTATGACAGTAACGTAACATACAGTGAAGAAGGGCTGTGAAAGTAATGGCAGGTGCCCAGTAGCTGTTACATAAAATTAGGCCTAAATGTTAACATTTCAGTGTGTGCAAAAAATCTTCCTTATGAAACGGAGGCACTGCCCTGCCACCTAGTGGGCAGGCAGTGCAATAAGGGGCCTATATATAAGGCCCCATAGGGGTTAAAAAGGTGACAATGTCAAATATTTTTTTAGAAAACTTTAAGAAGAATCAATAAACCCATTTTTAATTAAAAATTGTATAAGAGGTTGATCTGAACAAGCACTGATGAGCAGTGTCCCGAAATCCATCAATATTATTGTCATAATGCACGCATTGGCCTAGAAACCTGGGAGCAGGCTAAAATACGGCAGCGTAAACGAGTTACAAGACTTAATAATGTCACCGACTCAACTGAACTTAGACCTTTATAAAAATGTGGATTAGCATCCAATTAGAAATCATGCCTTTTTTTTTCATTTCATATTTCAAACTGCTTTTGTTACGTCATTGACAGCCGTGGCACACACTTTTCTGAGGGGGCACCCACTATTAATAATTATAAGTGATACATTTTGTAAAGATCATTTATAAGGGGAGGGGCACCTGGCAGTACAATAGCCAGATGTGGGTCCCCTGTCCCGCAAAGATGTCACTCATCAATACTGCCTCGTGTCGCTGAAGTTTTGGTATTGAACACTTTGGACAAAACGGTCAAGGGCAGACAAGTGGTTAAATCTGTCATTTGGCGCTATGTGTAAGATTAATCAAGTATCGGCTGAATATGGTTTAAGCTTATATGTAATATTGACAACCGTCTATGAAAGATAATGTCATCAATATCATTTGGAGAAGTACTTCTATGGCATATTGAACAATAACTTACAAAGACATATTCCTTTTGCAGTTGCCTGGTGATCAAACAAAACTTAACAAGTGTGAGAAATACTTCCATTGACTAATTCCATATATTCAATAATCGTAAGAATTCGTAAGTGTTCAATAACAGAATGACATCATATTCAAGATACAATGCCAAGTTGAAATGAAACGGCCAGCAACCACCTACATTTGGCCATTCCTTGACATTTCAATTTCTTTTGTGGAGGTCTTATGTCTGAAGTTCTCAAGGCTGGCCGCAGAACACAACAGAGCAGTTATATTCCAAGAGTCAGCAATGAAGCGATATTTGAAAGTCATTTATTTATTTGTTTTATTAACTTCACACTTTTATTGTGTGCCGTCTTTACATCTTCCGTCATGTCAGGCTTATTACGACGTTGGTCTCCGAGACAGCGGTACATTCACAATTGACCCAGATGGACCTGGAAACAATTCACCTTTTCCAGTCCACTGCAACTTCACTTCAAATGAGGTTGTGACGACTATACACCACAGCAAGTGAGAAATTCTAAATAGGTTTTATTTTAAGCAAAATATTAATTTATAAGTTTCACACTAACAGATTTGAGTCCATGCAAGGATTCTTCTGTTTTTTAGATCATGTGCACACTACATATCCTTTTAATAAATTTATCAAGACCTAAACTCTATCAAGGTACAATGATGAAATTGCAGCTACAGAAATATAATAACAAAAAAATTGAAGAAATTATAGATGGTTTCGTTAGTCGTTTTAAAAGCTTATTTTAATAAAGTCATATATCAAATTGTAATTGCAATTCCAGTGAAAATCGCGCTTCAAGTCCAAGAAGTTTAAACCACACATCCTCCAGCCCTGTTCATCTGATCTATAATGCAAGCTCTTACAGTCAAGTCAGGTTGGTCGTAGAACGGGCTGAAAATTGTTCTTACACTTTCCGCTATGAGTGTCACGCCACCAAGTTAAGCAACCACGTGCAAATTGAGGGCTACAATGGAAATATTCGCAAGAACTGGTTCGTAGAGGACAAAGGACTATGTGATGGTAATACAAAAGATAAGTTAATATCACAATAATATTGTCTGTTGAGACTAAATAATTCAAGACATTTTATTTGTGTGGGTAGGGAACCCCAAAGTTTCAGTGAGCCTTCTTGGGCAATAGGTGGCCCCTTATTGGCCCCTTATATTATGTGCTATTTTGGAATCTCCAAAGAATCAAGCTTGTTAGACATGCTCTAACTAAGGATGCGTGTGAGACTTTAGTGTTGGGAACAGTTATGGCACATTTGGACTATGCAAATGCACTTTACATCGGCCTCCCTAAATGTGACATCATGAAAGTGCAGAGAGTCCAAAATATTGCTGCCAAACTAGTCTTACGAACATCAGATGACTCCATCACTTGCTTAAAGACTCTCCATTGGTTGCCCATACACCTCAGGATCAAACACAAAGTATTGACTCTGCTCTTCAAATCCCTAAATGGTGAATCTCCATCGTACCTGAGAGATTTGGTGTCGCTTCATCCAGTACACAGAGCAGGACTGAGGTCAGAGACCATCTATCGAAGACTGGTAGTGCCATCAACCAGAAGAAAAACCTTTGCCAGCCGTGCCTATAGTGTGACTGCCCCCATGTGGTGGAACGAACTTCCAAATGCTGTCAAACAGTCACCAACAACAGACATTTTTAAAAGCAGATTAAAAACTTTTCTTTATGATCAATTTTAATTTTAACTATTTATCACTTTTAAAGTATTACTGTTTTTTAACTATTGTTTTACTCCTGTCATTTACAATTGTTTTTAAATTATCAACTTTTTACATTTATATTTGTAAATTATGTACTTATTTATTTCTGTAAAGCGCTTCTGATGATGTATTTTTTATTCCTAGATCGCGCTATATAAAATAAACAATCTGAATCTGAAATGAATCTAAGTCAAAGATTCTCTTCATTGGGCAGACGTGTAACATAGTGACTTTCTTGCAGGAATCTATGGCAACTGCGCTTGTGATGTGAATAAAAAGCGATGGGAAGAAGACAACGGTACCATTTCAGTCAAAGATGAATTTCCGCTGACCCAGATCAGGTTCAGTGACACAAACGCCCCCGTTGAATTGGCTTTTTACACCCTTGGTCCTCTGTTCTGCAAAGGTGGTGAGTAGCTTTGTGTTTGTGTAACATTTTGATCACTTGTCTGGGGGAATTCACAGCTTAGGGCATCTATGAGGGCATCGTCAGAGCAGCACCCTTCTAAAGGACAGGTCTGATTTTTTCACTCGCATGTTCGTCTGTCCTTCTGTCAGCATGATTGCGGAAAAACTAACCGACCGATTTAAGGTTTTAAAAAAAATTTTCGGGTTATGTACCAGAAAGTCAGTCCACGCAAACCTGAAAAATTGAGTTTTTCTCTTATTTTTCCTACTGTGAAGTTTGTTCTGCCATTCAGTGGTCATGCATCCCATATTATGAAGCTTGAAATTAATGAAGACACTTTCATGGAAAAGGTGATTACAATTTCAAAGAGATATATTTAGTTTAAAAGACTTTCCAAGGGGCTCGGAATATAAGTTTGGATTTTGACAATGTTAACTCTCTTTATAAACCATGGCGCTAAAAAAAATTGATGAGATAAGATTTTTCATTTTTTTGTCTTTGATTTCCCAAAATAGTTGGGAACAACATGATGATATAGACAAGCCTTCCTACCACAAATTGATATAAACATTTATTTATATCACAAAGTCATTTTTGAGAAATTAGACCCGCTTGCCGAAAATCGCCTGTAAAATGTTTCTGTTTTGAGTGTCAAGTTGAATCTCTGGCTGTATATAGTACTCTTCATGGCGTATCTAATGCTCTAAACAAGAAGTCTCTAACCACAATAGAAGTGACACAAATTGCAAACGAATCTTAAAAAAAGATCTTAAGCAGTGTCAGCACAGTGGTGACGTTACGATAGATAGGGCCTGCCTGGCTGCGCGTGAATGTGTGCTCACTACCACTTGGCACAAGTAGCGAGCCACCTTAAGGTGGCTCGCTACTCATGCAAACTGGTAATTTGCGCACATTTACGTGCAGCCAGGCAGGCCCTATCTGTGGTAACGTCACCACAGCAGCTGAGCTCTGCTGACACTGTTTCAGCATATTTTTTTATTCAAATAATTTCATGCGTCGGCCGCTTCGTTTGCCTCTTTTTGCCACTTATCTTGGGGCTAGAGACTTCTGGTTTCAAGCATTAGATGCGCTATGAAGAGGACTATAATCGTACGGGATATCAGCTTTCTACTTGAAATAGAAAATTTTTACAGGCGATTTTCGTTAAGCAAGTCTAATTTCTCAAAAATGACTTGGAGATATAAATAAATTTTTATCTCAAAATCCACTGCGGTTTGAAACCCTCTCTTATGCATTTTATTTTTCCTCACAATATTTCGAAATAAATGACAAAGAAATGAGAAATCCTATCTAGCCTATTTTTTTTAAGCCATGGTTTATGAAAAAAAGTTAAAATTGTCAAAATCAATATTTTTGTTCCGAGCCCTTGGAACGCCCTTTAAACTAAATATATCTCTTGGAAATTATGATCAGCTTTTCCATCTAAGTGTCTTCTTTAATTTCATGCTTCATTGCATAATATGGGATGCATGACCACTGAATGGCAGGGAAAACTTCACAGTTAAAAGTTAAGAAAAAAAATTGAGTTTTTCAGGTTTGTGTGGAATGACTTTCTCGTGCATAACCTGAACTATTTTGAAAAAAAGGCTGGTTGTGACCACTTTTGTTTACATATCCTTGCTATAAACTATATTTTGGATCATTCTAAACTATTTTTAAGAAATCCTATCTTGGAAAGTTCACGAGTATCGAGCCACCTTAACTGAAACTCACCAGGATTTTTCCAATCATCACAATGAAGGACTAATTAGATTTTCGTGAATATCACAATCACCAGATACAGTGATGCATATATGTAATATATATATATATTAGGGTGGTTAGCAAAACCAACAATTTCACCAAAGAGGGCAAGACACCCCCTCATTTTGTTCCATTTGCCAAATGATACACCCATGCAAAATTTTGGACTCTTAAGTTAAATAGAAGTGGGTGCTCACGGAGCCTGAACTTTTAGCCAAAACAGCAAAAAATTGTTAATTTGCGAATCCGCGGTTTTGCATAACTTTGTCAATTTTAAAGCTACAAAGTTCTACCATTTTTGAAATGGCCACAAAAAGACCTTTCATATGAATGGTAACATGATGGGTCTACAAGAAAATTGAGTGGTCAACGTTTTCTTAAATTTCATTTTACATGAGAAAAAGTTTTTCGAATTTCATAAATTGTTATTAACATCAATTGAGTGCTAAGGTTGGCTTAAACAACATCCAGCATGCTCTAAATATCTTTTATCCTTGGTCTATAGCAGCATGATAAACCTACTGTGGCTTGATAGCGATTTGAATGATGTAAAAAATGTCAGAATACAGTGGAAATAATTAATGAAATATATTCAAACGCCTTTATGTCAAGAATGGGTCCTTTATGCAAGTTTAGAGGCAAATCCCTTTGTTTGACTGGAAAATTAATACTTTACCTCATCGTTTTTAAAGATATATCTATTTCTAGATTCATTATCATGTTAATGATCAATACTGAGCAGTGAGACTACCGTTTTCCTTGATGTGATGTCTTAATACTTGAGTACGTAAAAATGAAATAATGTTTAATCCCAATGAGTACAACATTTGGTAATGTACACTTTGGTGATGTCATATAATGCGTCATTATAGAGACAATACAACAAGAAGAAAATAATTTTGCAGTTGAATTAACTGAAATTAGATGCAGAGTAAAAAATGCAATAGATTTGACGAATGTCGCTTGGTAGATTGTTGTCACTTCTGGGTGTTTCCCTGGAACCTGTGGGAATGTTGGAGTATAACATGTGAATGTGCTCAAAATACAAAACAATGCCAATGATCAGACCTATCAATATTCAATTATTCATGATAAGGTCTGTCTTGAAATCACTGGAAATTATTAACCACAGGACACTTATAAGTGACAATCATTAACTGTTATTGAAGTTGAAAGATCTCAAATTCTCTACCCTGCTATTCTAGATAATTATGTATGAAGGATGTGACCATACAGTTCTTTATCAGTTTTTTATTTTTTTATTAAGTCTCAGACAAGCCCACATACTTAGGTCAATCACATACACAAATTTTGTATTAATTCACATAGTAACATCATCAAAGTATGTAAGGCTAAGCATGCTAAGTGCAAATGTTAAGCTCCTTGCACAATTTTGTTTTCAATGCTCACGATGCCTGGCAGTATTGGTACAAAAACATTAAATCATACTATTATTAACCAGATCATCTATCTCAATGGCATTTATTTTAGAAATAATATTCCTGAGCATTAATATTAAATCCAAATGAGTGTATGAGGTTTCTTGCTACTGAATCAGTGAACCTGTTGCGAAAATATGGAAGAATGAATCCCCCTTATTAACTATTCTGACTTCATTCTGTTAAAAAATCGTCCCACAATCCCCAGCAACTGAAGTATCATACAATGAAGAAGTTAGGTATAAATTATATCTAGGATATATGCAAGATGTCTTATTAAAACCAATTTAAGCAATAAAATGATCATTATAGCAATTTATGAAATTAGAGAACTTTCATTTCTGGTAAAACAAAATTTAAGAAAACATTGATCACTTAATATCCTTGCAGACCCATCATGTTACCATTCAAATGAAAGGTCTTCTTGTGGCCATTCCAAAAATGGTAGTTAAAACTTTGTAGCTTTAAAACTAACAAAGTTATGCCAAACCGCGGATTCGCGTATTAACAATTTTTTGCGGTTTTGGTTAAAACTTCAGGCTCTGTGAGCACCCACTTCTATTTAACTTAGGAGTCCAAAATTTTGCATGTGTGTATCATTTGGCAAATGGAACAAAATGAGGGGGTGTCTTGCCCTCTTTGGTAAAATTGTTGTTTTTCGAACCACCCTAATATATATCCGCTGGTTTGACCTAGCTGAATATATTTGACTTTTCAATCATTTTTCAGAGGTGTCGTCATCTCCATGTGCAAGTAGTCCCTGTGGCTCAGGAATCTGCCTGTCTGGGTGGAACTATTTCTTGTGTTTGTGTGGAAAGAATGATTGCAATGACCATAGGATAAAAGGTAAATTTTTGAGTTGTTTAATATACTTCTTGGTAAAAAACATTTCTCATAATTGTAAGTCATAACAATTTCAAGTATCTTCTTCTTCTTCCATCTGCCTTTTTTATCTTCCAAAATTTTGTCAGTTTTTCTGTTATATGTTTCTTTCTTCTTCTTTCCGGTAGAGTGTGTGCAAATTAAGCACTAAGTTCATACACAATATGGTTCAAATATACTTTTAATGATGAAAATATGAAAAAAATATATAAATTTGTCAAGAGTAATTGAAAACATCTTACTGCAGATGTGATTATTTACCAATTCCATGAAATATGCTTTCAGCACTGGGTCTACCTTTTGATGGAAAGCTCTCCCACCGCTATTCTGGAATTGGAGAATTTGCGACCAAAGAAACCTGTTCTTACATGGAATGTTCCGAATTCTGCCTGGACAACTTGGCCAAGTGCAGAGGGTTCAACTTGCAAACTGGAAACAACAACAATTGCAGATGCGTTTTGCTGGATGAGAGAATTTACGTCAATCAGAATTCTGTTGTTCAAGATGCGGGATCGTCATTTTTCAAGATAAATTTCTGAGTTTCTTTTTAGCTGAAAAATGATAATGTCTGTTGTGCTCTGAACTTTGTATCACTGTCAAGACATCATGTTTTAGAGTTCAGTTTCACTATAGCAAATAGTGTTAGTACACTCTTTATAATAAATATGCAATATATACCCAAGAACCTGGCAGCTTCAGCTTCATAGAGCATCTCATGATTATACATGTACACTGTACACACATTATTCCCATCAATCGTTTTTGTATTTAGAGAGGGTGATCAAAAAAACTATTGAATGATGGAACTGGGCAATAACTTTCCATGGCAACATCACTGTTATACTGCCTCTTTTAAATGAAGAAAAATGTGCTTGGTGGAGCACAAATTTGTATGATACAATACAACACGATAAACTTTATTCAATCACAGAGTAAAACTTCTCATGGTTATCAGTGTTGCAAGACCGTGCAAAAATTATATATATTTAAATTAGATATACAATAAAACAAAATCAAATACAGACATGTTATCTAACAATCTGATGATACTGGGCATAAATGTAATTTCATGTTTAACAGACAGAAGTCTTCTCCCTGATCTGAGGTATACATATTAAATTTTGTTTCTTAATGGGTGTTCTTTATCACCTATGATGTCATTGCCTAGCCTGTGGCTTGCACTCTTATAAATGTCATGCAGGTTGTCGGTACTGTTTCCTAGTCTTTTACAAGTTCTAAAACTTTACATAGTTTCTTCTGGTCTTTCTTCTGCTTGACCCGTACCATGATGCAATGCAAAACGATAAAACAGATTACATATTATTAATCTATAAAATAAAGATACATATTGTGATTAACCTTTAAATCAGCAAGATCTGTCATATACCTCACTCTTTGAATACTATACAATTAATGGATGTTTCCACGAAGTTTAACTTGTTATGTACACCAAGATTATTTACTTTTGAACTATTTTAACAGATTGATTTTTAACAGAGAGAAGTTCATGGACCATATTACCTTTTTTGAAATCTAAGATCATTTGCACAGTCTTTTTGACATTCATATATTTATCGTTTTCATAGCTACATGTTTTTCAAGTTTGCAATTTGCTTCATTCCAAAACTGTGATGTCAGAGATTAATTTGAATAATTTCATTTATTACAAGCACAGATTTCAGGAAACTGGCAAAGTGCAGTGACACATGGATGATGTGTTTCACTGTGCACTGTAACTGAACAAAACAGACTACTTAGCCTCAAAGGAGAGTTGCAATTACTTACAAAAAAAGTTGCTTGAAATTGTGATGACAGGTGTATTGTGAAAAACAGCAACACATTTTTTTTGGGAAACAATGATGTGCAACACTCAGCTTATACGGGTCATTCTCAAATTTTCGGGACAATTTGCGTCACTCTAGCTCCCTGACATTAATATGAACGCGATAAATATCTGAAGCGTCACTCTGCATCTGTTATTTATATTTCTACATAGAACCACTGCATTTGGAGCAAAAAGTCATTCATTAGACATTTTTTAATGCATTATGTCCAGAAATCCGTGCAAAATCGATGGTTTTTTCCTGTCACTGGACCTGACATGACAAAATCAAGTGTTCATTTTCCTCCTAATATACCATGATTTTCAAAGTTTCTTTGCACGATTCATGGGAATATAGACTTGAATTTATATTTAGTTCATATTCAATTTTTTTTGGTATAATTTCATTGATTAAATTGGTACAAAAGTCGTGTCACTAAATTATGTCAATTTTTTTGTCCCCTCCGTTACTTGCCATAGCTCTGTTCGTTATTGTTTTTTATGACTCATATTATGAGCTATTTTCACTGAATATCATCAGACGCATGTGCGCCATAGTACCACTGCCTTGCAGACTTCATAAAACATGTATTCAATAAATTATGACATAATGTTCATAAAAAATGTTTTTGGTCCCACTAAAATGTCCCCTCCGTTTCCTTCATTTCCAAGCTTACCAATGATAATTTTACAGAGTGATTTCATGTATATGTTGCTGAGGATGGCAGGTTTCAATATTCTGCAATTATTTCGTCAAATCTCGAAAAAGCAAAAAATTGTTCCCCTCCGTTACCGTCCACTCCGTTACCAGATCATGAGCAAGAAATCAACTTCTCTACGGTGACCTTATACAACGATACATCATTTTCGGCAATATTTCCTAATATTATAGTATCACCAGCATATCAGAATAATAAAGAAATGTCAATACCTTAATTTTTGTCTTTATCCAATGTTTCTATGACCACTAGGTTGTTCATTTGAATTTCATTCATTAAAGAAAACAAAACAGAATTGGACTTCATTGACAAATTTGGCTCCATGGCACATATACCATTGTGTAATGGATTTCCAAATAGTGTCATTTACTTCGGAGATGTCACAAAAAACCATGGTTGCATAATGGTAAGAAATGCAATGTACTGTCGAAGTAATACACCATAATATGTCACTGGTCAATAACACTTTAAAATATAAGTAGGCAAACTACTGAAGTAAAATTTAGAAAAGAGAATAATTACTGTCAACGAGAAGCTCCAGTGGCAGTTGCCTAGTGATCAAATACTAGACTTTACAAGCACAAGAAAATATTGACAAACATCATTATAAACTTTCATAATTACTCACTTCAACTGGCTTCAATGCCAAGTGGTGAATAAATAGCTAGTAATCAATAGAATATCCTCATTCTTGTACAATTTTGTCATTCAATTAAGTCTCCCGATTCTTCGTTTTAACTCCTATTGCTTTCAAGTTGTGACAACCGGCGAGAGAATAGACTGCTTTACATTTGACAAGTCAGCCACCATGAAACTACTATTGAAAATTATATGTTTCTTTGGAGTCTTTGTTTTAAATTCACATCCTGGTGGAGTGAGCTCTCTACATCTTCCATCCTGCCAGGCTTATTACAACTTTGGGCTCAGAGATAGTGGAACATTCATAATTGACCCAGATGGGCCCGGCAACAATTTACCTTTTCCTGTCCAGTGCAATTTTACTTCAGGTAGCGTCGAGACCACTATACACCATGACAAGTAAGATATTTCAAATATTTGTTATTTTTCTAACCCAAACTAAGTATAAGTATTCCTTGGCGCCCAAAATAGCACCTCCAAATAAACCCAAATAAATAAATAGTGCTATTTTCCTGAACTTGTGTCAGTTGATTTTGTAATACTTTTAAGTTTTTATTCATTCCTTATTATTAATTATATATATATTTTTTTTTTGCTTTTTGGTGCTGCTTGTGCAGTTTCTTGACTTTGTGGCCAAAAACTTTAAAGTTAGCTACAGACTGAAATCAGGGGCCGCTGCTGCTGCCTCCCATATCATCCCTGTATCATAAGCATCTTTCAATCTCTGGCTCATAATAGGTTCTCAAATAATAAACTAGTAGACGTAACCGCGAGCGGTAACAAAACTTCACCTACTGTGGTACCAGTAACTCGAATAGACACAAGTAGATGAGCAAGTAAAAGGTACATGGAAAAGTACACAGGAATCATACATAATTATGTAACATGCATTCAGACAAGAATACAATAATGTTTCCTGTACATTGCAGTACATGCAAGTATGCACAGAAAAACCAGTGCATGAACCAGTGCATGAATCAGTGCATGAACCAGTGCATGAACCAGTGCATGAACCAGTGCATGAACCAGTGCATGAACCAGTACATGAACCAGTGCATGAACTAGTACATGAACCAGTACATCCACCAGTACATAAATCAGTACATAAATCAGTACATCTGGAGAATTTGTGTTTTCAAATCATTTTTCAGATTCTCTGTAAATTAAATAGAACCGGAGATAGGGCCTATTGAAATGATGACTATTCAGAAATATGGACTTTCAGGAATTCATGAAAAAAATTATTTTTTAACTAATAATTGGTCTAGAACCAAAATGGTTAAATAAATTGTGTTAACAGAAGTTAGTGTTTTGTTTAAATTTAAAGCATAGTAGTACTCTACTGGACTAATAAAATGAATGTAACTGAATTAATTCTGAAAAATATGCAACTGAGTTGATTACTAATGTATCATATCACCACAATGTTGTGAATGTACCAGTTGCTGTTATTTTAATGCAAGTTCAATTTTATCTAGAATTGCCAGATCTAATTCTTTAATTTCAAATATAAGTGCAATGATTTTTTTACTAGATTGTGCAGTTGATCTATGTCTCTGCATGCTTCTACTCAATTAATCTCAAAAGGAAGTTTATTCAAAATGCTACAATCATATATTGTGTTATAAATCAAATGAACAATATTTAATGTGACCTGTTATTTAATATTAGCTGACAATGATAATAAAACCTAGAGAAAAACATACCTTAATTCCTGTTCACATGTGAAGTATTCCCTTGGAAGTGAAAAAGCAGGTCAGCATACATATTGTTCTGCAAGAATGTCCATTTATCACATGGAACTAGGTCACATGAACATATGTGTGAGTGAACATTAAACACCTTGCAGCAGTCCTGTTTGATGTTAACTGTAAAAGTTAGCTGTTGTCAATAACTTTTTTACACTAAATTTGTCCTAGAAGTTAGCTGTTATAAATAACTTGTCTGTACTAAATAGTATCAAGGTGGGGTTATTCTTAATTTTAATGGCCCATCTATTTATTTAAAGATCATCATTATGTTCAATTCCATACAAGTGGTTTTACTTATTTCTTAATATGTCGGACCAGTGTGGGTTGATGTGTAAGAATGCACACCCAAGCCAACACTGGACATCTGTTGGGTCCACAACACCCTTGCAGGCCAACCTTGGCAACCCAAGCCCCTGGCCCCACTATGTGTGTCACAGTGGTGTCACTGCTGCTGCTGCTGCTGCCGGCCTGCTGCTGCATATGCATGAAATAATCAGTACTGATTAAAAGTTTGAACTGAAAGCACTGACCTCACACGGGCCTGACCTCAACCAGAGATAAGAAAGTTTATCTGCAGCTATCTGTCTGAATGAATGAGAAATATGATAGAATAGAATAGAACATAACAGAATAGAATAGAATAAAAAGATATTAGATTATATGAGAGGAGAGGACTGTGTGTATGTCGTCTATTCCCTGGCTCTGCAGGAAAAACAAGAAATTTTAAGGGTCTGGCGATCTTTTAAACCGTCATAGCTACGAGAAAATGTTCGGAAGACGAAAACTAGGGGAGAATTTGGCCTTTTCAAATCTATTTACAGATTCTCTGTATCTTAATTAGGACTGGAGTTATCGCAGATTGAAATTATGGCACAATTCAGGAATATGAACTGTAGAAATACCTGAAAAAATGTAGTTTTTAACTTAAAATCACTGTATAACCAAAACGGTTCAATGAAAACATACATAATTTGCCAGGATTATGTAAACAGATGTTACAAATAGGTCTAGACACGTTGATCAAAAAAGGATGATTCCTTCCTTGTCAAAATAATGATAAATTGTGAAAATTTGACAAAAAACATGAAATTTTCAGGGTCCAGCGATCTTTTTAACCGTCGTAGCTACGACAAAATGTTCAGAAAATGAAAACTAGAGGAGAATATGGCCTTTCCAAATCTGTTTTCAGATTTTCTCTATCTTAATTAGGACCGGAGCTACAGCTGTTTGAAATGACGCTATTTTTGAGAAATGTGAAAAAAAATCATACATTTTTCGCTCGTTTTTCGACCTTTTGACCTTTACAGTGCAACGTAGGCCAGTCCGAGGACCTTGAAAATTTACAGGAAGCTTCTAGAGTATTGTAGCAAGTTTGTCTATAATTTTTGTAACAATATCTTGCTTCCTTCTCTGTTGAAAAATACGAAATGTAAAAAAGGCAAAAAATTTTGTCATGTTTGACCTTGAGTTTGACCTTGAAAAACATTTTCTAGGTCAAAATTAATATGCTATTCAGAAAGGCAGTAGGTAACAAAGGGGGGTCAGTCATGCATTGCAACCCTGTAGAATGAATATTTCCCTGTCAAATATGCAGAAATGTGTCGTTTTTTAGCATTTGTCGGTTAGGAATATTTGAAAATTTTTCATAAATCCGGAGAAGGAGGTAGACAAAATATGATTAGATATTATGGATAAGCAGGCCAATGTTCATCTGTCACCAGTAAATCACAGTGATATCTTGAAAAGAACATGGTGAAAAAAATTGCTGAAAATGGCACTTTTTCAAACTTTTCTGGGTCAAATGACCTTGAAAAATGAGGTCAAGGTCAAATTTAAAGGTCATTTTGGGCTTATTAGGTGTATGTTTGGGGGGGTTTACTATGACATGTTATGACCTAACATCGATATTTCAAGGTCAAATTCTCAAGGTCACCGATTTTGGTGACGCAGTATGACTTTAAAGTTACATAACTCAAGAACCGGTACTACCGATGGAAAATAAAGAGTCCGGGCAAATGTCCCGTGAGTTCGGGCACGTTTTGACACCATCGGTATGACTCTACGACTTACGGATTCTGAGATCCCGCGATAGACCTTAAACCATGAAAACGGACTTTGTACAATTTGACCTTGACCTACTTTCATGAAAGTAATTCAAGCTGTGTAGAAAGTGTCCAGGACATTTCCATGTACAGGAAAGTGAAATCTGGTAATAACCGGATGACCTACATGCACTTGAAGTTTTGCAAAATTTGACCTTAAAAGGCTCTGTGACCTTGAAAAATCGGTCAAGGTCACTCATAATCAGAATTTGTAATAAGGTCATTGTAGACCATGTATATGAATTTTTTGAAAATTTTCCGAAGAGGTTTATCCGGGAAGAATAATAAAAATAATACCGATTACAAGAAACTTCACCTATGTGTAGGTGAAGTTTAATAATACCGATTACAAGAAACTTCACCTATGTGTAGGTGAAGTTTAATAAAAATAATACCGATTACAAGAAACTTCACCTATGTGTAGGTGAAGTTTAATAATACCGATTACAAGAGACTTCACCTATGTGTAGGTGAAGTTTAATAATAATAATAGGTTACTTGTATAGCGCTAGATCCAGCATGATCGCTATATAGAATTTTCAATGTACCTCCCTCTGAGGTGACCCCCAGCCTTGCAATATAATAGGCAAAAAACAAAAAAAACGGGCATCGGTCAGCCTAAATTTCTTAATTATGGGCCGAGAAAGTTGTGCAATACCTCTATTTCAGATCAAATTGGCATGAGGAACTCATTTTTCAGGTTTTTGAATTGTTAAAACCATCCTTTCTGATGTTTTATTGAAAAAATGTCAATTTAGTAGATCGCAAAAACACCGTTCACCACCTATCAAAATGATGATGTCACAGAGACAATGTAAAGGTACCATGTCGAAGGCCGTTCTTTAGGGAACATTCTCACGCCATCTCTGTCCAATATGCCTGGTCGTGACCTAGTTTTCAAGCAAATTGTGCAAAAGAGACATTTTATGCATTCTCTCGGTTAAAAATGATCCAATTTTCTTCATTTTGGCATGAGAGACAGTCCTACCAGTGTCCTCCAGTAATCTGGAGAGATATTACACCATTCACTCAAAACCAGGGAGGCTAGGGTTACAGACTGCACCTCAAAAAGTCTCATAATGGGGTTTTTTTTAAAAATGAGAGGCCAATAATGAAACTCAGAGTGGACGTAGCCTAGGATATGAGACAACTTTTGGTACCTTTTTCAGGTTTGTAAATACATTTGCCTAGATGCTACGACAGTTTCTAAAAAACCGAAAAAGTGGAGGTTTTTCCCCATTTTCCCCAGGAATAAAGGACCAATTTCAGATTTGGTATTTTTTGCATGTATGTCTCTTGGTCACCATTCCTAGACTGTAATTTTTTTTTCACTGCTATACCTCCTTATAGGTTATTTAGAGGTGCCAAACGAAACCCTAATTCGCTTGGACTTATAAAAAAAAAAAAAAAAAAAAAAAAAAGCGAAATAAATTTTGTTCTTACATATTGCCTTTGTTGTGTCTGTTTCACCCCCCCCCCCCCTGCTCACTCGCACTCTCACTACTGACTGTGTAACTTTGTGTAGGGTGGTGAAATGTCATCAGCCACAGTTACAGTACCAGCATTTGCATGTAGATGACCTTCTGATATCAAAGTCAAGGCCATTCATATTTTGCATTTGCTATCACAGGCCTGCAGCTACTCCTGTGTGTGCCAAGTATCATCAACTTCCCTCCATTTAAATTGAAGTTCTAAAAAGATGATAACAACTTTTTTTTTCGGGGAGGCCTCATGACACAGGATACACCCCCCTCCATTTTGTTATTCCTGTACTATCTGCTACCCCCCCCCCCCATTTTACCAGACAGGTTGATCAGAAAGGATGATTCCTTCCTTGTCAAAATATTGATATATTGTGAAAATTTGTAACATGCATACAGACAAGAATACAAGAATGTTTCCTTTACATTTAGTACATGCAAGTATGCACAGAAAAACGAGTACATAAACCAGTACATGAACCTGTGCAAGAACCATACATGAACCAGTTCATGAACCAGTACATGAACCAATACATGAACCAGTACATCCACCAGTACATCCACCAGTACATCTTCTGCGATTTCTGAGAACATCGATTTTTCAGGGTCATGTGATCTCTTTGACCATCAGAAAAACATGAAATTTTCAGGTCCGGCGATCTTTTAAACTGTCATAGCTACTGCAAAATATTCAGAAGATGAAAACTAGGGGAGAATTTGGCCTTTTCAAATCTGTTTTCAGATGCTCGGTATCTTAATTAGGACCGGAGTTATTGCATATTGAAATTATGGTACAATTCAGGAATATGAACTTTAGAAATACCTAAAAAATGTAGTTTTTAACTTAAAATCACTGTATAACCAAAATGGTTGAATGAAAACATACATAATTTGCCAGGATTATGTAAACAGATGTTACAAATAGGTCCAGGCAGGTTGATCAAAAAAGGATGATTCCTTCCTTGTCAAAATAATGATAAATTGTGAAAATTTGACAAAAAACATGAAATTTTCAGGGTCCGGCGATCTTTTTAACCATCGTAGCTACGACAAAATGTTCAGAAAATGAAAACTAGAGGAGAATATGGCCTTTCCAAATCTGTTTTCAGATTTCCTCTATCTTAATTAGGACCGGAGCTACGGCTGTTTGAAATGACGCTATCTTTGAGAAATGTGAAAAAAAATCATAAATTTTTCGCTCGTTTTTTGACCTTTTGACCTTTACAGTGCAACGTAGGCCAGTCCGAGGACCTTGAAAATTTACAGGAAGCTTCTAGAGTATTGTAGCAAGTATGTCTACAATTTTTGTAACAATATCTTGATTCCTTCTCTGTTAAAAAATAAGAAATGTAAAAAATGCAAACATTTTTGTCATGTTTGACCTTGAGTTTGACCTTGAAAAACATTTTCTAGGTCAAAATTAATATGCTATTCAGAAAGGCAGTAGGTAACAAAGGGGGGGTCAGTCATACATTGCAACCCTGTAGAATGAATATTTCCCTGTCAAATATGCAGAAATGTGTCATTTTTTAGCATTTGTCGGTTAGGAATATTTGAAAATTTTTCATAAATCCGGAGAAGGAGGTAGACAAAATATGATTAGATATTATGGATAAGCAGGCCAATGTTCATCTGTCACGAGTAAATCACAGTGATATCTTGAAATGAACATGGTGAAAAAAATTGCTGAAAATGGCACTTTTTCAAACTTTTCTGGGTCAAATGACCTTGAAAAATGAGGTCAAGGTCAAATTTATAGGTCATTTTGGGCTTATTAGGTGTATGTTTGGGGGGGTTTACTATGACATGTTATGACCTAACATCGATATTTCAAGGTGAAATTCTCAAGGTCACCGGTTTTCGTGACGCGGTATGACTTTAAAATTGCATAACTCAAGAACCGGTAATCAAAATGAAAAATGAAAAGTTGATGCAAATGTCCCGTGAGTTTGGGCATGTTTTGGCACCATCAGTATGACTCTACGACTTACGGATTCTGAGATCCCGCGATAGACCTTAAACCATAAAAATGGACTTTGTACAACGTGACCTTGACCTACTTTCATGAAAGTAGGTCAAACTGTGAAGAAGGTGTCTGGGACCTTTCCATGTACCGGAAGATGAAAACCGGTAATAACCGGATGAGGTACATGTATTTGAAATATTACAAAATCCGACTTTGAAAGGCCCTGTGACCTTGAAAAATAGGTCAAGGTCAAATTTTTTCAAAATGATTCTCTTGTATTTTTGTAGGCTACGTATATGAATTTTTTGAACATTTTCCGAAGAGGTTTATCCGGCAAGAATAATAATAATAAAAACTAGTAGACGTAACCGCGAGCGGTAACAAAACTTCACCTACTGTGGTACCAGTAACTCGAATAGACACAAGTAGATGAGCAAGTAAAAGGTACATGGAAAAGTACACAGGAATCATACATAATTATGTAACATGCATTCAGACAAGAATACAATAATGTTTCCTGTACATTGCAGTACATGCAAGTATGCACAGAAAAACCAGTGCATGAACCAGTGCATGAATCAGTGCATGAACCAGTGCATGAACCAGTGCATGAACCAGTGCATGAACCAGTGCATGAACCAGTACATGAACCAGTGCATGAACTAGTACATGAACCAGTACATCCACCAGTACATAAATCAGTACATAAATCAGTACATCTGGAGAATTTGTGTTTTCAAATCATTTTTCAGATTCTCTGTAAATTAAATAGAACCGGAGATAGGGCCTATTGAAATGATGACTATTCAGAAATATGGACTTTCAGGAATTCATGAAAAAAATTATTTTTTAACTAATAATTGGTCTAGAACCAAAATGGTTAAATAAATTGTGTTAACAGAAGTTAGTGTTTTGTTTAAATTTAAAGCATAGTAGTACTCTACTGGACTAATAAAATGAATGTAACTGAATTAATTCTGAAAAATATGCAACTGAGTTGATTACTAATGTATCATATCACCACAATGTTGTGAATGTACCAGTTGCTGTTATTTTAATGCAAGTTCAATTTTATCTAGAATTGCCAGATCTAATTCTTTAATTTCAAATATAAGTGCAATGATTTTTTTACTAGATTGTGCAGTTGATCTATGTCTCTGCATGCTTCTACTCAATTAATCTCAAAAGGAAGTTTATTCAAAATGCTACAATCATATATTGTGTTATAAATCAAATGAACAATATTTAATGTGACCTGTTATTTACTATTAGCTGACAATGATAATAAAACCTAGAGAAAAACATACCTTAATTCCTGTTCACATGTGAAGTATTCCCTTGGAAGTGAAAAAGCAGGTCAGCATACATATTGTTCTGCAAGAATGTCCATTTATCACATGGAACTAGGTCACATGAACATATGTGTGAGTGAACATTAAACACCTTGCAGCAGTCCTGTTTGATGTTAACTGTAAAAGTTAGCTGTTGTCAATAACTTTTTTACACTAAATTTGTCCTAGAAGTTAGCTGTTATAAATAACTTGTCTGTACTAAATAGTATCAAGGTGGGGTTATTCTTAATTTTAATGGCCCATCTATTTATTTAAAGATCATCATTATGTTCAATTCCATACAAGTGGTTTTACTTATTTCTTAATATGTCGGACCAGTGTGGGTTGATGTGTAAGAATGCACACCCAAGCCAACACTGGACATCTGTTGGGTCTACAACACCCTTGCAGGCCAACCTTGGCAACCCAAGCCCCTGGCCCACTATGTGTGTCACAGTGGTGTCACTGCTGCTGCTGCTGCTGCCGGCCTGCTGCTGCATATGCATGAAATAATCAGTACTGATTAAAAGTTTGAACTGAAAGCACTGACCTCACACGGGCCTGACCTCAACCAGAGATAAGAAAGTTTATCTGCAGCTATCTGTCTGAATGAATGAGAAATATGATAGAATAGAATAGAACATAACAGAATAGAATAGAATAAAAAGATATTAGATTATATGAGAGGAGAGGACTGTGTGTATGTCGTCTATTCCCTGGCTCTGCAGGAAAAACAAGAAATTTTAAGGGTCTGGCGATCTTTTAAACCGTCATAGCTACGAGAAAATGTTCGGAAGACGAAAACTAGGGGAGAATTTGGCCTTTTCAAATCTATTTACAGATTCTCTGTATCTTAATTAGGACTGGAGTTATCGCAGATTGAAATTATGGCACAATTCAGGAATATGAACTGTAGAAATACCTGAAAAAATGTAGTTTTTAACTTAAAATCACTGTATAACCAAAACGGTTCAATGAAAACATACATAATTTGCCAGGATTATGTAAACAGATGTTACAAATAGGTCTAGACACGTTGATCAAAAAAGGATGATTCCTTCCTTGTCAAAATAATGATAAATTGTGAAAATTTGACAAAAAACATGAAATTTTCAGGGTCCAGCGATCTTTTTAACCGTCGTAGCTACGACAAAATGTTCAGAAAATGAAAACTAGAGGAGAATATGGCCTTTCCAAATCTGTTTTCAGATTTTCTCTATCTTAATTAGGACCGGAGCTACAGCTGTTTGAAATGACGCTATTTTTGAGAAATGTGAAAAAAAATCATACATTTTTCGCTCGTTTTTCGACCTTTTGACCTTTACAGTGCAACGTAGGCCAGTCCGAGGACCTTGAAAATTTACAGGAAGCTTCTAGAGTATTGTAGCAAGTTTGTCTATAATTTTTGTAACAATATCTTGCTTCCTTCTCTGTTGAAAAATACGAAATGTAAAAAAGGCAAAAAATTTTGTCATGTTTGACCTTGAGTTTGACCTTGAAAAACATTTTCTAGGTCAAAATTAATATGCTATTCAGAAAGGCAGTAGGTAACAAAGGGGGGGTCAGTCATGCATTGCAACCCTGTAGAATGAATATTTCCCTGTCAAATATGCAGAAATGTGTCGTTTTTTAGCATTTGTCGGTTAGGAATATTTGAAAATTTTTCATAAATCCGGAGAAGGAGGTAGACAAAATATGATTAGATATTATGGATAAGCAGGCCAATGTTCATCTGTCACCAGTAAATCACAGTGATATCTTGAAAAGAACATGGTGAAAAAAATTGCTGAAAATGGCACTTTTTCAAACTTTTCTGGGTCAAATGACCTTGAAAAATGAGGTCAAGGTCAAATTTAAAGGTCATTTTGGGCTTATTAGGTGTATGTTTGGGGGGTTTACTATGACATGTTATGACCTAACATCGATATTTCAAGGTCAAATTCTCAAGGTCACCGATTTTGGTGACGCAGTATGACTTTAAAGTTACATAACTCAAGAACCGGTACTACCGATGGAAAATAAAGAGTCCGGGCAAATGTCCCGTGAGTTCGGGCACGTTTTGACACCATCGGTATGACTCTACGACTTACGGATTCTGAGATCCCGCGATAGACCTTAAACCATGAAAACGGACTTTGTACAATTTGACCTTGACCTACTTTCATGAAAGTAATTCAAGCTGTGTAGAAAGTGTCCAGGACATTTCCATGTACAGGAAAGTGAAATCTGGTAATAACCGGATGACCTACATGCACTTGAAGTTTTGCAAAATTTGACCTTAAAAGGCTCTGTGACCTTGAAAAATCGGTCAAGGTCACTCATAATCAGAATTTGTAATAAGGTCATTGTAGACCATGTATATGAATTTTTTGAAAATTTTCCGAAGAGGTTTATCCGGGAAGAATAATAAAAATAATACCGATTACAAGAAACTTCACCTATGTGTAGGTGAAGTTTAATAATACCGATTACAAGAAACTTCACCTATGTGTAGGTGAAGTTTAATAAAAATAATACCGATTACAAGAAACTTCACCTATGTGTAGGTGAAGTTTAATAATACCGATTACAAGAGACTTCACCTATGTGTAGGTGAAGTTTAATAATAATAATAGGTTACTTGTATAGCGCTAGATCCAGCATGATCGCTATATAGAATTTTCAATGTACCTCCCTCTGAGGTGACCCCCAGCCTTGCAATATAATAGGCAAAAAACAAAAAAAACGGGCATCGGTCAGCCTAAATTTCTTAATTATGGGCCGAGAAAGTTGTGCAATACCTCTATTTCAGATCAAATTGGCATGAGGAACTCATTTTTCAGGTTTTTGAATTGTTAAAACCATCCTTTCTGATGTTTTATTGAAAAAATGTCAATTTAGTAGATCGCAAAAACACCGTTCACCACCTATCAAAATGATGATGTCACAGAGACAATGTAAAGGTACCATGTCGAAGGCCGTTCTTTAGGGAACATTCTCACGCCATCTCTGTCCAATATGCCTGGTCGTGACCTAGTTTTCAAGCAAATTGTGCAAAAGAGACATTTTATGCATTCTCTCGGTTAAAAATGATCCAATTTTCTTCATTTTGGCATGAGAGACAGTCCTACCAGTGTCCTCCAGTAATCTGGAGAGATATTACACCATTCACTCAAAACCAGGGAGGCTAGGGTTACAGACTGCACCTCAAAAAGTCTCATAATGGGCGTTTTTTTTTAAAAATGAGAGGCCAATAATGAAACTCAGAGTGGACGTAGCCTAGGATATGAGACAACTTTTGGTACCTTTTTCAGGTTTGTAAATACATTTGCCTAGATGCTACGACAGTTTCTAAAAAACCGAAAAAGTGGAGGTTTTTCCCCATTTTCCCCAGGAATAAAGGACCAATTTCAGATTTGGTATTTTTTGCATGTATGTCTCTTGGTCACCATTCCTAGACTGTAATTTTTTTTTCACTGCTATACCTCCTTATAGGTTATTTAGAGGTGCCAAACGAAACCCTAATTCGCTTGGACTTATAAAAAAAAAAAAAAAAAAAAAAAAAAGCGAAATAAATTTTGTTCTTACATATTGCCTTTGTTGTGTCTGTTTCACCCCCCCCCCCTGCTCACTCGCACTCTCACTACTGACTGTGTAACTTTGTGTAGGGTGGTGAAATGTCATCAGCCACAGTTACAGTACCAGCATTTGCATGTAGATGACCTTCTGATATCAAAGTCAAGGCCATTCATATTTTGCATTTGCTATCACAGGCCTGCAGCTACTCCTGTGTGTGCCAAGTATCATCAACTTCCCTCCATTTAAATTGAAGTTCTAAAAAGATGATAACAACTTTTTTTTTCGGGGAGGCCTCATGACACAGGATACACCCCCCTCCATTTTGTTATTCCTGTACTATCTGCTACCCCCCCCCCCCATTTTACCAGACAGGTTGATCAGAAAGGATGATTCCTTCCTTGTCAAAATATTGATATATTGTGAAAATTTGTAACATGCATACAGACAAGAATACAAGAATGTTTCCTTTACATTTAGTACATGCAAGTATGCACAGAAAAACGAGTACATAAACCAGTACATGAACCTGTGCAAGAACCATACATGAACCAGTTCATGAACCAGTACATGAACCAATACATGAACCAGTACATCCACCAGTACATCCACCAGTACATCTTCTGCGATTTCTGAGAACATCGATTTTTCAGGGTCATGTGATCTCTTTGACCATCAGAAAAACATGAAATTTTCAGGTCCGGCGATCTTTTAAACTGTCATAGCTACTGCAAAATATTCAGAAGATGAAAACTAGGGGAGAATTTGGCCTTTTCAAATCTGTTTTCAGATGCTCGGTATCTTAATTAGGACCGGAGTTATTGCATATTGAAATTATGGTACAATTCAGGAATATGAACTTTAGAAATACCTAAAAAATGTAGTTTTTAACTTAAAATCACTGTATAACCAAAATGGTTGAATGAAAACATACATAATTTGCCAGGATTATGTAAACAGATGTTACAAATAGGTCCAGGCAGGTTGATCAAAAAAGGATGATTCCTTCCTTGTCAAAATAATGATAAATTGTGAAAATTTGACAAAAAACATGAAATTTTCAGGGTCCGGCGATCTTTTTAACCGTCGTAGCTACGACAAAATGTTCAGAAAATGAAAACTAGAGGAGAATATGGCCTTTCCAAATCTGTTTTCAGATTTTCTCTATCTTAATTAGGACCGGAGCTACAGCTGTTTGAAATGACGCTATTTTTGAGAAATGTGAAAAAAAATCATACATTTTTCGCTCGTTTTTCGACCTTTTGACCTTTACAGTGCAACGTAGGCCAGTCCGAGGACCTTGAAAATTTACAGGAAGCTTCTAGAGTATTGTAGCAAGTTTGTCTATAATTTTTGTAACAATATCTTGCTTCCTTCTCTGTTGAAAAATACGAAATGTAAAAAAGGCAAAAAATTTTGTCATGTTTGACCTTGAGTTTGACCTTGAAAAACATTTTCTAGGTCAAAATTAATATGCTATTCAGAAAGGCAGTAGGTAACAAAGGGGGGGTCAGTCATGCATTGCAACCCTGTAGAATGAATATTTCCCTGTCAAATATGCAGAAATGTGTCGTTTTTTAGCATTTGTCGGTTAGGAATATTTGAAAATTTTTCATAAATCCGGAGAAGGAGGTAGACAAAATATGATTAGATATTATGGATAAGCAGGCCAATGTTCATCTGTCACCAGTAAATCACAGTGATATCTTGAAATGAACATGGTGAAAAAAATTGCTGAAAATGGCACTTTTTCAAACTTTTCTGGGTCAAATGACCTTGAAAAATGAGGTCAAGGTCAAATTTAAAGGTCATTTTGGGCTTATTAGGTGTATGTTTGGGGGGGTTTACTATGACATGTTATGACCTAACATCGATATTTCAAGGTCAAATTCTCAAGGTCACCGATTTTGGTGACGCAGTATGACTTTAAAGTTACATAACTCAAGAACCGGTACTACCGATGGAAAATAAAGAGTCCGGGCAAATGTCCCGTGAGTTCGGGCACGTTTTGACACCATCGGTATGACTCTACGACTTACGGATTCTGAGATCCCGCGATAGACCTTAAACCATGAAAACGGACTTTGTACAATTTGACCTTGACCTACTTTCATGAAAGTAATTCAAGCTGTGTAGAAAGTGTCCAGGACATTTCCATGTACAGGAAAGTGAAATCTGGTAATAACCGGATGACCTACATGCACTTGAAGTTTTGCAAAATTTGACCTTAAAAGGCTCTGTGACCTTGAAAAATCGGTCAAGGTCACTCATAATCAGAATTTGTAATAAGGTCATTGTAGACCATGTATATGAATTTTTTGAAAATTTTCCGAAGAGGTTTATCCGGGAAGAATAATAAAAATAATACCGATTACAAGAAACTTCACCTATGTGTAGGTGAAGTTTAATAATACCGATTACAAGAAACTTCACCTATGTGTAGGTGAAGTTTAATAATCTTAACATTGAAATCGATCAAAGCGTTGTTCACTATTTGAATTGCAATGGAGAAATCTAATCATTTTACTAATGTGTCACATGTTAATCTTCCTGAAGGGAAAGGAATACATTTTATTGCCACATAATGCTGAGTGTTCTAATCTCACACGGCTTTGTTTGGAACTTGAATCTTCAATTTTAGTGAAAAACGCTCACCCAGTCCAAAAGGTTTAACACATCACTCCTCCAGTCCTGTTCAACTGGTATACAGTACAACCATCTTAAAGTGGCTCAACATAGTGATCCATAGTGATCCAGAGCGGTCCGGATAAAAAGCGATCTGTAGTGATCTGAGATGATATAACTCTATCTGTACTGATCTATTAGTCCACTTTCAGTGAAAATCAATCATGTAAATTATATAGGATTATAAGTCAAAGAACAGATAAAATCCATCTAACATTTGAAAATGTTGATTAAGGAAGCATATGCAGAAGTTATTTGGCACAGAAAAGTAAATTTACTAATATTAATTTTGATTAATAGATACAGATTACAACAGATCACTCCAGATCGATCACTCCATATCAACCAAGATCGCCATGGATCACTATAGATCGATAGATAAGTGTCGATCGAAACTGACGAGCCATTTTATGATGGTTGTACTGTATGATAGCAGCTCTTACGCTCAAGTCAGGCAGGTCGTAGAACTAGCACGAAAATGTTCCTACAGCTTCCGTTATGGGTGTCATCACACCAGGCTGACCGATCATGTGCAAGTTGAGAGCTACAAAGGAAACATTCGCCGGAATTGGTTCATTGAAGACAAAGGCCTGTGTGGGGGTGAGAAGTTACATTAAATTATAATGTTTTCAGATAAATAGTGAAAAGATATTCTTGTTGTACTAATAAAATAATATGAGGAGTCATTGAGGACCGCTCAGAAAGTTCTAACCAATTTTTTGGACATACCTTTCTCTTTGAAGTAGCTTAATTAAGTTCTCACTAAACTATATCAGGTATTTCAAATCTATTTTGAAAGCATCACACCTGTGGGAAAGGTTTAGATTATTTTTCAGTGGCCTTGGAAACCAAAAGTCAGTGTACCAAGCGCAGCTAAATTTTATCAACCAACTCCAGTAGGGGATACAGGGGGTGGTGTAGGGGTCCCACCCCCCTCCCCCCCGCCAGACCACCAAGATTAATATTAGCATTTTGAAGAAAACGTGGGCCCGCGAATGCCGAAACGCCTCCGACCCATTAGCCTATTGTGTCTGGATCCTCCACTGAACTCCAATGATGTAGCAATGTAAATAATCATTAGAATTCATGTAAAAATGCAAATCTCCATTTATAGTTCTGAATTTATGTACAGGTGGTGTCAATTGTTATGTTTAAAATTAAATGTTATATGTAAAATATATGAAACTCCTGGAAGCTCATCCCCATCTGGGTATAGTAATTATTTACTCGGGTGTTCTACCATCAACTTATATTTGCTTTTGTCATGTTTGTATTTATATTGTCATGCATTGTACCTGTGTAAGTTGAAAATAAATATTCATTCATTCATTCAAGCAATAGGAGCTCTGATGGAATCCCCTTTGCCTTTCAACAAGGTGATTGGTGTTGTTGAAAAAGCCAAGGAGTCTTAGTTAATGAGTGTGTTTGCTGAATGTTTGATATTTGGATCAGTCACACTGTATTGATTATGCTCTCAAAATAGCAGTTCAACAAAAAAGTGTGTTGTTGTCATACAGATAAGGGGATTGTAACGTGTTAACAACCAGATTATTATTAACTGTTGGTCACAGGATTTCACTTACCTTGCAAACAAACCATATAATATGTCATTTTGGTGGATTTCCCCGAAGACAAAAATAGCCCTTCCCCCTTATCGTAGTGTCACCTACCGATAATACCTATCATAATCCCCATGTGGAGACAGATCTGTTGCAGTGGATTGTTTCAGCCAGAAGACCTGGAGTGTTTTGGGAAAGCTGATGGAAAAAGTATTTGGGAATTTTTTTCCTCAAATTTGTTTGAAAAATAAATCTTTGTTTTGAAGGAAATGGAATATACCTTGAAATAACTTTTTTCATGGTCAGACAGATATTTCAATAAATTCTATGATAAAAAATGAGCCAGATTGTTGGACCATGGCAACTGAAAGTCATTTGCTATTGGTGTGATATTTTCAAAATAGATAGTAAAATACTTCTGTGAAAATTTCATTCAGCTGTTTCAATGAAAAAGGTCTGGCAAGAAAATTGGTCAGAACTTTCTGAACAGCCCTTATTTGTCATCAAAACCATGAAACACAAAACCAAGTCTGACAACCAACTTTGGGATTATTTGTAATTTTGCAGGAATTAAAAGCAACTGCTCATGCGATAAAAATGCCCTGGCTTGGAATGAAGACAACGGAATAATTTCAATCAAAGAAGAATTTCCCCTATCCCAGATCAGGTTCAGTGACACCGAATATTCATTTGAAAATTCATTTTTCACCCTTGGCCCTCTTGTGTGTAAAGGAGGTGAGTTCTAAAAAAGTTAATTACTCCAGAGATTTTTTAATGGCTATCATTGGCATAGCAAGTGGGTCAAGGAGGTGGGTATTACTGGGTAACTGTCCCCCACTGTAGCCATCCTTGCATAAAATGTGCCAAGAGAGACCCAAGAATTGAATAGGCAACTGGTAACCAAAATTATTGTATATCATCACAAGCAGGCCTACAATTTTTACAGTTATCCACCTTGCAGGAAACACTTCTTCTCATTGACATAATGTTTGAGGATTTTTTTGTTGTTTAGTATTATGATTTATGATATGGTGCAATGTGGAGACTTTCCAATATTTTTTTTCAGAATCCACAGCATCTCCCTGTAAAGGTGGTCCCTGTGGCTCAGGAATCTGCCTGCCTGGCTGGAACTACTTTCTGTGTTTGTGTGGGAAGAGTGACTGCAGAGACCAAAGGATCAAAGGTAAGTTTTACTTTTAATGTATTACTCCTTGGTAAAAGGGATTCCTCACAGCTCTAAAAATTACTAAAATCAGCTTCCAATTTGGGTATATTAAATTTAACTTATTTGCTATCTTACCAGTGGAGAAATCAATGCTCTGAAGAAGTCAGAAATAGCAACAAGCAAACATTTTTGTTACTTCTTATTATTATCCTTGTGTTTTGTACAGCTTCTTCCTCTTCTTCTTCTCCTTGACGCTTTCTTCTTCTTGTTAGTTTGATAAGATACAAAATCAACGGGTCCTTGGTGAAGTCGCTTGGTTGCAAAAGTAAAAATCTTATCATACATATATGTAGCTTATAGTTTGCTTATTTACTGAAAATGTGGAATAAACTTTCAGCACTTGGACTACCCTATGATGGAAAGCTCTCCCACCGCTATTCTGGAATTGGAGAATTTGCGACCAAAGAAACCTGTTCTTACTGGGAATGTAGTGAATTTTGTCTTGACAACTTGGCCAAGTGCAGAGGGTTCAACTTGGAAACTGGAAGCAACAACAGTTGCCGATGTGTTTTGCTGGATGAGATAATTTACGTAAACCCGAATGCAGTTGTTCAAGAAGCAGGATGGTCATTTTTCAAAATTAATTTCTAAGCTGCTAGCACTTACATGATACATTAAGCTTCTTTGTCTGTGAAGCTGTTGTTGACATTTTGTTTTCCATTCTCATTCTAGCGTCCAAAGGGTAAACCTAGCACTTACAGTACAACCCAATAAATTTTCCTAAATCCCATGCCCTCAGGAAGATGCCCTCACTTCCAACCACTCACATCTCTGCTGACGCACTCACTTGCTCTCACTTCCGTGCCCTTCTGGGGAAACCCCCTACACTCCTGTCCTCTGGTGCTAATTAAACACAAAATCAGTGGGAACTGTTGATTGTAATATTGTTCAATGTCTTGCAATTATGTTGGCACATTAATTTTTGAAATCTATGCTGAATTGTTAAAACTTCTTTATTATGATGTGCTAAATATTATTTGAAAATAAATTATATACATGTATTATGTTATCCAATAAACTCAACAAATACAAAGTAAGACATATGTGAATCTTGTTGGAAAATTAATTAATTATTCTAAAGGTAATTTTATGTTCATAAATTCAACATTTAATATGTTATAAGTTCTCTCTAAATCCAGTAGTATTTCTAAATAGAAAATATAGTTAGGTTTTATATTAATTCAGTGATATGAAATTATGTGAATTGCAATTAAACAAATTGCTATTAAAGAATCACCAGCAGTTGTTAGTTGCAGCATATTGCAATAGATGGGGACACCAGGCAGGTGTAAAGTGGTTTGTTTGCTCAAGAGGGCAAGGGCAAGCAAGTGAGGCCAAAGTAGTGGATGTGCCAGGGTGTATAAGTGAGTGCAAGTGTGAGCATCAGCTCGGAAAATTTATTGGGTTGTACTGTAAGTCACATTTTGGAGTTTCTGAGAAAACTTACTTTTAAGGTCAAGTCCTTACTGGGATTCGCCAGCGTCATTGTGGGGTAACAGGCCACTTCATGAAAATCTAAACATAATAAATATATAGAAACATGTCTCAGAAGTCCTATTTTGACCTTAACTCAATTTGGCCCAAAATGTGACTTACTAGGTTTTCCTTTTGGATGCTAACAGTTTCTCCCTGTTGTGGTGACTACTTGAATAATTGTCAAAATAACAATTTATAAAGAAATGGACAGAACTGAGACACTCTTTTGGACCTTAGTTATTTCATTTGTAAAAATTCAATCAATGTTTTCATCATCGTACACTTGCATTTTATCGTGTCTTGGCTATTTGATACCCGATTGAGACATATTGACAAGGACTCAGTGAATGAGTCTGCAATTTCAACATGACATACACAGGAAAATTATGTTGTTAATTCTATCTTTCTTTGACATAGGCCCTACTATATTGTATGATTCCCAAACTAGTCCAAATAAACATTTCTGCAGTCACCATCTTCATATTATGCTTTATGTAAATACCCTGGTAATGTATATACAAGATAAAATTAGCTGCAAATGCTATTAAATTATTATTATATCATAACAACACAACGCAAGAAAAGAATAAATATTTAATTACCTTTCAATGTAAATTTCTTCATTTTTTTTTTTTTTACTAAATGTTCATCGGAGGATCTACTAAATGAATTGCTCTTTATTGTCATTGTCATTGTCATGCTCAAAACATAACTAATAAAGAATACACAAAATCCATGCAACAGAAAGATGTTTTGTTTCAATTTTATTGTCGGGCATATTAACTAATGGAACGTTGAACATTAATTTTGGTTCGGGTCTATACCAGCAGCATAATCTAATTCGGTGACATTCTGGAAATCATCGTTAGTATAGATTGTTAATTATATGTACAGTGTAGCATCAGTTTATCTGAAAGAATCGACTATGTTACGGCCACCTAAAAACTCATTCTGTATATCTGTGACATGCCAGACATCAGCCGACATGTCTGCTGTCTTCATAGCCTCAAGCTGAGTGATGATTCACACTTTCATCACGTTTTGCATAGATCATCCTCCATTCATTTTACACAGAATATCCTCGGAATATCCTCAAGGATTCCTGTAAAGTCAGATAAGCAATTTGCATGAGACTCACTCCTTAAGAACGTGAAGTTAACTTTCCGAATTTCCCAATGACTGATGCCCTGAGCTGTTGGAAACAATAGATGTCAGATGTTGCATGGTTTGAGAATTAAGACTACTTTGAATCAACTTGGATTCACAATTTTTTATGGAGTCGGAACAGCGGGCAAGTAAAATATCACTCTTGTGTAGTAAATTTGTAACATGATAAACTATTGTAGACTCTCTCTTGTGCTGGAAGAACATAGATGGCAGCACTATTCAGGCATATGGTCCATACATACTACTACTTTCTGTTTTTTCGTATGTGCATGATATATGTTTGTACACTTCTTTATGAGACACTGGTGAATTTATCACAAAACTGAAAATTGCAAGGAATATTGTAGATTAAGATTTATCATATTGCACAATTCAAGACAAAACAAAGCAATCAGAACACCAGCCTTAAGCTTCCATCACCAATTCCCTTTGCAGTTTCCCAATTCTCACATCTCCCGTCAATCTTTGGATCAACACCCCGCCATAACTGAGACTCCTTACCCTGAACGCAACCCCACTTGACCTCACCTTGACCCATTGAACACTTCCATCGGCTTTACTGTGGCATTATTATGGCATTAATGCACTCCTAGTGGACAATGGCCAGCAGTACATTTACATCTTTCTTAAGGGCCATTGTTCTGTGGTTGCCATGGAAACTGATTGCTTCTTGAGTGAGTATCGACTGGAATGGAGGGCGTTAAACACAGGGTGCAACAATTGTCAATATGGGACAATCCATTAAATCTGATGCCCCATTTCTCCTAAGAATTACTGCAGAAGTCGAAACACTCACTGCCAGACAATATAAATACATATACATTCATTTAAGTGCAAAGTATAAAAACGCAAAATGTTGCTAAATAAAGGGCAATGAGAGATGACTCTGATGTCTTCTTGGCACCTGGGTGGCTGAGTAGTTGCAGGTAGGCCTGATCTGCTGAAGGTCTTTGCACACATGGGTTCGAGCCCAAGGTAGGAACTCAAACTTTCAGTATAAGTTCAATAGCAAAAAACCAGCTGAATGTCATTTGGTTGAGACGTCAAATTGGGAGCCCATTGTATTGGTGTCTTTGCTGGGCAAGTAAAAGATTCATCACGTGGGGTAAATGTGCAACATGTTGAGGACTCCCAGTCTCTATCCCATCTCATCAATCACTAGACTTATGGCGCTGCACTCACCATATCTATCTATCTTCCAATACATGTAGTCGTTCATTATCACACATCCTTTCCCTGCTTCAAAAGCAGGAAAAGGAGGATATCTCTGGCAAAGGTCGGCCTATTTCGTTTGAAAGCTATAAAATGCCAAATATATATATAAATGTAGTCTCCTAGGGAATCATAAAGGCTGACTGTAAATCTAAATTTGCCAACATGTTGTATTGGCTGGAATGCCTTCACCTAAGTTTTTCAGTAAGTCCTCCTGTAAGTCCCACCAGGGGGATAATTGCCGGGGGCCAAGGAGACAATAATGAATTGATTTGGGGTTGGCCGAGTCTTTCTAATGTCTGCCGTACTCCCCAGGTGTCTCTTGGGTCAACGATACGCCACGTCGTGACCCGGAAGTGATCAATTTCCATATCTCTTTCACAGGAGAGCTCCACTGCATATTGATCGGGGGCGACGAAAGCCCTTTCCAAGCCCCGAACAAGAGGGAAAATGCCGTGATCATGTTTCCAGAGGCGTCAGCATCACCTTGGCTGTGCTTCAGTCCAACCTCGGGGCTTTCATGATCCTCCAGCGATCTCTTGTGATCCACTTGGGGCGATCCACCATACTGGCTTTTTCCGCTCCCCTTCTCCCTGCCTGGTGTATAATCATATTGTGCATTAATAAAGCATCTCATTGGCTGAGCTCCATTTTCAGAGCGATATCCAATGACCAGCTCTCTGGGACCATGGGGCCCTGTAAACTAACTAGTGTAAAAGCTACACTGCTGCTACAGGGAAGGAAGGGAAGAGAGATAGGGGAGACATGGATGGATAATTTGATCTTTACGTCCTGTATTCACACACTTGATTGAAACTTGGAAGAAGTAGAAGAACCTTTAGGAGGAGAATGGTATGAGAGACAAACAATCAACACCTTTTGGTTGTGATCAATAATCAAAGAAGGATAATTCTAGGACTACATGTATGGGACACGGTGAACTGACCAGTGTAAAAGCTACAGGAAACGAAGGAAAAAGAGGAGTTGGATTGATGAATAATTGGACTTTATGTCCTGTATTTATACTGTATAAATAGCCTCATCAAATTCCTGAATCCCAGGTTCTGGCCAAGGTCAACACCAAAATTGGTTCATTCACATGTAAAAGCTACTGAAAGGGGAGTTTGAATGCATCAGGAATGAATTATCAGGATTTAGTGTCCAGTATTTATGCACTTAATAGTCTGATTTTGAAAACAACAGGACATCATTGAGGGAAGAACGATTGAAACTGGGACTGTGAGGCACTGTTAACCAACCATTTTATAAGCTACAGGGAAGAGTTAAAGAGGAGATGGATGAGTGATTGGAACTTTACGGCCTGTATTTATTATCACACATTGTACTGCCACATCGAATCCGATGTCCGGTTCCGTATACACACAAAATTGGCTCATTCACAATTAAAACTACTGCAAAGGAAAGGAGGAATGGATAATGGATGAGTAATATGTTTTTACATACTAATTTGGACAGGGACACAAAAGCAATGATGTGAAGGGCGCTTGAAACTGAGAAGGAAAGCAGAGGAGAACTCAAATTACAAATTCCAGCTGAGAACAGTAAAAGAACCTGTCAAACAGGGATGAGGGGAGATAGTAGTAGCTGGATCTTAAGTTTATATGGATAGTAAAAACAACAGCAAATTCACCAGTGCAGGCATTCCTTGAACCAGATGGCATCCATAAGTCCCACAAGAAAGCCAGTCGGACCGGATACAAATAAGAGACTGGATCTATTGCGACAAATCATATTCTGACTGAACAGATATCACCAAATACCGAGTAAATACAATGATGCAGTCAGTACTGATGGACAGGAAATTGACAGGATAGCTGGATATACTGATATCAAGGGTAGTCTAGAGCTGAATTTGGGTTATTGTCAACAGATCCAAAGAGGAAACGAACCGGAAGGCCAGGCAGTGGTAGTAGATATATCTATATTGTGGCCCTCACATTGTTTGTGATTTCATTTGGTGCTTGACTATTTTCCATTTCTTGATTTTATTTTACAGGGTGGACTGGTTGGTCAAGAAAAAATTTTACACACTTTCCATGGCATAGTTCTATAAATTTGTCTGTAATTACTATCCAATCTTTTCTAATATAAAGAGGATTGTCATGGCAATATATTATCTGTAGGTTTGTTCCCCTTGGGCATGATGTGTGAACTTTAAAAAAAAAGGCCATTTTCACACATTTTGCTGGCTGAAATGCAAGGCATTGCCATCAATTCAATTATTGTACAGTTGATTTCATATTCTTACTGTAACTTAAAGTTCTTGAGACGAGTGTGGTCCCAGGATTTCAGCTCTCTTTGATTCAAACTCAATCCTGTGCAGAGCTTGAAAGAGAATAAGGTTGACAGAAATTTCACCCTACCTTAGTTTTCTCAAAATGTGCCTCCTGTCGTAAAGGCCTATCTAAATTCGATCCAAGAGTAGAAACATAATACCGAGATCCCTACCTGAACTTCATGCGAAAATTAGACTGATTGGATAAGAACTCACAGAGTTGTGCCTCATGAGCCAAAGACTGTAAAGTTTTTCGTGACCACCCTGTATTGCCTTGATTTGATATTTAGCAACAAAATTGGATTTTAGTAGCTCAGTGGAATATGTTTTCATACACAATAAATACCAGTGATTAGATTTTGGCTGATGGTCAATGTATAAGATCTGACATATTGTAGTCTGTGAAATAATGTGCAATTCTTCTACATTTTCAGTAAAGCTTATTTCATAGATTTCAAAATATGAAACAATATTCTTTTTTATAGATCAATATTCCTACATCAGAGTGTATCACAACAAAAGGCAATCAACTTTATTAAATCCACTTTGAATAATTCCAGGACCACTTCAGCTGGTACAATTGTTCAAAAATATAAACAAGTAATATATAAGAAAGTCAAATGGCACATAGCATATATATTTTAATAATTCAAATTCATTTTATTTTCCATGCAAGAGCAAATCACATTAAGACTTGGAAAAAGTCAGAAATCGATCTTGAAAAATGACCATCCCGAATCTGGAACAACTGAATTCTGGTTGACGTAAATTCTCTCATCCAACAAAACGCATCTGCAATTGTCATTGTTTCCAATTTCCAAGTTGAACCCTCTGCATTTGGCCAAGTTGTCCAGGCAAAATTCACAGCATTCCAGGTATGAACAAGTCTCTTTTGTCGCAAATTCTCCCGTTCCAGAATAGCGGTGAGTGAGCTTTCCATCAAAGGTTAGTCCCAAAGCTAAAAGTTTATTATAGAGAATCAATAAATTATCTTATATCCTGTCAATGTAACAGTTATATTATTTTTATTATTAAAACATGTTTCCTGTTTTTCTCAAGTTATAAGTTTCTATATGACTACTAAACCTACATTGATATTGCCAGCCAGGAGCTTTATGAATATTAGTCCAAGTAAGAAGTAACGACAAATATAAAGTTTGTGATGAGGATGAAATTCCTCATAACACAGCAATAAAAAACTAAGATTGATGAGATCAATAAATAACTCAAACACTGCACATGTTGAAAATACATCTTCAACTTTATTGATCATTTTAGATGTGCCTTGTGATTCTTAATAAATTCAACGAGTGACTGCATAATTCAATGCCAGTTGGTTGATTTTGTTCAACAATGCATCACGATCGATCAGTTGCTTGAATTCTTAAGTCAAAATTGCAAATTGAACATTAATTGCATTGAAAATATGTTTTAAGGAAAATTAGTGACCATAATTGATTCGCTTTTGAGTTTGTGATGTCTAATTTCACACAAATAAGGAAAAAGGCTTGTTTTTCTGTCATAGGCTGATTTCTACATCTCATCACGACAAGTGAAGATTACAAATGGGAGGATGGATGGTTGATTGGTGCTTTATGTCCTGTATTTATGCACTTGGTAGGCTAAGTAGGACAGGAAGAGGACACAGCAATGAGGTGAATGATGATTGAAACAGCCATCAAGCATTAGTCCAGGTGACCCGGAAAGAACTACATTCGAACCCTGGAGTCCTGACCCAGCAAATGGGAGGAAGAATGAAGGAGTTGAAAAACGAACAAGGAGTCAATGAAGAAGATAGAAGAAAGAAGGGAGATGAAGAAGAGGATGCTGAAACTGACGAAGAAGGTGAAGCTACATAAGAATAGCATGATGATTTCATGAATTAAATTATAGAAAAGGAACCAGGGGCATAGGTTGTCCTCCTTTTTAGGAGAAGGGATGAGTTCAGCGCACATGCCTAGTGGTCGCATGGTGGCAGATTTGGGGGGCCACGGAAACAAACAAATTTGAGATCATACGACGTAAATTCAGGGCAACCAGGGTTTCTACATGACATCGCACTGAGATTACTGCAAAGACAACTAAATTGAAGAAATAGTTCTCAACAACATGTGGTTACAATTTAGAATTATAGGGGGGAGGCGTAAATCAAATGCTCATCTCCCCATGCTCCCCCCCCCAGGATCTACACCCCTGGGAGGAACAAAGAAGAAATGTGAAGCTGAAGACCAAGAATAATAATGAAAGAAGGAGATTTAGAGGAAGCTTGAGATGATTTACCTTTTATCCTGTGGTCCTCGGAACCATTCTTGTCACATAAGCACAAGAAATAGTTCCATCCAGGCAGGCAGATTCCGGAGCCACAGGGACTACTTTCACAAGGAGATGTTGCCAATTCTGGAAATTTATAACAGAAGTACAGTACAACTCAAAATAAAGTATGGTTTTCCCAGCACGAAGGAAGAATCAGCCACTACATTACACCTTTTGACTACCCCTGAATCACTTCTTACTTTTACCTACTTGAAACTACCTTTTAAAATTGAATTAAAATCACTTTTTAACAACACCAATTGTGTTTGATTTACTCGGTGTTTTGCAGGAGTGAAAGAAAGTTGTAAGGAGATTTGGGGTGGAGAGGAGAAAAGAGGGCTAAATAGGTAGACAGAGGACGTCTGACAGAACATTTTCGTACTTTATTTTTGGTTGTATTGTATATCTATATCATTAATATATTACCATAGAGGTAAATCACATGTGTGATTATATTTTCGATTCTTTTGGCTGTTCCTGAGCCTTCAAACTCACCTCCTTTGCAAGTCAGAGGACCAAGGGTGAAAAATGACATTTCATACGAAAGTTCGGTGTCGCTGAACCTGATCTGGGTCAGTGGAAAATCATCTTTGATGAGAATGGCTCCAATGTCCTCGTACCAACCCGGTCTGTTTATATCGCAATTACAGTTGTTTTTGATTCCTGTAAGGATTGGAAAAATATCCCTAAATTGGCTACCAGCTTTAGTTTTTATAACAAAATATCTTTTTAGACATACTTAAGACTCTTCCTGCAAGACAGTTGTATGATATGCTTTTAGTTTCTTTAGAGTACAATGCAGAAGTATATTAGGGCAATTATTGCCTTTGGCTGCTTCAAGGTCTGTGTTATATACTGCTATAAGTACCACAATTAATTGATTAATGAAAAAGAAAAGAAAAAAAAACAAAAAACTATATATCAAGCAAGAATTCTGAGTATTTACAATTATGACGCACCAACAATGTGCATGCCCAGCAAGAAATTTGCGAAGAAGGAAAAGAGAAAGAGGTTATCTGCGAGGGGCATTTAGAAAATTGGAGGCTTTCTTGGTCTCAATATTACCTGCCCATCCAGCTGAAATAACTGTTCTTATGGCAACCAAAGAATGACTTTAAAATTCTCGAATTGCCCAATATTTTGGAAATGCAATCCAAGACTACTGAACTTTGTCCAGTGAAGAATAGACAACTCAAAATAAGGGCCAATACGAAAAAATTCTCAATATATCTGAAAACCCCTCGTATAGTTATAAAAATGCAGAATACTCTATAGTTATTTGCAACATCAATTACATCATTAAGTGTAGGTTCCAAACAAAAATTGACACATCAAGCAATGGACCTCAAATTCTATTGAACTTCTCACCATCACACAGTCCTTTGTCTTCGGTAAACCAATTATTGCGAATGTTTCCTTTGTAGGTCGTCACATGCACGTGATTGGTGAGTTTGGTCATCTGACATTCATAGCGGAAAGTGTAAGAACAATTTTCTGCAAGTTCAACAACTGTCCTGGCTTGGCTGTATGAGGTTGAGTTGTATACTAGTAAGACAGGGCTGGAGGATTCATGGGTGAAACTTGTAGGAGCAGCTGAGCGTTCTTCGCTGAAATTAAACATATTTTTAAAAAAAACACAGATTATGCACAGTAATGCAATCAATGCACTGGGAAGTTACTTTGTGAACAACCAGACATGCAACAAACACAATGGAATTTCAAGGGTGTTTTGAAATTTTATGGACAATTTTACATCAAATTCATGTTTAATTCATCTGAATGAGGTTATTTGCTTTAATGGTGTAATTGCTTTTGACATATTTTGTTGTTCTGTACCATAAATTGATGTTCTCAAAATACTATGATAACTCTCCTGAGCTGACATGCCTTGTCAAAAAGAATGTTGCCAGAAACTTCTCAAGGAATTCAACATGTTGTATCTTTCACGCATACAAAATCAGCTTTTTGTTAGGAAATATCTATTTATAATTTCTTACTTGTTATGGTGGATTACGGTCTCAACATCAGTTGAAGTAAAATTGCACTGGACTTGAAAAGGTGAATTGTTGCCAGGCCCATCTGGGTCAATTGTGAATGCTCCGCTTTCTCTGAGACCAACGTTGTAATAAGCCTGACATGATGGCAATACCAAAGACTGCACACCACAAGAATGTGAATTGAAAGCAAATAATCCAAAGAGATGAATAAATGTAAAGCAATGCATCCTTCTGGTTGAACTGTGGAACATCTGTCATCTACTTGGAAGTCAACTTGAGACTAACAAGCTTGTCTTAAAAAAAGAAGTCTCATTAAACTGGTGGGGAAATGCTGAATAAAGAATATTAACTGCTGGCTACTTATTTACATCTAGGCATTGTTTTCTGTAAATTGAGAGCATATGAAACACACATATGAATGAACAAATCACATTAGTGAATGGTATTATATCTTACGCTTATCTTGCTCTTTCAGATGAGTCTCATTGCCAAGCAACAGTCAATGGAGATATTCATTGTGAATTACGCTTTTTGTATGCTACATTGTACTTCTGAAGTATTTGTTGATGTGTTATTGATGAAATCATGGTACAATTGATACCGTTTATCAATATTGTCATTGTTTCAACATCGGTGTAATGTTTAACTGAAACCCCAATTGATGTGCATATGATTTCAAGATAATATAGTCAACTTTGAGTACAACATGTCTAATTTGTTGTATAACTATATTGTCTATTTCCTTCTCAATGATTTTGAAATAAGTCGAAAATATCTATAAATTCCTGTATTTGAACGTCATCATTATGTCAAACTGTTTGCAATCCATCTCTTGTCATAAAATATTGGCAATGATTTTAATTACAAATATAATAGATACAAGCTACATTTGCAAGTATGACACCAACTCAGTCATCAGACAGGTCTATGCCCTGTCTGAACCCAGACTGCTTCCTCCCCCCCTCCATCCCCTTGATTGAACAAAAAGCACCATATCATAAGGTTCTATCATTTGGGGTGCTCCTAATACAGAAGGTAGTCCAATGAGAAGAAGAAGTTCTCTCAGATTATTGTGCAAGCTGTGCCACCGATGGTGGAGGCTCAATATGCAGAGGGACAGGTACAGTCTAGTCTATGCCATCTCTATGAGACTGGATTCAGGCAGCAGTGAGTAACACTGACCAGCCAGCTAAAGGAGGCCCTTTTGCCAAGCCACACCCACTACTCACGAGATCCGAGAGCCAAACTCAGAGGACTCGTAGATTCTAAGTCTGTTCAGTATCCTTGCCAGTACCTCTTGACAGAAGTTAGATCTCGAAAAGAGTGACTTTGTCATTACAATGATAATAAAAGTACACTGATTTTAACAATTTTACTTTGAAAGCATGTTTGTGTTATTCAAACTAAGACAACAAATAATATTGGGTTTAAACAAGGAGCTTTTGAAGTGCAAGCAAAATATCAATTACATTTCTTATGTGTATATACGTAGCTCATCATATAATAATTCTCACACTGAGAAATTAATCTTAAAAAATGACCATCCCCTATCTTGAAAAACTGAATTCTGGTTGACGTAAATTCTCTCATTCAACAACACACATCTGCAATTGCTTTGGTTGCTTCCAGTTTCCAAGTTGAACCCTCTGCATTTGGTCAAATTGTCCAGGCAGAAGTCACTACATTCCCAGTAAGAACAAGACTCAGTTTCTTTGGTTGCAATTTCTCCATTTTCAGAATAACGGTGAGAGATCTTTCATCAAACGGAGATTTTACCAAGGACCCATTGATTTTTGAAAGCATGAATTCCCTTCTGATGAGACAAAAAAAAACATAATTGGTCATAAAGGACAAATAGGCACATATTTTCAACTGATGTTAGCATTGACCCATTCGCAAAACATATCCCGTTTCACTTACTTGCAGGCAGCACTATATGCAATGACATTTAAAACATCTTTTTTTGCACAAATTGAACGCTGATGTAATAGGAATGAAGTAAGAAAAAAAGTTAATTCAAAGTTTTCTTAATTTTCAAATCATGCAATTGCTGGAGTCTATTGTCTTCAACCGCTCAGGGCATAAATCATTCGAAATTTCAGGAAGTTAACTTTACGTTTTTTAAGGAGTGAGTGTCATGCAAATTGCTTATCTGACTTTACAGGAATCCTTGAGGATATCCTAAGGATATTCCATGTAAAATGGAGGATGCTCTATATGCAAAACGTGACGAAAGTGTGAATAGTCACTCAGCTTGAGGCTATGAAGACTGCAGACATATTGGCTGATGACTGGCTCGTCGTGGATACAGAAAGACTCTTCAGATGGCCATAATATCAGATTCTTTTAGATAACTGATGCTAGAATATATTACAAACTATACTAACATTGATTTCCAGAAAATTACTTTTAGTTTGTCATGTCAAGCCGAGGACAGACGTTTGGCCAGTTATTAGAAAAACACTGACTTATTTGAAGCTTAGCTCTATGGTAATATGGAAATCACATTTTTACAATGTTTTGGTGCTGTTTTTGTCCAATTTTCGCCAATTCATGATTACGGCAGTCCGATTTTACACAATGTTGACATTTGTGATGCAACCAATCTAACACAAAAAGAGCTGTGATGTCATTATAGTGTACTGCAGCACCACCCCAAATTCAGTTCTGGTCAAGTAAACATCAGCTGAACCACCTAGTTTTTTGTGTTGACTTTTAGGACAGTAATAACAGTACAAACTATGCTAAATTTCAGTTCCAATGCCATACAGGACAAACTGTAATTAGATTATACTGTAGCTATAATTAATAGATCCTTACCAAAATTCATTTTCAGTATTCCATTGTTGAATAATGGATATGCCCACTGATATAATTGAAACAGACATCATTTTGTTTTAAGGATTTCATATATTTTTTATTAGACTTGTTTAAAGCATGATATAACAATAGTTCATTAGCTTCATAGGTAATGCTGTCTTGTTTGGAATAAATCAATTTGGTAACTTTTGTATCTTGTATGTACATGTAACAGGTTATTTAATAATGCAGGACATGAAAATTGGTTCAGCAGAATGGTGTACCGTATAACGGGGTGACTTTGAACAGTCCGGGGTGACTCTAAACGCTTTTCTTAAAAAGATTGATTCTCTGTGAATGCAAAATTTAATAAGATACTGGAAGCTTATATACCATACAAGGGTAGCTTATTTAATTTTACATTCACAAAGGATCAATATTTTTCAGAAAAGCGTTCAAAGTCACCCCGGACTGTTCAGAGTCACCCCGTTCTACGGTAAATGGATTGTAGTTAATATCATGGTATATATGTCAAAGAAAGAAAGAATTAACTACATAATTTTCCTTTATATATGATATTGAAATTGCCGACTCATTGAATGAGCCCTTGTCAATAGATCTATACTCAGTCAGAGGCATAAAAAAGTCATTTGAGGTAAAAAAAGAGCATCTACGCAAATAGTTGATTACATTTACATGCATAAAGAAGTAGCTTGGGATGCTTCAACTTTTCAATTGAGAAACGTATGAGATACCTATATAGAAACAACTCAGAAATTAATCTTGAAAAATGACCATCCTGCATCTTGAACAACTGAATTCTGGCTGATATAAATCCTCTCATCCAGCAAAACGCATCTGCAATTGTTGTTGTTGTTGTTGTTTTTGTTTCCAGTTTCCAGGTTGAACCCTCTGCACTTGGCCAAGTTGTCCAGACAAAATTTGGAACATTCCAAGTAAGAACAAGACTTATTTTCTTTGGTTGCCATTTCTCCTTTTCCAGAATAACGATGGGAGAGCTTTCCCTCAAAGGGTAGTCCAAGTGCTGAAAGTTTATTCCACATCATTAGCAATTTAGTACATATATGAGTAGATGTTTACTTTTGCAATCAAGAGATTTCACCAAGGACCCATTGATTTTGTATCTTGTAAAATTATTAAATTAACAAGAAGAAGACAACTTCAAGAAGGAGAAGAACAACAAGAAGAAACTGTAGAGTGTTGAATTCCCCACTAGTTAACAAATGAATTTAATTTAATAACCCAAATAGAAAGCTAATCTTGGTCTAGATATTTAGTGCTGGGAGGAATTCCTCTTACCAAGAAGTACTAAATTAAAAGTAAAAACTTACATTTTATCCGTTGGTCTTTGCAGTCATTGTTTCCACAAAAACACAGAAAGTAGTTCCAGCCGGGCAGGCAGATTCCTGAGCCACAGGGACTACTTTTACAGGGAGATACTGCAGATTCTGAAAAAAAATCATCAGACAGAAGGTATCCACATCGCACAATATCGTAATTTAAACAAACAAATTCTCAAACTGTACATGTATGTCACTGACAAGAAGTGTTTCTTGCCAGGTGTAACAGTAAAAGTTGTACTTATAATAAAAATCAACCATTTTGGATAACCACCCCCCCCCCATGCTTGACCCCCAGGCTATGTCTCTGATAGTCTTAAAAACGTCCAGAGTCCTGAGTTATTGTCTTCTTTTAGAACTCACCTCCTTCACACACCAGAGGGCCAAGGGTGAAAAATGAATTTTCAAATGAATATTCGGTGTCACTGAACCTGATTTGGGAAAGTGGGAATTCGTTTTTGACTGAAATGATTCCATTGTCCTCGTTCCAGGTCTGGGCATTGTTATCACAACTGCAGTTGCTTTTAATTCCTGAAAAATTACAAAATACCCTGAAGTTGGTTGTCAGACTTGGTTTTGTGTTTCATAGTTTTGATGATATGCAAGGTGTGTCCAGAACGTTCTCACCTATTTTTTTTGGCAGACCTTTTTCATTGAAACAGCTGAATGAAATTTTCAGTTGCCATGGAAACAAAAAGTGTTGCTACCTTTTTTTAGACCAAGTCCAACAATCTGGCTTGTTTCTTTATTATGGAATCTATTGAAATATCTGTCGGACCATGAGAAAATTTATTTCAAGGTATATTCCATTACCTTCAAAACAAAGGTTTATCTTTCAAACAAATGTGATGAAATAACTGCCAAATATTTTTTCCATCAGCTGTCCCAAAACACTCCAGGTGTTCCGGCTGAGCCAATCCACTGCAATTGCATTATTACATGAATTTTAATGATTATTTACAATGCTACATCGTCGGAGTTGGTTGATAAAATTTAGCTGCTCTTGGTACACTGAGTTTTCGTTTCCATGGCACATGAACATAATCTAAATATTTCCTACATTTGCGATACTTTCAAAATAGATTTGAAATACCTGAAAATGGTTTTGTGAGAACTTAATTAAACTACTTCAAAGGGAAAGGTCTGTCAAAAAAATTAGCTGAGAACATTATAATTTAATCTAACTTCTCACCCTGACACAGGCCTTTGTCTTCAATGAACCAATTCCTGCGTATGTTTCCGTTGTAGCCCTCAATTTGTACGTGATTGGTCAGCTTGGTGTGATGACACTCATAACGGAAGGTGTAGGAACAATTTTGTGCTAGTTCCACGACCTGCCTCACCTGACCGTAAGAGCTTCCATCATATACCAGTTGAACAGGACTGGAGGACAGATGTGTCAAACCTTTTGGACTGGGTGAGCGTTCTTCACTGAAATTGAAGATTTCAAGTTCCAAACAAAGCCCTCTGAGATAAGAGCATTTTGTGACAATAAAAATCATTCCTTTCCGTTCAGGGAGATTAATAATTGACATATTAGTAAAATGTTTTGATGTTCTCCGTTGCATCCAAATAGTGAACAGTGCATTGGTCAATTTCAATGTTAGGAAATTATCATTAAAAAAAGTCTGGGGCTGGAAGCATAAAAAAATGTTTAAAATATCTTACTTGTCATGGTGTATAGTAGTCTCAATATTACTTGAAGTAAAATTGCACTGGACTGAAAAAGGTGAATTGCTGCCAGGTCCATCTGGATCGATTGTGAATGTTCCACTTTCTCTGAGACCAACATTGTAATAAGCCTGACATGATGGAAGATGTAGAGAGCTCACTCCACAATGATGTGAATTTAAGACAAAGACTCCAAAGAAACATATAGTTTTCAGCTGTTGCTTCATGGTGACTGACTTGTCAATTGTATGGCAGACTATTCTCAGGCCTGTTGCCACACAACTTGAAAGCAATTGGTGTAAAAAAATAAGAACCAGAATACTCAAACGAACAACAAGAATTGTACAAGAACAAGGATATTCTATTGATTACTAGCTACTTATTCACAACTTGGTGCTGTAGCCAGTTAAAGTGAGCAATTATGGGAGTTCATAATGATGTTTATATTGTGAATATTTTCTTATCCTCTAAGTTTAGTATTATCACCAGGCAACTGCTACTGGAGCTTTTCATTGTCAGTAATTATTCTCTTTTCTAAATTTTACTTCAGAAGTTGCCCTACTTATATTTCAAAAGTGTTATTGACCAGTGACATTATGGTGTATTACTTCGACAGTACATTGTGTTTCTTGCCATTATGCAGCCATGCTTTTTGTGATATCTTCAAAACATATGACTCTGTTTGGACATCCATTACACATAATGGTATATGTGCCATGGAGCCAATATCTGTCAATAAAGTCCAATTCTGTTTTGTTTTTTTAATGAATGCAATTTGAATGAATAACCTAGTGGTCATAGAAACATTGGATGAACACAAAAATTAAGGTATTGGCATTGCTTTATTATTCTGATATATGCTGGTGATACTATGATTTTAGGAAATATTGCAGAGAAAGATGTATCACTGTGTAAGGTCACCACAGAGAAATTTGTCCAATGGTGTGATAAGAATTTGCTTAATCTGAATGTCAAAAAGACCATGCAAATGATTTTAGATTTCAAAAAAGGTAATATGGTCCATGAACTTCTCTCAGTTAAAAATCAATCAGTTAAAATAGTTCAAAAGTAAAAATATCTTGGTGTACAAATTGATGACAAGTTAAACTACGTGAAACATCCATTAATTGTATAGGAATGGTACTAAAAGAGTGAGGTATATGACAGATCTTGCTAATTTAAAGGTTGATCACAATATCCTATCTTTATTTTAAAGATCAATAATATAGAATCTGTTTGATTGTTTTGCATTGTATCATGGTATGGGCCAAGCAGTAAGAAAGACCAGAAGAAACTATGTAACATTTTTTGGAATCGTTGAAAGACTAGGAACCAGTGCCGACAACCTGCATGACATTTATAAGAGTGCAAGCCACAGGCTAGGCAATGAGATCATAGGTGATAAAGAACACCCATTAAAAAACAAATATGTATACCTCAGATCAGGTAGAAGACTTCTATCTCTTAAACATAGAACTAGCCGTTATGGCAATACATTTATGCCCTGTAACAACAGATTGTTAAATCACATGTCTGTATCTTTGTTTTATTGCTTATCTTATTTAAATATACATGTATAATTTTTTCACTGTCTTGAAACACTGATAACCATGAAAAGTTTCACTGTGCGATTGAATAAAGTATGTCTTGTCGTATTGTATCATATACATTATACAAATTTGTGTTCCATCGAGCACATTTTTCTTCATTTAAAAGTGGTAATATAACAGTGATGTTGTCACAGAAAGTTCTTGCCCAGTTTCACCATTCAATAGTTTTTTTGATCAACCTCTCTAAATACACGGACGATTTATGGGAACAATGTGTGCATGTTTATAATCATGAGACATATGCTCCATGAAGCTGAAGCTGCCAGGTTCTTGGGAGATGTATTGCATATTTACTATAAAGAGTGTACTGCAATATAAGATGTGATAAGATAAAATGGGAAGTGTGTCATAGTCTCATAAAAATCACTAGATGAATATTACACAAACTTCACAAAATAAAATAAAATATATATATATATCATTTATTCATGCACATTGTAAAATACACTGCATAGATATTTGTAAAATTTAAAAGTCAGATGATATAAAATGCATTAAATAAAAACAAGTTCATAAAAGTCATTGACAGCAAAGATATTCTAAAATCACATCAATTTCACAATTGTCCAGTATAAAATCAGTCTTCCTCACTGCCTGCAGTTCTTGGATTTGCATCACAATCCTTTCATCTTCAACATCATTCTTTTTAAAATGACATAGATTAAAAGGCCTTTGGAGTCGTTCATAAAAGTTAAAATCATATCGTTCTGAGATCACCTGAAAATTCCTGGAGATTATGCTGGAGCTGTCATTAAGCAAAAACTGGGCAAGATAAGTAACTCTCAAGTTTTCGCTCTGCAACATACTTGTAAAGAGTCTAAAAAATCTTCGATAAATTTGATCCAATACATAGGGACTTGCAGTGAAGTATTGCAGGTATCGTAAGTGTGTGCGCCATGGTAATCCAAATGTTTTGCATACACCACGGTTCCAAGTCTTACGAAAATCATCAATCTCTGTGTTGGCAAGATTCCATGCTTCACAACCATACAGGTGACTGCACTGGGAGTTAAATACAGCTCGTTTGACAGTGTCACTGGCTTTATAGAAGGTCGCACATAAACTGTTCACTCGCCCAATTAAATCACCTTGTTTATGTGACACATCATTAGTGTCCTTAAGGTCAGATGTCACGTAGTTCCCCAAGTGCTTCACAACAGAGACCCACTTGAGAGAGTCACCAGCCAGCTGGACATCAGGCAGTTGGCGCACCTGTTTATCAAAACACATCACAACAGACTTAGCAGGGTTATACTTCACCCCAAACTCTGAGCCAAAAACTTCACAGATTTTAAGCATTTGTTGTAATCCATGCGAAGTCGGACACAGGAGGGTCAGATCATCCGCGTAGCTTAAAGCTCCATAATAATGTCCACCAATTTTACAACCATATCCACTCTGCTCCAGCCGCAAAAGAAGAATATCCATGTAAACAGTGAATAAAACTTGGAATATTTTTTATGTTACATAGACTTTAAAAAGTTTTCAAAGAGTATGAAAGATGTGCTGTGCTCTTTATGCTGCTTAAAATGATACCAAAACCATTTCTGTGAGATACAAATTGGTTAAGATATGCAACAATGACTTGACTTTAGCTGACTCAAGTCTGACTAGACTTGAGTGACCTTCAACTTGCTGCTTGGAAAGCTAAATTTGACTTGACTAGTCGACTTTCTGTAGGCGACTTCGGGGTCTAAGCCCAATCAAATATCACTTTTCGGATGCAAATGATTTCATAAGTGTGACTATCAAAGTTGTCTCTACAAAAGACATTGAAGTCTTGCTTGTCATGGATGACTATTGTTTCAACAACATTCAATGTGAAATTGCACTGGACTGGAAAAGGCGAATTGTTGCCCGCTTGTTTTTGCAACACTGGCTATGAGGGTGTTGGTTCGAATCCTACCCTGGAACTCAATTTAATCAAAACCCATCGGACATCACAGCGATCATTTAATAATCAGGGGGGTTGGAGTTTTCCTCGGCCGAAAGTTATTTATTTCACTGTAACGGTAGCCATAATTATTTATTTCAAGCTCCCAAATATTCATTCATCACAAACACAGGAGGGTTCTACGGCCTGGGAACCTTAGGCAACGATCCCTGTCTACAAGTTGACCGCTATTTGCTGCCACCTGGGGAGCAAAATTCGCGAGCTTCTGTGAGCGGTCAACAGAATTTCGATTTCTGGAAGAAACCAGGACAGTGAGGAAGAAACCAGGACAGTTCCATCATTTAGTGATGGTCTAGTTTATTTTAAAAAACTCTGTAGGTGTCTAATCTGACTTTGGTTGGCTTCAATTTTAAGCAGACAGCTTGTAAATACCAAAATAAGTTGGAACTATTTTTTATCATGGAGGATGTATACATTGTAGCTCACATGTAATGCCAGTATAGAGGGGGCCACTTGTGGCATGGACAAGACATTTTGTTGAGTGTTACACAGCTTTTATGAAATTGTAAATTATATTGTTGTCCTAGTTAATAAATCTCCATAAAGCAACAGAATAATACAATTGAGCATTTTTGATGTCACAAAGCAAAAACATTGGCTTTGTATGGCCACATGAATAAGTGAGAGAGCATTCTTTTTGGGCACTTTTTTGACCACAATTTAACATGCGCTAAATGACATAAGTAGATTGAATACCATCAAACTTTTGATGAGTAAAATCATCAATTTCACAGGTAAAGTTAATGCTAAAGTTTTAAAACTTTCTTTTTGTCTCATGATTTCCAAACATTTTCATTCAAAGCAGTGGACTGGATATTTGCCAGCAACTATGCTTTGTGAAAGTAGTTTGGCGTAGTAATAGGGACAGCTGTTGTGCGGCCTGGTCTTGTGATCTGTCCAAAACAGTTCAAATTCTTGTTGGCCCAATTCGATTTTCCAGGGACTGTCAGCATTCTGCTGCCACTTGTCAGTCCCGAACAGAGACAGCAATGATCCTATATCCTCTGCCCATGGGTGCAGTTCTGAGTTGTATTAAGAAGTAGAAGGCTCACTACAGATTTCCTCGCACCAGGGGACAATAATGTATACAAAATACAAAATCTTGTAATCACATTGAATCATGGTCAAGATTAATCAGTATCTAACCAGAAAATTATATTGGATTTACTTACTTGTCAAGGTGGATTGTAGTCTCGACATCACTTGATGTGAAAAAGCAGTGGACTGGAAAAGGTGAATTGTTGCCAGGCCCATCGGGGTCAATTGTGAATGTTCAACTTTCTCTAAGACCAACGTTATAATAAGCCTGGCAAGATGGAAGATGTAAACATAGGACATCACTAAAGTTTGAATTTTAAAAAAAGATTCCGAAGAGATGTAAAATTTTCGTCAACTGTTGCTTCATTGTTGTGGACTTGTAAAATGTAAAAAAAATCACATGTTGTGTCTGTTATAACGACAAGAGACTAAGCATCTACAAAAAGGCAAAACTTGGTGCAAAGGTAAAGAATGAAGGAACAATAAATATCTTATTGATTGCTGGCAGGGTTGGGCACGAGTACACATGTACTCGTGTACTCGTGTACTCGAGTACATTTTTCCAAGTACTCGCATGTACTCAGTACTCGTGCCAAATCATGAGTACAGTACTCGTACTCGTACTCGAGTACATTTCTAAAGTACTCGTACTCGTAGTGAGTACATGACGAGTACAAGTGCAGCTTCAAAAGAGCAGAATTGAACACAAAATGATTTATTAAATGCCATAGTTACATTTTCTTAAAACTCTGCAAGATGCTTTTTAAATTATTTTACAGCTGAAGTGACATTATAATGTGTTATATGAATACCAGAGTTTAAAAAACTTTTACTTGAGCCATTGTATTCAGCTACTTCTAAATGATATACCTACCTTTTTAAATTATGTTTCTAGTCCTATTTTAGCATAACTAGAGCCGTTTTCATTTTAACCTTTTTTGGTTAAATCGACGCTTTTACGGAAATCGGAACATGATATTTAGACAGGCTTAAACTGGCTAATCTTATACAAAAAAAAATTGTGATTTTAAGGAATTACTGAATTTAAATGATTATATTCATAGTTTCCATTTGTTCTATTATACATGAAATGTTGACACAAGTTTGCTTATTTTCGTTTATTTAGGGATTTGTTTATTTGCTTGATATTGAGTATTAAATCAAAATGTTATAAAACCTATAAATCTATAAACAAACATTTCTTGTTAAAGCTACCAGGGCATTGTCTCTTCTAATATTCTTTTGCTGTATTATGATTTTATCTAACGAAAAATGTTCTTAGCTGAACGAAATAACCAATTCTGTACTTGCAATAAAATGTATAACACTGTATTAAAATTTTATTAAATCTGCCTTGCCGAGCTGTATGTGTTTTAAACGAATTCTTGGCACTAAGAAAATATTTTGCAATTAAATAAAAACTGACAGATAGCATGGGAATGTGTTCTTCCCTGAGCCTAAAACTTACACTAAGAACAAAATGACATTGTGTTAAAAGTGTCATAACTTACACCGCAGTCTAAATAATAAATAATTCTAGATTTTGCAGCATTTTTAAGTTCTGTGTAAAAAGGTTAATAAATGTTCGATAAGTTTCATGTAATGTATCAGTCATACGCTATAGACATGATACAAATGATCTATCTAAAGAAACAGGTGAAAAAAACAGGGTTTTTCGGAATATAAACTGAGCGGAAAAACTTGCCCTGTCATGCGGCACAACTTACCCCGGCACCCTAGCAAGTTGTGCCGCTTAACTTACTTTTTTCAATTGACTGCTATGAGCTAACCATTGTTCTGGTTGACCTGGAACTTGGCAGTCAAATAGCTTCAAAGGATGGATGAATGGATGATGGGGGCTTTTCATCCTATTGAATTTACTGCCGTCCAACACAGTCCCAGGTGACCTGGCTAGAGCTAGATTCGAACCCTTACCCAGCAATTGACAGCCCAGCAAGTAGCTTCAAAGGCCATTTAGAATGACTACAGTTTACTTTTGATTAACAAAGGAGCATAAGTAGGAGCCTTCACTGATGTTCTTTATTGTTGTTACTCAATTATTATTTCTTAATAATTCTTTTATTTCTTCAAATATTGCACAAATAAGGTTCGAAACTGCATAAATGTACTCGTACTCGTACTCGAGTACATTTGAATGTACTCGTACTCGTACTCGAGTACATTCAGAAAAGGCTGTACTCGTACTCGTACTCGTACTCGTAGATGTGGCAAGTACTCGTACTCGTACTCGAGTACATTCGCATGTACTCGTGCCCAACCCTGATTGCTGGTTGTTTTTCACAAATTGTCATTGTTTCCGGTAAGTTTAGCTATTCTGAGAGTTCTTAACAACATTAGTCAATAGAAATATTTCTTACGCTTGTCAGCAGTGGTGGATCCAGGAGAACCTTTGGAGTATTATTTTGACTAAAATAGGCTACGATACCAGCGGACGCATGTCAAGTCAAGCCTCCCCCCCCCCCAACAAACCTGATGGATCCGCCACATCATATATTGTGTCAATAGAGCCTAGAGTACAACTTTCAAAAGTGGCAAATCAGTTTAGATAGAAACTTATCCATTAATCCATATGACCTTTGGTGGCTTCCTTGCAAGAATAAAAGGACAATAGGTCTTTAAATGTATGTTCAAGGACCAACCACTCAGAATCTTATCCAAATCAAAACAATCAAGCAGCCATGCATATCAGTTTCGTTATGAGTTTAAAATAGAATTATAAAATGAAACATTTTGCAAAATATGGGGCTTTGGCACCTGTTTTGACCATCTTTTGCAGGAAAAAATGATGTGATACAGCATAATTTGTTTTACATCTTTTATTTTTGATAAAACAAATAAACTCACATGCACACAAACACAAGTCATTGAATCTACGCTATTTAGTCTGTTACACAATAACACAAGTCTATCATTTTAGCTCATCAGCCAATTACATACAACCCACAAACGAAATTAATCATGAAAAATGACCATCCTGCATCTTGAAAAACAGAATTCTGGCTGATGTAAATTCTCTCATCCAACAAAACACATCTGCAATTGCTGTTGTTGTTTCCAGTTTCCAAGTTGAACCCTCTGCACTTGGCCAAGTTGTCCAGGCAGAATTCACTACATTCCCAGTAAGAACAAGACTCAGTTTCTTTTGTCGCAATTTCTCCATTTCCAAAAAAAGCGATGGGAGGGCTTTCCATCAAAAGGGAGTCCCAGTTCTGAAATAATTATTTTGCACATAATTACTAAATGATCAGATGGATGTTATATTGTGGAGAACACTTTGTAAATACTTTGTAATTATAAAGCATATTACATTCATTCAATCTTTGATACAAACAAGAAAGTTATTATGTAACAGTGAGAAAATCCCTATAGGAACAGAACAAAATTCAAACGCGAAACAGACCTTTTATCCTGTGGTCTTCGCAATCATTCCTTCCACAAAGACACAAGAAATAGTTCCATCCAGGCATGCAGATTCCTGAGCCACACGGACTACTTTTGCAGGGAGATGTTGATAATTCTGATGATTACAAAAAAAACAAAAAACGTTGATATAAATGAAATTAACTAAACAGATCTCACTCAGTCTTGCGATTATCACTCTGGTTTCCTCTCATACAATTGGAAATAACTTTGCAATTAGTTAAAACTTACTGTCAGCTGAGAAAGAGTACAAGATGTATGTTTAAAGCGTAGGAATATATCTGGTGGGTGATATGGTACTCCCCTCTGAAGTAAACTCTCCTTCAGCTAGGTTATGGTCACTCTCCTAGATGATTTTGTTTTAGCCAAAAGGCGTTTTCTATAATCCTTGGGGAGTATCAATTATTCTATTCTCTGAACACATCACATCTAAGAACGGAATGTTATGCCTATTTGCTTGTTTTTATTCTTTGGGTTATAATTTATGTCCCATGGCACTGCATCCAAAAAGGCGTAAAATGGTGTTCCTTTTGGCTCTCAGAGCTGACACCTAATTGAAACACAGAGAAGTTTTACAGTGGTCTCGTTTTACACTCACCTCCATTGCAAACCAGAGGACCGAGGGTGAAAAAGGACATTTCAAATGATAGTTCGGTGTCGCTGAACCTGATCTGGGAGAGTGGAAAATCGTCTTTGACTGAAATTATTCCATTATCTTCATTCCAATTTTGAGTGTTCTGGTCACAAACACAGTTGCCTTTTATTCCTGCAAAGATTGAAGAATTATCATAATATCATGAACCGTCTTGCAGCTTTAGTTGGAGATGATTGGGTCAACAATCATGAATATTCAACAAGTGGTTTTGTATTTACGGTGTACGATGCTGCACATTTGCGAAACTTTTAATTGTTGCATTGGTAACATAAGATTCACAAGCGAAATCAATGTCTAACAATGTCCAGAATTCAAGTGTCTAATTTTGGGAATATTGTCTTACCAATGCTTACCAATAGTTTATACTGTTAACCACAAAATTTGATGTGCAACAGCTCTAATAGCTCTATATAGTCATCTGCTTCACAAAAGAATTGGGTAATGTTTTTGAGTCGGACACTTTAGAAGTGTCTGCTTGAGTCGGACACTTTTTGTTGGGCTGTATTGGCCAATTGAGGGCTCCTATACCAATATATATGAAACCAATCAATAGCTTAAGACCTCCTTTATCTGTACCCGATATATCAGCATGATACAAACAAGTATAGTGGGTTTTTTGTGACCCTACAGATAGGGTAAAAAACCCGTTGTTCACTTAATTTTGTGTCAGAAATGTGTGAATTTTATCAGAATATTGTCCTGTTTCAATTTTCTGTTTCGGGCCTATGGCACTGATCTGACTTCTGTTTCTTTGTCATTTAGTTATGAGTAAGATTGACCTATCCTGTACTCTAATATGGATTTTTTAAATTGAAAGGAAGACACTAAGGCACCTGTATATTTGATGTTATGTTTTTAGAACATAGCTGTCCGAAACTCCAAGATAACCTATGTAATTTTTTATTTCAGAAATTTAGCCACTAATTTTAATAGTTCTTCTGCTGTCCCAATTGTCAATTTTCTGTCAGATTTAGTAAAACCTATAATTTGAGGCCCTGGTTGACAATCAATAACCCAAGCAGTATATAACTTCTTGAAAATGTACAGAATATAAGTGTCCGACTCAAAGAACTTTACCCTATGTAGTTACAATAGGATCAGATGATCATGCATGCAGTTAAATAAAAATCATATTCACCATTCAAGCAATGAAAACTTTGGAATTTAATCTTATTTCTTACCTTCACAAAGTCCTTTGTCTTCTGTGAACCAATTCTTGCGAATGTTTCCATAGTAACTCGTAACTTTTTTTTTTTTCTGCTAGTTCTACGACCAGCCGGACTTGATCATAAGAGCTTCCATCATATATAAGTTGAACAGGACTGGAGGACTCATGTGTCAAACCTGTTGGACTAGCTGTGCGTTTTTCACTGAAATTGTATTAGATTAAAAAAATTATGTGGACAATAGTTGACAATATGTTGACAATAGTGATTTTTCTGATATCGCATTTCTTGCATAGACAACAGTGGTCCAACAAGTTAGTGTAAATGAATATCAGATTCTGCTTGAATCGCTTAGACTTGAATTAATATACCAAGAAACAGGTCCGGTCAGATAATATAATTTGTGTCAATCATAAATTTGTTTGAGCAGTCATTATTGACTGTTGCTTGGCAATTGTTAAGGTAACTTTTTTTTTTTTCTGCTAGTTCTACGACCAGCCGGACTTGATCATAAGAGCTTCCATCATATATAAGTTGAACAGGACTGGAGGACTCATGTGTCAAACCTGTTGGACTAGCTGTGCGTTTTTCACTGAAATTGTATTAGATTAAAAAAATTATGTGGACAATAGTTGACAATATGTTGACAATAGTGATTTTTCTGATATCGCTTTTTTTTTTTGAATGAATGACATGGTCTTTATTTCGTCACAAAAAGCAATATACAAATTGAAACAGTAATAGTTGGTGGCTCTCGAACTCATTAAGAGTTATTTGAGAGCTCACCAAGATGAAGGAGGGATGAAAATGAGATGGCATGAGATGAGCAGCCTCAAGTAAAACATGGTGAAACATGCCAGAACTCTGTTGTCAGATTCCATGTGCAGTAAAATTCAAAAACATGAAATATAAAGGTGAAAGAGTAAAATTGCATTTTTGATGAGAGTCACAGAGTACTGAGATATTAAATCCCAGAACTGTATTTCAATATTTCTTTTCACAAATACAATCGATAATTGAAAACTCCAGAGCATATTTAATGAAATTCACAGGGTACCGGGATAGTAAATCCCAAACCGTGTTTCATAGTAAATGTAATCAAATGTGTAATCAGAGAGATAATACCTATATATAGCTATCCAAGTTGAACATCAATGTGGCTTGATACCAAAGAAAGGTTAGCATATTTCATTAAGCAGTCAGGGTGCAAGAATTGATTCATTTTACAAAACAGGAGCAAGAATAAAATTGGAGGAGTGTATGGACTATTTATATTAAGATGATATTTATAGGATTTGTTAGGAGTGATTTCTTAAGATTTCGTTTAAAAGCATGATAGCTGCTGTTCCATTCAATATTGGTCGGAAGATTATTATTAAATTTTACTCCTATATACCGAATACGCTTTTGTGAAAAAGAAGTGTGACACTGGGGTATGTTTGGTTTGAAACGACCTCTGGTTAGATATTCATGCTGTGGTAAATGAAAGAAGTTTTCAAAAACTGAGGGTAGCATTCCTTTTTTGTACTTGAAAACAAAGAGACCAATAAAACAATAAAATAATTGCTGAAAAGGCAGAATTTCAGTTTCCTTAAAAGCGTTTTGTAAATCGGCAGTAAAAGGGAGTGAGAGAATAATACGAAGAGCTTTGCGCTGGATTTTTACAGTAGGTGTCAGGTAAGTTTTACTAGCACATCCCCAAACTTCGACACAGTAGATCAGATAAGGGTAGATAAAGCTATAATAGAGCGATACCAGTGTAGAAGGATTTAAGTACTTCCTAGCTCGGGAAATTATCATTATTTCTTGCATAGACAACGGTGGTCCAACAAGTTAGTGTAAATGAATATCAGATTCTGCTTGAATCGCTTAGACTTGAATTAATATACCAAGAAACAGGTCCGGTCAGATAATATAATTTGTGTCAATCATAAATTTGTTTGAGCAGTCATTATTGACTGTTGCTTGGCAATTGTTAAGGAAAATTGACTTTTTATGAAGGGGACTGTAAGGAATGACATTTTGAAATAATTTATTATCGTCAGAGCTTCCAGGACAATAATGTTTTCTCGTTGAAATAAAAAAATGGACAAAGGTTTTTTTATGAGAAAATTTCATTACGAATTCCTTACTTGTCATGGTGGATTGTCGTTTCAACGTTGCTTGAAGTGAAGTTGCACTGGACTGGAAAAGGCGAATTGTTGCCAGGTCCATCTGGGTCAATTGTGAATGTTCCACTTTCTCGGAGACCAACATTATAATAAGCTTGGCATGACGGAAGATTTAAACATAGTACATCACCTAAGTTTGAATTTAAAACAAAGATTCCGAAGAGATATGAAATTTTCTTCAACTGTTGCTTCATTGTTGCAGACTTTTAAAATGTCTATCAAACTAGTGCTATGTCTATCAATCTAGTGCTATGTCTGCAATAACGAGACACTAAGAATCTACAAAAAGGCAGAACTTTGTGCCAAAGGGAAGAATGAAGAAACAACAATATCTCATCGATTACAAGTTGTTTTTCACAAATTGGCATTGTGTCCAGTAAGTGCAGCTACATATTATATTCTTAGAGTTCATAACAACGCTAGGTAGTCAATAAAAACATTTCTTACGCAGGTGAGTGGTGAAAAACATTTCTAACGCAGGTGAGTGGTGAAGCTTAGTCGTTTCCATTCAACTGGCAATGAAGACATTGTTCATAGTGCTTCTTTTGAAGTACTGATCCATGAGTGTTATTTATGAATAAGCAGTGGTGGATCTGGACGAAGCTTTGGGGGGTCCCTCCTCTCCCCTACAAATGTAGACCGTGGGGCGTAACTACGGGGTCTCAAGGTGGGGGGGGGCCTGGGGGGTACACAATTCTGGGGGGGGGAGGGGACACCCAAAATACTAATTGTATATTTTAGCCAAGGTTGAAAAGTTCATATGCGGGGCTAATGCAGGAATTTACCTTGTGTGATCTCAACTTCCTTTGTTTCTGTAGCCCCAGAAATCTGCCACAACTCGACCACCAAACATGTGCCCCGAAATTACCCCCCCCCCCCTAAAAGAAGGAAGAATCCTTGGATATTTTTCTGTTGCTTCATAATGCTCTTCTTATGTTACTTCACCTTCTTCGTCAGCTTTAGCTTCCTTTTCTTCATCTCCCTTCTTTCTTCATTGACTTCTTCTTTTTTCAACTCTTTTCATTCTTCCTTCCATTTGTCATCTTACCTTGCCGTGATGAGATATAGAAATCAATAGATGAGAGAAAAACAAGCTTCTCTCATATTTGTGGGCCATTCGACTTCACAAACGCAAAAGAGAATCAATTGCGGTCATTGCTTTTCCTTAAAACGAATTTTCAACACCATTTAATCTTCAATTTTACCAATCTTGTCAAGATATAAGAATTCAAGCAACGGATAGATCATAATGCATTGTTGAACAAAATCAACTGGCAATGAATTATGCTGTCACAAGTTGAATTTATTCGGAATCACAAGGCACATTTAAAATTAACTTGTTCAAATGATTACAGTAACTATGACAGTGTGACATCTAATGCATGATCAGGAAAGACAAACAGAGAGACAGACAGACAATGAAGTTTATTTACAAAGATTTATTGTTATTTATTGATCTCATCAATCTCAGTTTTTTAATGCAGTGTTTCATCCTCGTCATCAGCTTTATATATGTTGTTACTTCTTACTTGAACTTAAATTCATAAAACTCCTGGCTGGCAATATCAGTGTAGATTTAGTACAGTGGTACCTGCGTTATGAGACCCCCAGTTATAAGACCGACTTGCCTTATGTGACCACCTTCCTCCCGCACTAAGTAGTATTTTTAGTGCATTCTGCACCCAACGAGAGACCGCTCCCCCACGAGAGACCGCATCATGACCGCAGAAGGGGCGGTCTTATAAAGCAGGGACTACTGTAGTCATATAGAAAATAATAAAAACTTGTGAAAACGTTATTTATCATGTTCTAATAAAAATAATATAACTGTTACAAATGATTATTTATTGATTCTCTATAATAAACTTTTAGCATTGGGACTACCCTTTAATCGAAAGCTCACGCACCAGAGGGTTCAACATGGAAATTGGAATGAACAACAACAACAAGAAATGCAGATGTGTTCTGTTGGATGAGAGAATTTACATCAGCCAGAATTCTGTTGTTCAAGAAGCAGGATGGTAATTTTTCAAGATTAATTTCTGACTTTTTGTAATATGCTCTTGCATGGACAATGACTTTTTATTATACCATGTGCCTTTTGACTTACTTCTTTATTACGAGAGCATATTTTTGCACAATTGTACAAGCTGGAGTGGTCTCAGAGTTATTGCACTGCGCCAGTCACCGCTAGGTGGCTAGCAGTGCCTTGTTTTCGTCCGTGTCAAAATTCGTCAACTAACAACCCTGGAGAAAAGTCAGGGAGGAGGGGAATGTCTAAAATGACAAAAATAAGCAATTGAATGTATATCTGAGGACTTGGAGGAAAAACTTCAAGATATATAGAGAACATACATGTAAAGGATACTGGTTGAAGTTTACTCAGTCATTTAGAACCTGTTACATAAAATTAGAAATTGTGCTCCATACTACCATAGTTATTTCATGTCAATAAAATACAGGCCCTGTATGCATGCAAGGTAAATCAGAGAAACAATATTTTGATTTCCTTTATAACTTGTGCAGCATGTGACAAAGGAAGAGATTGATTGACAGAAAAAAAGATAGATAATAGTAAGATATATAGTTAAAAGATTGTGAGACTAATACTTGAAAATAGATATGAGAAAAGAAAGAAAGACACGTAGAAAGAAAGATAGAAAGAAAGGTAGAAGGAAAGGTAGAAAGAAAGATAGAAAGATAGGTAGAAAGAAAGATAGAAAGAAAGATAAAACGGAAGATAGGAAAAAAGATAGAAAGAAAGACAGACAGAAAGATAGAAAGAAAGATAGAAAGAAAGATAAAAAGAAAGGTAGATTGTGAATAAATTATACATATATATATATAATTATAATTATTTTATATAATTTTACTACTGTGCTACAGACTCAAGACTCCCAATAGCCTCATGAATGTTATTCACTAGCGCAGTGCTTCACTCATCACTCTGTGATTAGTACATGTCTAGTTGACATTGCATTTCAAGAAAGTTTACTTGACTTGTGCCATGATACATGTATATAGTACCCTCACAAGGCTTTTTGTTTCATATTTTAAAATCTATGAAATACCTTGCTACCTTAACTGAAAATGTAGAAGAATTGCATATTATTTCTCAATCCACACTATACTTCTTTTGTTTTGCCAAGATCTAACCATTGGTATTTGTTGTCTTAGAAAACATATTTCATTGAGTTGCTAAAATCCAACTTAGTCGCTCAATATCAAATCAACACAATAAAAAAAAATCAAGAAACAGATAAAAGTCAAGCGCCAAATGACATCACAAACAATGTGAGGGTTTCAGTATAGATATATCTACTACCACTGCCTAGCTTTCCTGTTTCATTTCCTTATTGGATATATTGACAATAACCCAAGTTTAACTCTAGACTACCCTTGATATCAGTACTATCCAGCTCTCCTGTCAATTTCCTGTCCATCAGAACGGACTACATCATTCTATTTACTTGGTATTTGGCGATATCTATTCGGTCAGAATATGATTTGCCAGAATAGTACCAGTCTCTTATTCGTATCCGGTCGGACTTGCTTTCTTTTGGGACTTATGGATGCCATCTGGTTCAAGGAATGCTTGCACTGTTGAATTTGTAGGAATCCTTGCAACATCTCATAAGACAGACCAGTACCTTCTTCTCATAGGCTGTTTCATCTTGTGTTCCGAGTTTGCGTCACTGTGGGGGTGACATAAAATGAGAAAAAGGAATTTGGTATATACCCTAGAACCAGAATAATAATTTTACAGATAAAAAAAAGAGTTCTGCAAGAAGAATTTGGTATATACCCTAGAACCAGAATAATAATTTTACAGACAAAAAAAAAGAGTTCTGCAAAAAGAATTTGGTATATACCCTAGAACCAGAATAATAATTTTACAGATAGAAAAAAGAGTTCTGCAATTCAAGAAGACTATCCATGACAACTTTCCACTTCAATATTTTACTGAGGGGTCATGTGATCCTCCATTCCATTGACACTTAAACCACCAACTCTAAGCCTGCTATTCACCTAAGGTGGATACTACATTTATGTCCCCTCCCTTTCCTCTTCAATCAAATGCATAAGTACAGGACATCAGGTCCCAATCATCTAACCATCCAGCTGCTTCTCTTTCACCTCTTCCCTGTAGCTTTTACACTAGTTGGTTCACAGTGCCCCCATGGATATTCCCCGAGAGGTGGTCATTGGATATCGCTCTGAAAAGGGAGCTCAGCCAATGAGATGCTTTATTAATGCACAATATGATTATACACCAGGCAGGGAGAAGGGGAGCGGACAAAAGCCAGTATGGTGGATCGCCTAAAGTGGATCACAAGAGATCGCTCGAGGATCGCGAAAGCCCCGAGGTCGGACTGTAGCACAGCCGAGCCAAGGCCGAGGTGATGCTGACGCCTCTGAAAACATGATCACGGCATTTTCCCTCTTGTTCGGGGCTTGGAAAGGGCTTTCGTCGCCCCCGATCAATATGCAGTGGAGCTCTCCTGTGAAAGAGATATGGAAATTGATCACTTCCAGGTCACGACGTGGCGTATCGTTGACCCAAGAGACACTTGGGGAGTACAGCAGACATTAGAAAGACTCGGCCGACCCCAAATCAATTCATTATTGTCTCCTTGCCCCCCGTCAATTATCCCCCTGGTGAGACTTACAGGTGGACTTACTGAAAGACTTAGGTGAAGGCATTCCAGCCAATACCACATGTTGGAAAATTTAGATTTACAGTCGGCCTTTATGATTCCCTAGGAGGCTACATATATATATAGCTTGCAATGAAATAGGACAACCTTTGCAAGATATATTCTCCTTTTCCTGCTTTTGAAGCAGGGAAAGGATGTGTGATATTGAACGACTACATGTTTGAAGATAGATATGTAGATATTTTAAGTGCAGCGCCATAAGTCTAGTGATTGATGGGATAGAGAGTGGGACTGCTCAACATGCGACACATATACCCAACGTGAGGAATCATTTACTTGCCCAGCAAAGACAGTGATATGATGGGCACCCAATATCACGTCTCATCCAAACGACATCCAGTTGGGTTTCTGCTCTTGAAGGTCTACTGAAAGTTTGAGTGCCCAGCAGGGGTTTGAACCCATGCGTGCGAGACCTTCAGCAGAACAGCCATACCTGTAACTACTCTGCCACCAAGCTGCCAAGAAGACATCAGAGTGACTTCTTATTGGCCTTCATTTTGCAACATGCAACCTTTTTTTTTTACTTTGACCAAAATGAATGAGTATGTGTGTGATGTGTGAGTGTGTATTGTCTGCTGGTCTATACAGTGAGTGTGAGACTTTTGTAGTAATTTTAAGGAGAAATGGGGCATCAGATTCTATGGATCGCCCTATATCGACAATTGTTGCACCCTGTGTTTAACGCCCTCCATTCCTGTCGATATTTGTTCAAGAAGCAATCAGTTTCCATGGCAACCATAGAACAATGAGCTTTAAGAAAGACGTAAATGTACTGCTGGCCATTGTCCAGTAGGAGTGCACTAATGCCATAGTAATGCCGAGAGAAGTGTTGAAAGGGTAAAGGTGAGGTCAAGTGGGGTTGCGTTCAGGGTAAGGAGTCTCAGTTATGGCGGGGTGTTGATCCGAAGATTGATGGGAGATGTGAGAATTTGGAAACTGCAAAGGGAATTGGTGATGAAAGCTTAAGGCTGGTGGAGAATTGATTTGTTATACCTTGAGTGGAGGAGGTTGTACTTCTAAATCTTCAATTTTCTGAAGTTGTAAGTTTGAGTTTTGAGACAAATTTATTGGTAAGAGGGAAACCATTAGATGTCTTGAGATAAGGCATGAAGTTTTTTTCAATAAATCACTTTTTCCGATTTAAAGGCCAAAAGAAAGCTTACCAGGCAGTCTTCAAACTAATAATTATTAGGAGGGGCATGTTTTTTTTATATGGCATTGTTTGATTTTTAAATTGAATATTTTAGGACGTCATGCATTCGAAATAACAATTAATTCACCTAACGCATTAACAAATGAAATGTATTCTCATATGCCGCCAGCAAGTAAGTGAAATGGCTGATGTTTTGCGATTAGGTCAATGCTATACTATAATAAAACCACATGATAGTGTAGTTCACAGCTATGAACATCATGAGTGTCAGGTCTGCTCTGAATTAACACGAGTCCGAAGGACGAGTGTTATTCAGATGGCAGACCTGACACGAATGATGTTCATAGCTGTGAACTACACTGTTATGGGGTTTTATTTATATCCCGCAATGACTTTATCAGTGGTTTTTACTAAATTTTAGTCTGATAACTTCAAATTCTCCCAAGTTTGGAGCAGCAGTTTGTTGTGACGTCACCAGCTGCCCATTGTGACGTCATGACATAAACAATTGCTGCCCGTTGTTTGCATGACAACGTCAGATAATCTATTTCATTGAGTTCACTAGGATGAACTCAATGGTGTGAACTCAATGGTTTTTTCATGGTGTTCACTCGCAATTGCGGGATATATTCTCAAACTGCATGAATTCTGAAAAACATATTGGGCCATATAAATACCAACCGGTGTGTTTGAAGATGTTTAGCATTGACCCAATGGCAAAACATCGCCAAATTCTCTTACTTGCAGGCAGCACTGCACACATTTACCATACAAGAGGGTCTTTTTTGCACAAATTAAATGCTAATGTAAAAGGAATTAAGTAAAAATTGTGACTCCAGGTTGTTTCAAAGTTGTCTTAATTCTCAAATCATGCAACTCCTGACGCATATTGTCTTTAGCCACTCCAGGCATCAATCATTGAAAAATTTAGAGAAGTTAACTTCACGTTCTTAAGGAGTGAGTCTCATGCAAATTGCTTATCTGGCTTTACAGGAATCCTTGAGGATATTCTGTGGATATTCTGTGTAAAATGAATGGGGGACAATCTATGAAAAACGTGACGAAAGTGTGGATCGTCACTCAGCCTGAGGCTATGAGGACGGCTGACGTCTGGCCTGTCACGAATATAGAAAGACTCTTCAGATGGACATAATATATCTGCTTCTTTTAGATAGCTCATGCTGCACTATATATAACACACTATACCACCAATGATTTCCGAAAATTACTGAATTAGATTATGCTGTAGCTTTAACTTACAACCAGGAAATTTGATGTAGATATTGCATGCAGAAAGAGTGGACTGTTGCACTGTGAAAATGGCACTTTGCTGAACTCATGAATTGTCATTTTCTCTACATTCAACATGGGAAACATCACTGCCCTAATCATTTTCTTGGTCAATTTTTTAACCCCAAAGTTTGTTCAGGCTCGCTGTGGGAAACATTGAGGCTGTTTGATTAGTCATGATCAAGAGAGAAGGCCATTTGATTTGTCATAGCGGATTTTACAGTGGAAGTCTGACGCACAATCCTTACCTTTGCCTGTCACCAACAAGCGGGATTATAGTATCCTTCAATTAATTTACAGTCCTTGTCATACTTACGTGGAATATCAAGTTTTTTTTCTATGCTGTTGAACTGTGATGTCAGAGATGACTCTATTCTAGCATTGCAATATATATAAATTAACTACAAGCTGTGATGTCATTTCAAACTGGGTCAGACTCCCCAGCTTCTAGCCAATGTTGATCCTCCTGAACTGAGCGTCACAGTTTCAACACAGTGTCAGAGTAAGAGTTTTATCAGGGATAGCCCCTACAACTACGTCATCACAGCTTGATAGCCAATGGGCTGACCGTAAACTACGTCATCACAGTTCAAACATTGATATATTGAAGGAAGCATTACATTTTGATCCCAATGATTTATCACAGCAATCACCAGTCTAATCCTACCAAATGGCAGCTTTGTGAGCATTCACAGTAGACAACTGTTATAATCCCCAGAGAGATTTTGATAAATCTACAAACTTGCTAACTTACAACTTTTAACTTTGATGGAAGTTGATATAAACAGAAGGCTTTGACAATTTGTTTGTAAACACATGGCTTATGTTATGTATATTTGTTCTGGCAGCCCATTGGCTGAGAGGCTGTGATGTCAAACTTGCATGGGGTTTTCCCAGACCCAATTTTAACTCTGACACTGAGTTGAAACTGTGATGCTCAGTTTGGTGGATTCACATTGGTTAGAAGCTGGGGGATCTGACCCAGTTTGAAATGACATCACAGCTTGTAGTTAATTTACATATATTGCAATGCTAGAATAGAGTCATCTCTGACATCACAGTTCAACAGCATAGAAAAAAAACTTGATATTCCACGTAAGTATGACAAGGACTGTAACATTGAAAGTATTGGGTATGATCATGACATATAATCAGCATGACTGCACACAAAGTGCTGTTTTCACAGTGCAGCAGTCCTCTCTTTTTGCACATCAAATTTCGCAGCGTATTTTCTTCAAAATGCTGTTATTAATCTCAGTGGTTTAGGGGGGGGCCCGTGCCCCCTAGGCCCCCCTTGTATCCGCCACTGCATTTAAAATCACATTAAGTCAACGAAAATTTAAACTCCATCACCCAATGGTGTTTGATGCCTTTGATATTGTGCCACTTTGTTAATTGTAATTACATTGCCAGTTGTCTTAAACAAAATAATTTTTCCAGTATTTTATGTGAAATTACAGGCTCCTTGACTGAGTCCTTGTCAATGTTTCTCAATCAAATAGCTGAGACGAAACAAAACGCAAGCGTAAAATGATAAAAACTTTCATTGATTTTACAAATGACATAATTGAAATCTAAACGATCATCCATTTTTTAGTAAATGCCAATTATCCTAATCATACAAGTCAGCAAATTACTACTTGCTACAACTGTTACAGGAGCTGTGAATCACAGTGAGTGGAAAGCAAAACGTCAATTACAATTTCAAATGCGGAATTGCACGAAGAAATTATTTGGGATGCTTGTAATAGTTTTTCCACTAAGAGGCTAAAAAGACAAGAATAAGAACAAACTTAGACGTTTATTCTAAAGAAAGACCATCCCGCATCTTGAACAACTGAATTCTGGTTGATGTAAATTCTCTCATCCAACAAAACACATCGGCAATTGTTGTTGTTATTTCCATTTTTCAAGTTGAACCCTCTGCACTTGGCCAAGTTATCCAGACAAAATTCGGAACATTCCAAATACGAACAAGTCTCTTTGGTTGCAAATTCTCCAATTCCAGAATAGCGGTGAGAGAGCTTTCCATGAAAAGGTAGACCCAGTGCTGAAAGCGTATTACATGGAATTGGTAAATGATCAAGTCAGCATTTAGATGTTATCAATTACTCCAACTGCATATTTCTTCATATCTTCATCATCAAAAGTTTATATGAACCATGCTGTGTTCGAACCTAGTCCTTAAATTGCACAATTTAATATTTATATACTCAATGGTGGAAGAAGAAAGAAAAAGTAAAGCAGAAAAAGTAGAAATAAACTGACAAAGTATAAAAAGACAAAGAAGACAAATGGATGATGAATAATAATAAGAAGAAGAAGTAGAATAAGAGGAACCAGAAGATGATGTCGGTGAAGCTGATGAAGAAGGTGACGCTTCAGAAGAAGAAGAAGAAGAAGAAATTAGAAGTTGCTGTGGCTCATACTCGCCCTAGCGGAGAGCCAGTTCGTGAGAACTGGCACTCGCATTTGACGCTTCACACTGATAGGGTGCAAGGATATCTGCCCTCTCACTCATGTAAACAGTGTATACCTCCGTGAAAATAGTCCTGAGGCACCTGTTGAGGTCGCTAACATTGCAGAATTGTTCATACAATAAACATACAGAAACGATCAGGGCACCTGCTACTTATGCCAGCTGCATCATTTGGGAGTACTGACACTTTCTACATGATTAGGAGCACTGTGACAGCATGGCTGGCGTGTTGACAACGTTTTGCAATGGCGGCCGTTGCAACGGTTCCAGACCTTTTCCCATAGTTCATAGCATATACGAGTGACGGATTCCCTCCGAGAATCCGAGCAAGTGCGAGTTTGGCTGTGGCTTATAATTGTGAGGAATACTTTTTACAAAGAATTATATTGAAAAACCAAAAAAAAAACGTTACCTTTAATCCAATGGTCATTGCAATCATCCTTATCACACAAACACAAGAAATAGTTCCACCCAGACAGGCAGATTCCTGAGCTACAGGGATTACTTTCACAGGGAGATGGTGTTACCTCTGAAAAATGATTGAAAAGTTATATATGGAATATTTATATCAAAAGATGCTCTCGCAAATTCAGCTAGGTCAAACCAGTGAAAAGGGGAGACCGGGGTAAGTTGTGCCATGGGGGAAGTTGTGCCGCCCACTGTTGGGGTTAAATGAAGAACTGGGCAAAGAAGGCAATGCCACCCATATATACCCACTAGGTCAACATCAGCAGGCACCAAGAAAAAAACCACCAAATATAGTGGTATGAAAAGTTACACTAATAAATTTTATTTTGTTGCTGAAAACTTGAAGTGCCGAGGACTGACATTCTGGTTTCTCAGTCAATTGGTATTTGTAATAAGATGATGTCCCTCTGGTAGGATGGAGTTAAGAGGTATATCTAGACATTTCTGTTGTTACATTTCATTTTGCATTGTTTGTTTATTTTTGACAACCAGTTTCATCCAGAAAATCAATTTGGGGTAAGTTGTGCCGTTTTGATTGGGGTGAGTTGTGCCAATGGTAAGACATAGGAATTAATATTTTATTCATCCTTTTTTGCCTTTATTTTACGCAAGACCTAAAAATGTTGTGAAATAACTTACACTGAAAGGAACACGTGTTAAAAGAGTTATAACACCCTATAAACAATAAATAATTCTGTTTTTTTTCAGAATTTTTAATTTGTGTATAAAATGGCTCATAAATGTCTGATTAGTTTCATGTTACATGTCAGTCATACATAAAAAACATGATACAAATGATCTATCGAAAGAAACGGATGAAATACAAGATATTTTTTGGAATAAATTAGGCGGCACAACTTACCCCATCACGCGGCACAACTAACCCCGGCACCGGGGCAAGTTGTGGCACTTGACCTAATTTTTTCAAATGCCTGCCATGACCTTCCCAATGGTCGGACTGCCCTGAAACTTTGGTTGATTCTGGCCAACGTATTATATTTTGATGTCTGATTTTCAGATTGCATGATTAAGCTTTGGTTTTTGGGAAAATCAGCCTGATGAAAAAAATGGCACAACTTACCCCGGTCTCCCCTACCCATCTCAATTACTACACCATTGACTAATTTACTTGACACATTCAATTATTTTTTGGAACAACATACTGCAGCGATCACAAACATCAAGTGTACTGTGGCTTGGGGGCTCATAGTAATTTTTCCTTGTTCAAAGGGTGCTGCTGGGACGATGCCCTAACCTGTAAACTACACCATTGACTAATTTTCTTGACACATTCAATTATTTTTTGGAACAACATACTGCAGCCATCACAAACATCAAGTGTACTGTGGCTTGGGGGCTCATAGTTATTTTCCCTTGTTCAAAGGGTGCTGCTGGGACGATGCCCTAACCTGTAAATTTTTCCAGACGATTGATCAAAAAGTTACACAAATACAACTTTAGCTATACTGTTAACGCAAAAGGTTCTTGATGGTATATATAAAGAACCCACATTAACAGCAGAAAAATGTTGTTCAGGGTTCAACTCAATTGAAAAACATTCAATATAGGGGAGACCGGGGCTATTTGAAGCGCCAATTCTTTGTCGCGTTCTGCGGAGCTTATGGTAGTAGATACGGGAACGAAATTTTGCCAAGTTCTAGCTACAGTATTCACCTCAACATTCCCTGGAACAACTTTGACTCAAATACTGACAAGGTGTCACTATGAGCTGGAAAGTAACACGAGACCAAGTGTTTCAAATAACCCCGGGGCCGGGGTTAATTGAAACACCTCATGGGGTTATTTGAATCATCGAGAATAAACTTGCAAAAATCTGATTTAATGATCAAACTTTGTTTAATCAACATTTACAATACAACAATTGATTCCTTGAAAGCAATTAGGTTTCACATTAGGAATGATTTGTTCAAGAATCTAACACAAAAAATATGAAAAGCAGCACTTCAAACTTGAAAGAAAATTTTGAAATTTTGAAAATGATAAGTATAGTTGTACAGTATGAAACGTAATGAAATTATTCAAACAGTGAAGCTAACTGAGAAGAAAGAGCTTTTGTAAGGAGACACGTCGATGGGTGATGCTGTCTTTTTCCTGCGCTTTATGAATTAGATACAGCTCTATTGACATGTTAGCAAATGGCTTCTGAAAATAACTCCATTATTGAAATGACCAGTCCAAAGATTCTCCTCTCTTTCTATTGAATACAATAATAATTCAGAGTTGCCTGAAGAATACTAAACTCTTGGACTAATGTTCAACATTGTCATAAGCAATTAAGATTTATTCAAGGAAAACTTGGAATTTTTTAGTTGGCCGTCGTTCAGAGTCATTCCAATTCCTTTTCTCTTATGTATGTTATTTCAGCAAGAAAAAACACCAATAGGATCAAACTATACAATGTAGTAGCAATTATCTACTTTGCTGTTGATAATGAGACTATGCATGGCATTGCTTCAGTGTTTCAAATAGCCCCACAGAAAACGCTTCAAATAGCCCCAACCCACCATGTGGTTAACATCAACCATTATATCACCTTAACCAAAGGCTTACCAAAAAACGTCTTTGCCTGTTGATTTATGATACCAAAAGCTTCCAACTTGTTGTCAAATAACTTACATTATATATTTCAAATAGCCTACAGGTCAAAATTATTTCAAACAAAAAAATTACTTTTGGAGCATAAAATCCACTTTACTGCCCAGTGAAGTGAAGGAAATGAAATTTGGCTCATATTGGAAGTGATGTCGTGTCTTAACGAATGAATAATCTACCAGAAGTCAAACCTTGGTAAGAAAATATAACCCCAGGGAATTAGGGCGAAAATTCAAATAGACCCGCGCTTCAAATAGCCCCGGTCTCCCCTACTGTTCAGTGGGAATGCATTATGATGGAGCCTTATGCCCCCAACTTGAGAAGAAGGTGTTCCATTGTGGGAGTTGAGTGCATCCGGATTCTCTATCTGTTGATATTGTTTGCTGTGGGAACCTTTTTAAAAGTTGAATAATGAACCTTTTAACGTTCAGTATAAAAAGGTTCCATATAAAACCTCTTTGTCAAGAGTGAAATCACCCCCTTTGCAAACGAGAGGACCAAGAGTGTAAAAGGCCATTTCGAATGATACGTCTTTGTCACTGAACCTGATCTGGGCAAGTGGAAATTCTTCTTTGATTGAAATGGTACCGTTGTCTTCTTCCCATTGTCTGTTATTCGCATCACAAGCACAGTTGCCATAGATTCCTGCAAGAAAGTCAGTATGTTTTATGAGTCTTCAGTATATTACACCAAAGGCAGATTAGAATTTGATTCTGGAGATGCCAGTAGAAAACCTCAAGTGTTCTGGAGGAACAAGATACTGTTTAAAATATCCTTCATAGGAATTTGTGGACTTAAATCCTTGCATAAATGTAAAGGGACAGTTGCTCAGTGTTCGACTTTGGTAACCTGCCTTTTGTTTACATGTGTATCCAATGTAGGGGGTCTTTTACTTACCCCGAACAGCATCTGATACAAGGGGCCACCAATTCAACATCACATCTGTACCACATTCAACAGGGATTTTGCTCACAATGGCTCACTGAAACTTTGAGGTTGCCTATCCACAGCAATAAAATGTCTTGAGTCTTTGAATCTCAACAGACAATATTATTGTGATAATGATTTACTGGCAGCATTTGTTGGAAATTCAACAATTTCTGGCAACTTTTTAAGGCCAATTTCGGACTGTCATCTAAAGTGGGCTGTTTATGAAAGTTCCTCCGTTTTTGCAAAACCTTTGACTGAATCCAGTCTTTCCATGGCGATTATAAGCAAAACTTTGCATCTGTTGTTACACACATAAATTTCCATATGTTGTATCATGGTACTAAGCACTAAAACTTTGTTTAATATTACCATCACACAGCCCTTTGTCATCTATGAACCAGTTCTTGCGAATATTTCCATCGTAGCCCTCAATTTGCACATGATTGCTTAACTTGGTGGCATGACACTCGTAACGGAAAGTGTAAGAACAATTTTCTGCGGATTTTACGACCAACCTGACTTGACTGTAAGACCTTGCACCATAAATCAGCTGAACAGGGCTCGAAGACTCATGTGTTAAACTTCTTGGACTGGGAGAGCGATTTTCACTGGAATTGCAATTACAATTTGGAATATGACTTTCTTGAAATAAACTTTTACAAAAGCTTAACCAACAATCCTTTATTTTCCGTTAATATAATATGAATCATTGTACCTTTCATATGTAAAATTTATAAAATTGATATTTGATAACGTTTATTCCTTGACAAGATTATTTGTAATAAATTTAAGCATCCGTTCATGGACTGAGCTAATTTGGTATTTTGCTAAAAAAAATAAATCAGTTTATAATTTCTTACTTGTCATGGTGTATAGTAGTCACTACCTCATTTGATGTGAAATTGCAGTGGACTGGAAAAGGTGAATTGTTGCCAGGCCCATCTGGGTCAATTGTTAATGTACCGCTCTCTCGGAGACCAACGTTGTAGTAAGCCTGACATGACGGAAGATGTAAAGAGGGCACACAATAAAAGTGTGAACTTAAAGCAAATAGATACATAACTTTCAGATGCTGCTTCATTGCTGACTCTTGAAATATAACAGGTATGTCGTGTTCTGTGGGCAGCAGCAAGAACTTCAGGCAGGAGCGAAAAGACGAGGAATGGCCAAATGAAAGTGATTACTGGCCGTTCTTGTTCATCTTGGCCAGGGGCGTATCCAGAAAAGATGTGAGGGGGGCCCTAACATGGGTGAATACGAGGTAATTTGCTATCTTTCTCATGTTAATTTAGGGCCGGGGGGGGGGTGCCATGACCCAATTCCCCCCTCCAAAATACGCCACTTGATCTTGGCAAGAGTTTGAAATTGTATCTGGGATATGATATAATTCTATTATTGAGCACTTACGAAATCTTAAAATTATTGAATCTGTCGTATTAGTCTATGGATGTATTTCTCACACTTGTTAAGTTTTGTTTGATCACTAGGCGACTGCCAAAGGAATCTGTCTTTGTGAGATATTGTTCAATATGCTACAGAAGTACTTCTTCAAATGATATTGATGACATTAACGCTCATAGACCTTTGTCAATGTTACGTATTGGTTTAAACGGTATTCAGCCGATACTCGATTAATCTTGCATATAATTGCAATGACAGATTTCACACTGAGTTAACCATTTGTTTGCCCTTGACCATTTTGTCCAATGTGTTCAATACCAGAACTTCCTCGACACGAGGCAATATTGATCAGTCACATCTTTACGGGACAGGGGGCCCACATCAGGCTTCTGCACTGCCAGGTGCACCCCCCTTTAGATCTTTACAACTGAGGCTAAGGTCAGTAAAATGTACAACTTATATAGTGGGTGCCCCCTCAGAATATTGTGTGCCCCACCTGTCAATGACTTAGCAAAAGCAATTTGAAAGTTGAAAGTGAAAAAGAAAAGCACAAGATTTCCAATGGAATGCTAATCCACTTATAGGTCTAAATTCAGTTGAGTCAGTGACATTAATACATTTTGTGACTCGAATTTGCTGCTTGATTTTAAGCAGGGCAGCTGCCCCCCACCTGCTCCCAGGTTTCTAGGCCAGTGCATGTATTTGACAATAATATGGATAATAATATGGATTGATAGCGCACTAATTTCGGGACACTGCTCAGCAGCACTTTTTCAGATCAATAACTTGTACAATATCTCATACAAATGGGTTTTTTGATTCTTCTTAAAGTTTTCTAATGCCTTTGCAGTTCTCACTTCTTTTGGAAAAATTTGCCGTTGGCTTAGTGCTGCATAGAAAAACATGCATTATCAATTTTTCGAACTAATTTTTTTCGCATGGAGCAGGTTCTGCTAACAGCTGTTTGTGGTTGCTTCTCTGGTTATGTTCCTGTTGAGGTTTGACTCAAACAAGTTGAATGTATTTCGGTGCCTGATTTGTTTTCCACCTTTCATTTGGTAACATTGTGGTTGTTATAAATTTGTACTGAATTCTTGCTGAGACAGGTCTTAACAGTCGCCCGATTGTGCCATACAATTGTCCATTTCCGAAAATCCAAGTGACAGGTGACAACAACATTGACAACAGTTTTGAATATTTCATTGTCAAGATGTTTTCTAATTTTGATAAGGTTTCTTTAATTGAAGTACACATTTGGATACATTTTGCTAATGTGTTCCTCAATGATCATAATATTATATCAGGAGTGACTTAGAAATTTTTGAAAAAAAAAACAACAACTTTCTTACCCAGATTAAACGAAAATTAATAATTCTTTCTGGCCAGTATTGAAATAAATAATTTTATGTAGGGGAGTTTCTCAACATGGTGTTGTTCGATTTAGAAACAAATATTTGAACATGTTACACCTCAAAATAAATAATTAATGTTGCCTTTACCATGAAATAAGTAAGCCCTTGAGAGAAGGGTGAATGCTCCAGACCTAGTGAGTCAATGTACCAACCTTCGTGTTATGAAAACTAACAAACATGAATCTCCAAAAGTCAGGAATAAGTTTACTTAGTTTTATGAAATAAGCAATTTGGAAATGAAGGAAACTCCAAGACAGACAAGACCTACCCGAAATAGAAAGAAATAGAAATAGAAATAATTTTTATTTAGTCTCGAATATAAAATAACAATATATAGAACAGCAGCTGGACAGCTGGTACTCGAGTTTAAAACAATCTACAATAAAAACAATCTACAAACCTAATAAAACAAAAATACAAGCCTTAACAATGAAACGTCAGAGCAATGCCTGACAGTGGCAACACCTAGTGGTATTTACTTTCAATACATAAATGACAGGGGCTTTCCCTACATTTCCATGTCTTGTTCAATTCATTATTGAATAATTCGCCAGTCAAGTGGCATTTAATTTTCGATGGGAGTGAGTTCCACATCTTAGACCCGTATATTTCAAGGATTGTTTTCCATACTTAACAGTATTGAACCTGCTAACATCAACTATACAGTCATCTCTCATGGTATACCTATGTTCTTTAACCTTATACAATTCACTCAGGTACTTTGGAACTTTTTTCTGTGTACAATTGTATACAAAAACTGCAATATTCTTTAATCTATTTAACATGAAGGTACTTTTCCCTGTTTTACATAATAATTGTTCATATTTAGTTTCATAATCCTTTTAGGCAAATCTAATTCCTCTCTCATACAATTTTTCCATCTTATTTGTAAGTAGTCTATTGCAAAAATGCCACACTATTTGACAATAATTAAAACTTGACATAAGAAAACTTTCCATTAAACAATGTCTGTCCCTGACATTTCCGACTCTTTTAGATAATCTCAACAATATCTTTAGATTTCTGCTAGCCTTCTTGCATAACATATTAACATGATCAGTGAAATCCATTCTTAAATCTATATGCATTCCTAGCAATTTTACAGAAGTAACAGGGGATATCACGGTACCATTAACATTGATCGAGGCTTGATTATACATTTGACAACTCCAATCCAGGATAATTAACTGGAATTTCTCCGGGTTAGCCTTCATCATATTGTTTGAAAACCAGTCAATGCAAGTCTTGGCTGTGTTCCCCAGTCCGTTCAATACGTCGTCAAGGTTGTTCCCTATTACCGCCACTGTATTGTCGTCAGCATAATAATATAGGTTTTCGTCAACACAATACATCAAGTCATTTACAAATATATTGTACATAACAGGTCCCAAAACACTTCCCTGAGGGATTCCCTTCTTTACAGTTGACCATTCACTTTTTTCCCCAAAGTATTTCACCCTTTGTTTCCTGCAAGATAAGTATGATGCCATTAATCGACACGCATTTGCAAAGAAACCATACGCATTTAGCTTGGCCACTAGTAGTCCATGCGGGAGACAGTCAAAGGCCTTGCTAAGGTCCATCAACAGTGAGCCTACTATTTTATTCTCATCAAGGGCCTTTTTCCAGTCCTCAATTACACTTATTATGACATGTTCGCAGCCGGTACCTTTTCTATAGGCACTTAACTTGTCATTAAAATAATTGCAAAAGTGCATGTTAACTTGTGCTACAATATGTTTCTCGACCACTTTAGACAATGCAGCCGTACAGCTGACCGGTCTATAATTAGCTTTATTGAAGCTGTCCTTAGATTTGAATACCGGCACAATTTCGTTTTTCTTGAATACGTCTGGGTATTTTCCTAGAGTTAGGCACTCATTTACAATTTTCGTGATAGGGGCTGAGAGCTCATTAGCTGCAACCTTTATGAAGTATGGGGAGATGTTGTCATACCCAGTGGCTTTCTTTACATTTATTTTCTTTAGTCCTTTCAGGACTTGATCAGATGTTACTCTTTGAAATTCAAAAGCTTCAGGATTCGGAAAAATCGCTCTTATTTTTGCGATGCTTGAGTGATCTGAGTGTCATATTACAGCAGAGCGCACACTCTCGTCATCCAAAGATTCATCAATTTCATCTGGTTCCCCGATATCATCAACTATCTTTTCATAGTAATCTTTCAGAATATTGCACACTTCGGCAGGTTTAGTTACTACCTGATCACCTTCCTTTAAAATAATACTGTTGGCATTTGTCTGCCCTTTGGCACTTAGGTAGGGCTTGAAGCATTTCCAGAAATCTTTTGAATCACTATTTATACTTCTTTCCCGTAAATAGTTTACCTCAGACTCTTTTCTTAATTTATTGGCTAAGTTTCTCATTTTTCTGTAATTCTCCCAGTTATCAAATCGATTATGTAATGGTCGTCCCCCTTATTTCAGACAGACAGACAGACAGAAATGTTTATTTGACATGAATCCAAATACAGTTACAAGGTACAAAAAACATGGTTTTATTATCTCAATGTCAGTAGACATTCACTTCACTAAAAAATATTCGGGAATTTGATTATTTTCTAATCTATAAAAAAACTTATATAATTTTACTTTCAAAATATCATGAACAGTAAGCAAACATAATTTTTTGAATAAGGGCTGTGTGTGGGCATTATATCTAGAATTGGCTACAGCTCGAATTGCCCTTTTTTGTAGTTTAAATATGGAGTTTGCTTTGTAGCCCCAGCACAGAATTCCGTAATTGAGATGAGAATTAATAAGGGCACAATATATAGTTTTCAATGTGTCCTCAGGAAGGAATTTCTTCAATCTATTTAAAATACAAGTACACTTAGCTATTTTTTTTACTTATTTTATCAAGGTGATCATTCCACTTGAGACGCTCATTAATAGCTATACCAAGAAAATTAAAGGTACCAATGTATTCCAGGATTTTGTCATCTATAAATAACGCTGGGCGAATGACAACTTTACCATGTGTGTGGAAAATCATACATGTTGTTTTATCTACATTCAAAGATAGCTTATTAACTTTAAGCCAAGACAAAACATTTGCTAATTCAATATTCAAGATCTGAACATCTTCTTGAGAAGAGTCAAAAGAAACAAATAAAGTGGTATCGTCTGCGTAAACAATTAATTTGAAAAAACTGCTTGATCTGAAAACATCATTTACATAGATGAGGAACAACAACGGACCCAAGATTGAACCCTGTGGGACACCAGTAGAAATATTTAAATGAGAGAAAAATTTTGCTATTTGACATATTGTACGCGATTACTGAGGTAACTGGACAGGAGGGCCCATGCAGTGTCACTAAAACCATAGTAATGAAGTTTTTCAAGGAGAATTTCATGATTAATAGTATCAAATGCTTTTGATAAATCCATAAAAACTGTTAGTGGCACTTTGTCTGAATCCATTTCATTCACAATACGATCAGTTAGTTCTAAGGCAGCAAGTTCTGTAGAATGAAGTTCTCTAAAACCATATTGACTAACATAATAAAGATTTTTACTTTAAAGTAATCGTGCATTTGAACAAACAAAACCTTTTCGAATATTTTAGAAATGGTAGGTAACACAGAAATTGGCCTGTAATTTTTTATATCTGATTCAGAACCCTTTTTATAAACCGGTGTTATTTTCCCCATTTTTAATTTGTCTGGAAATATACCAGTGTTAAGTGTCTGATTAATTATTATAAGTAGAGGTTCAATAATTGAATCCATTCCGACTTGTCTGTGAGCTTTTTTCCAAATTTCTCTGACAGTTCTTAGTTAATTTTGGAGCACCTTGAAACACTCAAGATACGAGTGCGCCTTTTTGTCAAAACGCATTATTTTACAATAAAGCAATGTCTCCATTTGCAGTTCAGAATATTTATTTGTCAAGTTATGACATACAATATCATGGCGACTTACAAAATGGTAAAAACCTTGATATATGGTTTTTGTGCTTGTACTCAATATTATTGAAATTGAGGTTTGTTAAAATGCCTTACTGTTGTATTGTAATGAATGGTGCAGCTTTTCAGAAAAAAATCAAACTTCTGTGTGCAAAAAACCACTTGGTATTTTAAAAATCAGATACAAAGTCAACAGATTTGATTACGAGATTGCATACTAAGGATGATTTTAATCAATTAGTTTAGGAAAATTTAGAAATTCATCCTGAATAATGACCATCCCAGATCTTCAACAACTGTATTTTGGCTAACATAGATTGTCTCATCCAGCAAAACGCATCTGCAATTGTTGTTGTTGCTTCCAGTTTCCAAGTTGAACCCTCTGCACTTGGCGAAGTTGTCCAGGCAGAATCCACTACATTCCCAGAAAGAACAGGTTTCTTTGGTCGCAAATTCTCCAATTCCAGAATAGCGGTGGGAGAGCTTTCCATCAAAAGGTTGACCCAGTGCTGAAAGCATATTTCATGGCATTGGTAAATTACACCCATCTACAGTAAGATGTTATCAATTACTCATTGACAAACGTATATTTTTTTCATATCTTCATCATTAAAAGTTTATTTGAACCATGTTGTGTCCGAACTATGTCCTTAATTTTCGCACACTCTATAGGGAAGAAGTTAAAGGAAACATAAAACAGAAAAACTGACAAAATTTAAGAAGATAGAGAGGGCAGATGGAAGAAGATGATGAAAAATAAGATACCAGAAGTTGTTATGACCTATAATTATGATGGATGGATGGATGTATTAATGCACTTTTTAGTCTAATTAGCACAGGAGGAGAACATGGTAATGAGGTGAAGGATGGTTGAAACAGCCATCCAACAAAGGCCCAGGTGACCCGGCAAAAGCTTGATTCGAACCCTGGAGCGATTGGCACAGTTGGCTACCACTCAATCTGGTTTCCACGGCATATTATGGCCTTAGGCACCTACTGAGTGACGTCACAAAACTTTTCTCAATCGGTGACGTCACTTTGATTGTCTTTTGACCAATCAGATCCCAGAAAGCGGTACTCCCTGCTAGTCTGTTGAATCACAGACCGGAACTAGATTGCTACCACTTGACCAACCCTCCCCCCTATAATTATATATGAGGAATGCTCTCTAACAAGAAGTATATTCAACAACACAAAAATTTACCTTTTATCCTATGGTCATTGCAATCATTCTTTCCACACAAACACAAGAAATAGTTCCACCCAGACAGGCAGATTCCTGTGCCACAGGAACTACTTGCACACGGAGATGGCGCCACCTCTGAAAAGTGACTGAAGAGTTAGATATTCAGCTAGGTCGAACCAGCGAATACCCATCTCAACAGTGGCGGATCCAGAGGGGGGAGGGGTTTAGGGGGTTCTAACCCTCAACCTTGTCAACTCCAATAGCTCAGTCAGGAGAGTGCTCATCTCACAAGCGAGGGACCCGGGTTCAATCCCCAGGCTGGCCATCACGTCATTCTACTACGTTGTCAATTACTACACCATTGGCTAATTAACTTTAACCCATTCATATTTTTTACGAACAGCATAGATAGAATGAGTTTTACTCTAACAAATTAGCATTTGATATCTCTGAAAACATTGATATAGTCCGATTTCAGTCTGATCAAGAATCGTACAACCAGTTTCTTGGAGGAAAGTTAGCATTTATCTATAATGGAAAGACATCCCAGCTTCAAAACTTGAAGAGCTCTGGTAATCACATGAATAATCATAGCATAGCAATCACAAACATCAAGAGTACTGTGGCTTGGGAAATTTTCCCTTGTTCCAGGGGTGCTGCTCTGACGGTGCTCTTGTGGATGCCCTCACCTATAAATTCCCTCAGACAAGTGATCAACAAGAAAATCCATAAAAAAAAAAAATTTAATCCGGAAGTGGGAATTGATGCTAAGAAAGATATTTTTTCACAAAAAGTAGTGATGAATTTTTTGGTATTATACCTTGAGTTGGTTACTCCTAAAACAAAGGCTTTGAATCACAGATTCATGTTTCATAAAAGATGTAAGGGCCTCTCTTTTATAAAAAAAATATATTCAAGTTCAAGTTCTTTATTGGAAAACAACTAAGGGATCGTTCAGAATTTATGACTGGGGCAAGCATGGATTACCCATGAGGCTGAGTAGGCTATAGCCTAGGGCCTCACACCTCAGGGGGGCCTCACATTGGGTGAAAAAATATATAAAATTTGCTGAAATTTGTAAAAATTCAAAAATGAATTTCGAAAAACCCCCCCCCCCACCAATTTTCACCGATTGTGTAGCACAGAAATACCTGTTTTAAAGAGTATATTATGCAAGATGTCTCACAAGAAATTTCAGTAATAATCGTAAATATTTCGACTTAAGTCATAGAAATTTAAAAAATTTAAATATTTCTGCAATTATGCGCCAATCAGTACAATTTTTGGTGAATTTTATTCCTAGGCCTATTATTAACAATTATTGTAAAATTTCTACAATTGTTGTATACATTTCCATGTCTATTGTTGAAATTTCTATGACTCTCTCAGAAGTCAGAATTATTTGTGCAATAATTTGAAGAAAATGTGCTGTTGTTATCTTTGAAGAAATGTACAATATTTCATTTTTCTCCTATTTTCACAATTACACTGGATATTTTTTGATTGTTTCAAATATTTTCACGATTATTGCAGATATTTTGATGATGATTACAAAAAAGGCACAATGTTTGGCCCAAATTTTGGATATGTATAGGAGCTCTGTTGCCTCATGAAATTTGACCAGGAAAATGTATACCAAATCAAGTTTAACTGGGTCAACTGCAGGGGCGGACTGGCCTATGTGGCAGAGTGGCAGCTGCCACGGGCCCAACCACTCAGGGGGGCCCATTCAAGGTGTCAAAAAAAAAAAAATCAAGGAAAAGGCCAAAATATTGATCTTTTGACCAAGTTTCGTGACCAAGCATAGGCGTACGGCACGTGCGATTTTTCGGGGGGGAGCAACATTTGCCCAAATTTCAAGATCTAGTTTTAGTACCATTTTAAATGAAATTGCCTAGAAATGATTTTTAATAGTGTTTATTTAATCATCTGCCAAATTTTTCAGCCTTTTTTGCCCGAATCTTACAGTTTCCCAAACCTGCCCCCCCCCTCCGATACGCCTATGTTCTGCTCGGCCGGCGGTAAGACATCTTTCACTTCAGCAGCGGTTTCGCAGGTAAATTTAGTGTTTTTTCTCTCTTCTAAATTCTTTTTTCCGTCTCATTCTTTCTGCCTAATACTCTACTTACGCTCTGCTTCGTTTCTTGGGTTCGTTGGTCTGCTTTACTTCCAATTTTATCGTTTTTTTCTTCAACACTAAATTTTCTCCACATTTCTACCACGCCATTTTGATTGCTGCATATTTTCGCCCATTACCACGTGTGTGTATTGCGAATTTCGTTTTTACTTCAGCTTATTCTAACGGCCTTTGTTGCCTTTTTTTACAGCCTTATACTCGTTTTACATTACAATCCACACTGTCACGCTTCTGTTGTCTTATTTGTTAAGTTTTATCCTCAAAGTTTACCAAAATATTACCTCATTTCTACAAATTGTACTTAAATTTTATGCCACAATTTTACTGTCATTTTTTCTTTCTCCTTCAGATATTTCGACAACCACACACACATTTCATTCACTGAGTGGACTGCTCACAACAGCACCATCGAGACTGTCACTCCTGTACTGTGGATTTTGTGGACTTGGTTTGTCAGGTGAATTTCTAATAATTTCTCATAATTATCCAATTATATATATTATCTAGTCCTTCATCAATTTGACTATTATCTAATATAACACATCATTAATTGTCTCAATATTTATCTTCATATCTATAATTTGATATCGAATTTAATTTTACTATCCAATACTACTGCTCTGCTTCCTAGCATAGCTTCATCTCCAATACGCTTAAACTTGATTGATTGCCTCTCGATTCTATTGCTTTGATCCTTTACTCAAACTCTACACACTTGCTGTGCTACTGCATAGCCTCGATTTCTCACCTACTCGATAACTTACTCCTGATTTCTCTCGACTCTATTGCTTTGATCCTAACTAAACCTTGACTCTTGACTCGACTCCTTGACTCAAACTCGATTCTCCTGCTGTGCTACTGCATAGCCTCGATTTCTCACTTACTCGATTACTTACTCCTGATTTCTCTAGATTCTATTGCTTTGATCCTAGCAAAGCCTCGACTCCTTGACTCGAACTCGATTCTCCTGCTGTGCTACTACACAGCCTCGATTTCTCACTCGATTTCTCACTCGATTCCTACTCCTGATTTCTCTCGATTCTATTGCTTTGATCCTAGCAAAGCCTCGACTCCTTGACTCGAACTCGATTCTCCTGCTGTGCTACTGCATAGCCTTGATTTCTCGCTTACTCGATAACTCATTACCTGATTTCTCTCGATTCTACTGCTTTGCTCCCAGCAGAGCCTCGATTCCTTCACGCAAACTCGATTCTCTTGCTGTGCTGCTGCATAGCCTCGATTTCTCGCTTACTCGATAACTTATTCCTGATTTCTCTCTATTTTATTGCTTTGATCCCAGCAAAGCCTCGATTCCTTTACTCGAACTCGATTCTCCTGCTGTGCTACTACACAGCCTCGATTTCTCACTCGATTACTTACTCCTGATTTCTCTCGATTCTATTGCTTTGATCCTAGCAAAGCCTCGACTCCTTGACTCGAACTCGATTCTCCTGCTGTGCTACTGCATAGCCTCGATTTCTCGCTTACTCGATAACTCATTACCTGATTTCTCTCGATTCTTTTACTTTGCTTCAGAGGAGCCTCGATTCCTTTACTCAAACTCGGTTATCTTGCTGTGCTGCTGCATAGCCTCGATTTCATGCTTACTCGATAACTCATTACCTGATTTCTCTCGATTCTATTGCTTTGCTCCCAGCAGAGCCTCGATTCCTTCACGCAAACTCGATTCTCTTGCTCAAAGCTTCGATTTCTCGCTTACTCGATAACTTATTCCTGATTTCTCTCTATTTTATTGCTTTGATCCCAGCAAAGCCTCGTTTCCTTTACTCAAACTCGATTCTCCTGCTGTGCTACTGCATAGCCTCGATTTCTCACTCGATAACTTATTACCTGATTTCTCTCGATTCTTTTGCTTTGATCCTAGCAAAGCCTCGACTTTTTGACTCAAACTCGATTCACTTGCTGTGCTGTTGCATAGCCTCGATTTGTCGCTTACTCAATAACTTATTTCCTGATTTCTCTCGATTTTATTGCTTTGATCCTAGCAAAGCCTCAATTCCTTTACTCAGACTCGATTCTCCCATTGTGCTACTACATAGCCTCGATTTCTGGCTTGCTTGATAACTCATTACCTGATTTCTCTCGATTCTTCTGCTTGGCTCCCAGAAAAGCCTCGATTCCTTTACTCAAATTCGATTGTCTTGCTTGCTTCAGGCGTAGTTCGATTTCTTGCTTACAAAATAACTCCTTACCTGACTCTCTCGACTTCACCGCTCCGCTCCCAGCACAGCCTCGACTCCTTTGCTTGCTCTAAATTCAATTCTCTTGCTGTGCTACAGGCACGGCCTCGATGTCTTGCTTATTCGAAAGCATATTATCTGATCTGATCTCTCTCGTTTCAATTACTCTGCCTTTAGCAAAGCCTTGACTCCTTCTCTTGTTTATCTTATCTTGATTATCTTATTTCTTACGCATCTATCTACTCTGCTCCTTTAATTGTTAAACCGGACTCATTTGCCGTACTTCGTCGCACAAACTATTGTTTATCTCCCTTCCTGTTTTACTCATTCCTTAATTGTATCGTATTACGTATCTACCTCAAATTTCTTGCTTTCTTTCGATAATAGCCTTGAGTCTACCTGTGCAAACTTATGTAGATTTCCCCCTTTTCTTACCCCTTATATCCTGAGTTTTTTACCATTTAACATTTAAATTTATATTCTGCTTGATCGCTCTAGTATATCCAGCATATTGAACCGATTTATGTATAGTGAATAAAAATTATATATATATATTATCACGACTGTAGTGTCGCTTGCTTTCCTTCATTGTCTGACGACTATACTCGATATATTTCATTTGCGACCAACTTTTATTGATATTTACATATATCTTACTAATTTCAGATATGGCGTTCAACTGGGCTGAAGGCGACACGCATGCGACCGATGGTCTCAACAACACTGTCGACGATGCAGATACTGTGGGGGTCAATTTGGATGCTAATACCGATGATAACGTTGATGATGGTGCCAAACCAAAACGCAACAGAGCTCCAATTAATGTTAATGCTGATGATAATCGTGATGACGGCAGCGCTGACGATGCTCCGAAGCCTAAAAGAGGCAGAGGCCGTCCTAAGAAAGATGATGATCAACCGAGAGACGCTCCGCAAAATAACAACCTGCGCAGAGAACTAGATGAATTGCGCCAGGAGAATCAGAGACTCTCTAACATGCTTCGCTCATGCACTGCGGAGAAACAAGATGCAGAGAAGGATCTCGAACTGACCCGTTCATCTCTTCTGGAGCGTGAAAGTGACTATTTTGAACTGTTAGACCAATTCTCTCTACATGAAGAAAACAACGACTCTTCTACGCCTAAACCAAAAGCGCTGGTGTTTCACGATAAAATTACAGAGGCTATTGCTACTAAAATGGAATCAATTGCTAAATTTAACTGGTCAAGAGTATTTAAGAAATTGAGCGAAATTGATGAAAATGATGGATTCAAAGATGTAGATGTTGTATTCATCCTGACTGGGGCTGACGAAATAGCTGCCAGTACAAATAAGCTTTCAGCTGGTTCAACTAATCCGTTTCATCTGTGTCAGAAGTTGAAGCGCCTCCTGGCGGATATGTGTGAGCACGCCATGGTCTACGTTGTTGGGCTACCCCCGAATAATAACTGTAGAGTAAATGTTGACCTGTTCAACCGCAAGCTTATTGCTCTCAAAAATGAAAGTGATAATGACAAGTTTCGCCTCATCGACGTTAAACTCTCAGGATCTAGAACCGACCTGGTACGTCCAGACGGTTGTACCCCTAGTGTTATGTGTATTTCACAATATGAGGAGGCCTTCCGGGGAATCGAAGCACCGAAGACGATCAAGACGATTTCCGCGACAGACAGCAGACAGCTGGATTTCAGTGTCACACATATTCTCGAGATTAATCCAGATTTGGTGGGCCGAGTCATTGGTAGAGGTGGTTCTACAATCAGGAGCATCACATCTGAATGTAACGTAAATATGTCTTTCGGCAAGTGGAATGAACGGGCCAACGAAACCAGGGAGGGCAACCCAGAGTCTTTCACTGCGGTGATGATAAAAGGACAAGCGACTGACGTCAAACGGGCAACTGAATTAGTTAAAGATGTGATCAAACTTAACAGGGCGAAGTGACATTTTGGGCCACAGAGACCCTATCCGACTAACTTTAACGACCAATTTTTGAATAAGCACATATTTTGCAAACAATGTAACCTTGTCAATATTAAATCGGTATTAGCATCCAGTTTGTGTTCTGATGTTTTTTTCTCCTCAATCTGTGAACAGGGTCTCAGTGGCGAAACCCAGAAAAGTGTATGCTTCTCATGGAAAGTCTTTGGTGAATCGCAAATCTGTCAATAATGGTCTTAAAAGGAGCGTCATAAAAATGAGTCTGTGCAATGTTAGGAGTCTCAGAAATAAGACTGAAATGGTTAATGATTATAGAGCAGAAAATGATCTAGATGTAATGCTTTTCACTGAGTGCTGGTTGAATGATACTGATTCTGAGATTGGTGAACTCGAAAACAATGGTGTTTTTCGATTTGTGCTGAAATCTAGGCAGGGAAGGAGTGGTGGTGGTGTCGGCTGTCTCTATAAATCTAATATTCCAGTGAAAAAGATTGACACTAAACCCAGCTCTACATTTGAACACTTAGCACTCGAATTTAATTCTCAGTTGGTGGTCCTCCTGGTTTATCGTCCCGAACCTTCGGCGAAAAATCCTTATGTTCTGTCTGATTTCTTTGGTGAATTTACAGATTTGGTTGCACAATTTCAAGGTGATAAGAAGAAACTGCTCATAACTGGCGATTTTAACTTTCATGTGAACTGTCTTGAAGCTGCCAATACCAGGAAATTCAATGATATTCTATCCATGTTCAATCTTGTACAACATGTAAATGGTCCAACTCATGCAGCCGGTAACACACTCGATCTTGTTATCACCAGAGCAAACTGCCCTATCATTCGATCATGCAAGGTTGACGATCTCATTTCTGATCATAATGCCATTCTAATGGACCTAAATTTATCGTCTCAAGAACGTACTGTAAAATGTGTAAAATATAGGAAAACTCGTAATATGGACTTTGATCGATTTAAGCTGGATCTTAAACACTTCTTCTCATCAAAAATGAAGAAATTGGAGCAAAGCTTGAAAAATAGTAAATTGCTAGATGAGTTGATCTCTATCTATGAAGGCTCAACTGAAGTACTAGATAAACAGGCTCCTGAAAAGGAAAAGTTTATACGAGTGAGGAAGCCAACACCTTGGAATACTGAAGATGTAAAATCTCTTAAGTCGGCCAAAAGAAAAGCAGAGAAAAGGTGGCGTAAAACAGGACGTGAGTCTGATCTGGCTATTTTCAAGGAGAAAAGAAATGAGCTTAATAGCCACTTGAAAAATTTACGCAGAAGGGACCTGACAAAGAAAATTAATGAGAATAAGGGAAACTCAAAGGCGCTCTTTAAAATTGTGAACACCGCCTTACATAGGAATCAGGATTTACCCTTACCACCAAATAAAACAGATGTAGTTTTGGCGGCAGAATTCTCTGACTTTTTCGAAAGTAAGATCTCTAAAATCCGACAAAAACTTGATGGTAGTGAATCTATCAATTATGGCAACAATGTAAACCTAGGTTCAGAAGAATTCTCAGGTTCGGCACTTCAAACATTTCGGGTTATGAGCGGTGATGAGATTCGAAAATTAATATCGAGAATGGCACCCAAACATTCAACCCTAGATCCACTACCAACCTGGATCCTTAAGGATCATCTCGACGAATTCCTACCTATAATAACCGAAATAGTAAATACATCCCTGCAAGGCGGGACTATGCCAAAATCGCTCAAACATGCCATCATAGAACCTTTACTAAAGAAATCGAACCTGGAGACAGTACTTAAAAATTATAGACCAGTCTCCAACCTAAAATTTCTCAGCAAAGTTATCGAGGGTGCAGTCATTCAACAATACACTGACCACTTAGATAAAAATGGTCTCCATGATCCAAGACAATCTGCATACAAACCTTTTCATAGCACTGAGACACTACTCACGAAAATACACAATGACATTATGTTAAATGGTAACAAAGGGGAAGTTTCAATGTTGGTCTTGCTAGACCTCTCTGCAGCCTTTGACACAATTGACCACAAAATTCTACTAAACAGACTACAAAAGCTGCATGGAATAGACGGCAAGGCTTTGAAATGGTTTGAATCATACCTGTCAGACAGAACACAGTCAGTTATTGTCGGTGATACCGAATCTGAGTCCAAAAATCTGAATTATGGTGTCCCACAAGGCTCTAAACTTGGACCTATCCTGTTTAACAGCTATATCTCGCCCCTTAGCGATGTTGCTAAACTGCACAATATTGATGACCAGAAATATGCTGATGATGAGCAGCTGATCATATCTTTCAAACCAACTACAGATGATGGAAATGAGGCTAGAGTGAGGATGGAAAACTGCATAAATGATATTCGCTCATTCTTACACAAAAACAAGCTCTGCAATAATGGCGACAAAACTGAACTGATTTTTGTTGGACCTAAGAAAAAATTACAGACCCTGGATGTAGACTCAATAAATGTGGACAATGCTGAAATTGCTTCGGCTGATTATGTAAGGAATCTGGGTACCATTTTTGATAAAAATATGACCATGGAAAGGCAGATCACAAAAATGTGTCAGGCTGCGTATCTGAATATACGCAATATAGCCCGGATTCGAGACTGTTTAAACTATGAAGATACAAAAACTGTAACAAACGCTCTCGTCACTCCTCATCTGGACTATGGGAACGGACTTCTATATGGAATAAAAGCTAAATCTATTAACAAACTCCAGGTTGCGCAGAATTCTGCTGTAAGGCTAATAGAAAAACTCAAGAGGCGGGATCATATAACAGATAAAAGGAAAAACCTTCATTGGCTTCCCATCGAAGCCAGGATTAAATACAAACTTCTGACTTTGACATGGAAAATCATAAACAAACATGCACCCCAATATCTGTTAGATTTGCTGTGTCGCAAACCTAACCCTCGCCTACTAAGAAGCTCTGAAATGAGCCTACTTAGGCCCCCTAGTATAGACATCAAAAATAATTGGGGAAACAGAGCTTTCAGCGTCTCTAGCCCTACTCTATGGAATGGCTTACCAAATGAAATTAGACAACAACAAACATTAGAAGCGTTCAAGAAAAATCTTAAAACTCATTTATTCAAAATCTATTACAGTTGAAGTTATTATCGTTTCAGCGTCGGTGAGCAAAGTCACTTTGGAACTGGCGCTATATAAACCATTATTATTATTATTATTATTATTATTATTATTATTATTATTATGTGACCAAGTGTGACCATGTGATAAGATACAATCAAACTTTTTGGCAAGGGCCCAAGTGAGAGAGGGCCACAAATAGGAATGGGCCCTGCCACCTTGACGAAATGGAGAAACAACAATAAAGTAGGAATGTATGTGCCCATTGACTTATTTTGCCACGGGCCCAAAATGTCGCCAGTCCGCCCCTGGTCAACTGCAGTATAGGCAGGCACTGATTTCCTTCTGTTTGGCTACTAGCAAATGTAATCTTGTATACCGTAGAAGACTTGATCAAGCAAATCTATTGGCTTTTATGAAAATTTTAAAAGACAAATTTGCTAGTTGACATTGCTAAGCTCTAAAACAAATAGCCTGAAAATTCTGCAGTAATTGGCAGTCATAGGTCCGGTCCAGCAAGGGGCCTCACATTCAGGTTCAGCCTAGGGCCTCTTGCTACCTTAATCCGGCCCTGACTGGGGGGGTGGGAGATTTGCTTGAACTTCCCGTCAAAAATTAATACCCCCCCATTGAGTTTAATGTGGATTCTTAGTACCCCACCCTTAGGTTTCACGCGTATTTTTAGTACCCCCCCCCCCGACATACAAAGCAATACACACATATAATATATATAGATACTTAATATGCTAATACACAGCCACGTGTCATTTCGCGGACTTCTGCGCGTAAAAAAGTCCAAATAAAATGAGTTTATGCTTGTTTTTTAAACGTTTTTCTTTGTTAACATTTCTTACTCTCCCTTGAAAGTGTTGTCAAAAATTAATAACCCCCCCCATGAAACACATGTTAAAAGTTAGTACCCCCTCGGCCAAAACTCCCATCTCCCCCCAGTCATAAATTCTGAACGGTCCCTAAGTTCTTTTTTGGAGTTTATGAATTGGAGCCAAGTTTGTAGTGGGCACTGAACCCCATACCTCTATCTATCTAGCTATCTATCTATTACTAACTAACTGTCTAGCTATCTACTAACTAACAATATACATGTATCATTAGGCAAGAATTTATATAAGCCTATGAGTTTCAACTGGAAGTTCTCTCAAAAACGCATGCTATTTGTCCCATCAGAGTATAAGTCCAATTGAATAGCACCCCTGCTATGCAAATAGTGTGTTATCAAAAGGGTATTGCCCCTTCAAGTTAGTGTTTGTCTCACAGTCAATCCTGGCCATATATTGTATAGATGAAAATAGCTGGATGAAAATTTACATGAACATGAAGTAATTGAAGTTACTCACCCCCTTTGCAAACCAGAGGACCCAGGGTGTAAAAGGACAATTCAAAGGGTGAGTTTTGGTCACTGAACCTGATCTGGGTGGAAATTCATCTTTGACGGTAATGGTACCATAATAACGTCTGTATCACGCAAGAATCAGTTAAGTCATTTTGGCTGATTTTTGCATGAATGTGGATTATGAAATTTGAAGTCCTCTTTCACCCTCACATGGTCTCCTTTTCCTTTTCTAAGCAGTATAACCACTCGAAAACAGCCCTCAAAGGTTGGGTATTTCTCCTGTTTTTTCAATGGATTTAGTCTAGTTTTGCAATCAACAGCCATGGCCAAAGATCAGTGAAATATTTTCATTCAAATCATTTTAGCTGGTTGTGGTCTGTGCTTTTACCAAAAACATATGTGCAAGAATAAGATAAAACAAGATAGGGCAGTCTTGCACCCAGATCACCAGCATAGATTCATGAGAAATGTGATGTCAAAACAAGTCCTTTTAGAATGGATGACTTTTGCAGATAACTTCCTCTAACAGCAAGGGTAAAACATTAGCGTAATATTCAGTTAAAACAGAATGAATCATTTTTGCGTGTAAATGTGGGACAAAAATAGATCAACATGTGAAGTAAAGAAACATCTTATCCATTATAACTGTCTTTTGCAGATACTCAGCTGAAGACAATTGCAGCTAGCAATAGTGATAAAAACAAGCCTAAATGATTTGACTGAGTTTTGCGTTAATAAAATACCAGGTTTAGAATGGTCTAATTCAACATGACTGTTTTATGCATGATCCAAAGTGAGTATTTTGAAGAGCTAAAATTTACTGTAAACAAGCCAATATGACTTAACTGAGTTTTGCGCTAATAACTTGTGCTAAAACTTGAAGTTGAAAACAAGCCAAAATGACTTAACTGAGTTTTGCGTTATCATTAAAAAAGAAACTAGCCAAATTTGGAGCTAGAAACAAAGTCAATATGATTTAGCTGAGTTTTGCGTTTACGAATCTGGCTGTTTTGATGGAAAGCGCAGCAGCTGACAAGTTTGTTTGAAAAAGGAGAAAAAAGTTGAAAGTAAGTATTATTCATGATTACAGAAGTATGATATGTACATAAATTTCACTGGGGTTGATACCAGGGTGCCAGAGTTATCAGATTTTAAGCGTCCTTCACCACATGCAGGGCACCCAGCTTTTCATTTCATTGTAAAAATTTATACTGGTAAATGATGGTCGCCTTCACAAAATCTTGGGTGACAGGGTGACAGGATGACCGGGAATTTAACTTATCTAAGACCCTGGTTGATGCCACAAGGTCCGTGTTGTGACAACATTATGTTGTTACGACAGTGAATGGTAAAATACAGCTTGGCCTATATTTGAGATCAATTTCATTGTTAATGTTTATGTAGACTCCTTTTTGATGAAGTAAAATCATTTCAGAATGGATTACAATGAGGCAGAAAACCTACCCTTAATGGTAATAAGGCAGTCTTTGAAGGAAAATGAGTCATGGGCCAGGGACCAAAAATTCTGCAAGCGCACTGCAGTTGCGGGACAAGAGCACTATGATGGAGCAGGTAACTTTCAAATTTCTACATTCAATATTATGTGTTTGAGTCCTTTATGGTATTGCAGATGAAACTGCCGAGACATACAAAGACATGAAGTTATGTAACATTTGTTACTTTTTCATAAATTTTAATGTCATATTTTGCAATCAAGTTACCACAAAAAATGACTAATAGCCTAGTGATAGTGTGACTTGAAACCATCCTGGATTGAAGGTAAATAACATTACAATGTTGTTCAGTGACAATTTGATTCAATTTGACAACAACCAAAAATGACGAATGCTAAAACCAACCCCATGTACTGCCGCCAAAACAATATAAAGATACCATTCTAACATGTAACGCACTATTAAAGGCTGACTATATTTTAGTTGGGGCGCTATGGATTTTACTGGGATACATTTTTTTTGGAGCGAGAATCAACGACAAACTTTTTTACGCATGTGAAGAAGCAAAAAAAAATTTTTTTTAATTATTGTATCCCTAATTACAGTCCCAAACAAATCCTTTTTTACAGCGGCAAGCGACGCCATTATTTAGTGTGCATACGCTAGCACTTAACAAAATTAGCAAAAATTACGCAATATCTAAGAAATATCATATGGCTGTGTTAACAGATAGAATACAACAGCATTGGCCTCATCGGGACCACTCTCTCCTGGCTTGCCAGATTACATTGCGCTGAAAAAACTTTTTTAGTATCAAGTGCAGTGGCAAACAAACTTTATTTTAACAAAATATCCATCTGGTCGGCTCCTTATCATGTCTATGTAATAAAATCTTTTTTGACTGTAAATAGCAACATTAGCACCACAGTAATGGTTATTTTGTAAAGTCAAATTTTTAAAGCCATTGATATGAGGAGTCAGAGAGTTGGGCTCAACACTTGCAAGCTTACTCTGCAGGTTGGTGATTCAGAATGAGGCTCAAAGAAAGCGGCACTATGGTGACGCCACAGAGCCTCCATTGCAGGGTCACCAATCTCCATGGTGACACCACAGAGCCATACTCCTGTAATATTTGTCCAAATAAAGGGCCGACCAGATGATCTTTGGGACTATGACTTTTTGGTGAAAAAAAAAAGTTTCCCACTTTAACCTGAAAAAAAATGTTTTTTCAGCACATGTAAATAAAAAAGATTTTGTGTCCACACATAGCTGGGGTACCGCAATATTAAAATTGCCAAAAAAAGGTTTTTTTAGCATCCATGTGCAAAGAAAATTTTTCATAGATGCTTCGAGCACAAAAAAGTTCGTCCCGGGGGTAAAAGCCATAGCCCCCCAACTATTGTCTGGTCGGCCCCCAACCGCGGATGGTGGAGTTGGCCAAACATTGATTTTTCTCATTCGAATTGTATGTACAGTCTGTTAATTTTAATTATACCATCTAAATGAATGCAAAATTTGCTAGTGACAGCAAAATTCTTTTTTCTCTACATGCTGAAATGAATGAAAATTTATCCTGAGAACTTGAAGAAATGATTTTTTCCCTTATACATTGAAACAATGGCGTCATCATTCTGATTGGTCAATTATTGACTGTCCTGATGATGTCACAACAAGCTGCGTGTGACGTCATAAGACTGACTGATGACATCACCATTGTGTAGTTGAACAGGCTGAGGGAAATTGCTGATTTTTTCATGCACTTTAGTTATTTAAAGTGATTTTCCGTCATTTTAATTTGGTGGAATTTCTTTTAAATGTAGGGGAGAGCGGGGCATGATGGGCACCTTAACTTTGAAGGTCCACCATGTCATTACTCTGCCAACAATAATTACTATTTGTTGCTGACTGGTTTTGCATTAGGTTCTACTTTAAGCATAGAAAATCTTGTTTCGCTCAATGAAATAGTGTTTGAGTTATAAGCACTTTTAATTTTTCGACAGGTGCCCAACATGCCCCGCAAGGGTGGGGCATGATGGGCACCTTGTTGGGGCATGATGGGCAGCTTCAAATGTTGGTGAATACTGACGGCATTATAGTTGTAGAACTGAAATAATTCCAATATTCTTAATAAAAAACTTGCATTACATGATAAATGGTAGTTATTGAACCAACTCAGCATATCATAATCACTTTTTCAACTAAAAAATGCAGGTAACAATCCAAAAACGTAAATTTAACATCATAAAAGGTGATTTGGCAGACCCATGACCCATGCTCACGCATGGGTCCCAGGGCTAGGAGTGACATAGAATGGGATATATTTCCTTCAATAATTTTTTTTTTAAACCGTGCATACAGCTAATGTCACTATCAGCGTGCCTCGTCAGCGGTCCAACGTCGGCCCGAAGCTGGTCCGATGCTACAGACATCGGACTGACGCTGGGCCGACGTTGGACCGCCGAGGCATGCTGACAGGGGTTGTTATTTAGCCACAATGTTACATCATCAGACGGATATCAATTTTTGATAAAATTTCTTTCTCTAGCATTGTACCAATAAATTCAAAGCAGTTTTATCACATTAGATCATAACTGCTGACTTATGACTCAGAATGGTTGGATTTGGTTGGAAGAGCAAGAGCCATCGAATGAAAAATGTTACTGCTTAATACCGTGTGTGACTCTTTTCTAGGCCACATCATCAGATTTTCTCATACTTGCATGATGGTTCCCGGGGATGGTTTACAGACTGTTTTTCTCAATGGCAATGCATAGGGGGAATCGGGGCACATTGGGACACGGGGCACTATGGGAGTGGGATTTTCTTGGTTCCTGGCTGGGTATATGATATGGTAGTGCCATCATATCTTGTAATTTCTCATCCTGATGTTTCTATCGTTTTATTGACAAATTACAGCCACATGCAGAAGTATGGCGAGAAAAAGTTTGTTTTCCTACCACTAAAGTAAATTTTGTCTTCAAACAAGAAAAGTACCCTTAAAAATTACTACTGTATCGATCTTACCATGAACCTTAGGGCATGTGGCATGCAATAAAAGGTTTTAATATGTAAAAGTAGGCATTTCTTTGAATAGATGCCCATAGAAAAAAATTCCAAGCCCCCTCCCGTTAATAATTATTATTGTTTCATGAAAATCTTACACATCCAATGATGTGTGAAATAAAAGTAAACTTCAGTTAATCAAAACTTCAGTTATTTTTGCAACCTCAAGTAAAAGTACACTTCAATTATTCAGAACAGATTTGCAAATATACCCTTTCAAAACTAATCCTTGATATACTGCTGGTTTGTTGTTCTCACTGGGTTTTACCAACTTTGCACCCTCACAGCGTAATGCGCCGAAACGCCTTTTGCAAGCTTATTATTGTAAATTGAGCAAAATTAATAAGTTCATTTATTTCAGAGGCGTTTACTTGACATATATATGCAGAGTTTTGAATTTGAAAATAGAACTTTTATTAAAGTCTTTTGCCCAAATTACCTAATGAGTCGCCCCTCTGAAAAATGTTCCTGATAAGTCAAGCATAAATTACGACACTCTGATGACTTTTCACACGCTCAGATGATTGCAGTACGTCTTCCTTACCTCGATGAATCGATTTACTCTAAAGATAACGTAAATTGAAGTTTTTTTTATAGGTAAGACAAAAACTTGAATTTGTGTTATACTTTCAGTTCTGATATGTAACTTCAACACAAAAATTTTAAAATTGAAAATTAACATTATGCGGTACCAATAAAAATTTCAAACTAGAAAATGTCTGCTGGTGCTACTTTACTTGGAAACAGCATGAGCAAGTCATATTCAGTCCTAGATGATGATGCAGCAATAAGATAAAATGGGTTTCGTGTCTTTGTTAGGGGAAGCTTGGAGAGTCGGGCCGCAGGGATTGTAGGGACGCCATGATTTTCATGGACACTAAACATTTTTGAGGAAGCTACAGCCACCATAATAAATATCTTTCAAAGGATGAAACTCGCCTGGCTAATTTGCTTTGTCAAAATCTTTAGAAAGAAGAAAATTCAAATTTGGATGAAAAAAGGATGAGGAGAGTGGGGCCAGGAGGTCCGAGGTTGAAATCAGACAAGTTGAGACAGCCATCTGGAGTTGCAAGAGACCTCAATTCTGCAATAATGACTTCTATGACCAATATAGTATATACTCTATATTAAACAGGTTATATGACCCTCAACTACAGCCTCGGTCTCGGTCTCGGATGACCAATCCTTGGCCTCGGACTTGGTCTCGGACCCTCTGGCCTTGGATATTTGTCCGAGGCATGCCTGAGGCCAGCCACATAAATAAAGTACAATTTGTTAGAACAGTCAAAATAAATTTTCCTGTCAGTTAATATAATTATCAGTCAGTTTACCTTATCTATGGGACATGCTTTTAAGTCTATTCTTGGCTAAGTGGCATGTTTTAAGGTGGCGCCATTTTTTGTGATACATACCCCCAAGTTATGAATCTCAAAAAGTATTAAATATTTTTTATTTTCCTTCACTAATTGAGGTGCTTTGACATTGAACATTGTTGCATGCAAATTTCTGGCATGATGATGAAAGTTTCAAAGTTTTTGTTTACATTTAATTCAAGCACCTGATCATTAACTTTACACACCAGAGTGTCTGACATATAACGTAACTCGACAAAACTGAATGGGGCAAAATTTTGGACAGAATCTCCCAACAAGCCTAAAAAAATATTCCAAATTCTTTAATATACATGTAACACAAATATATTTTTCAGTCTGCAGAAAAAAAATGTTTAGTTGTTCTTTCCCAACAGTCATGAAATAGATTTTTGGTGGAACAAAACTACAATGTTTGATTCAGAAGTAAATAATTTAGTTTGTCAGACACTCAAAATAAATTTTTAATCTGTCGCAGTTTGCGTAAAAAATAAATTTGTTCCTGTTGATGCCAATTCCACGCCTCTGTCCTTTAAAAAATTAATGATTGCCCCCTGATTGGAGTCTTATTACTTGGGTCATTGAGTGTAATCTTTAATTCAACTGCTATAGCCTTATTTAATGCGGTATGATGGCTAAATGTCAATAAATAACACACTAAAATAGTTTGGCAGTTAAGCATAATCTATGTTCAGCCGGCCTCGATCTCGGCCTCGGTCTCGGTCTTGGTCTCGGAGGGTCGATGCCTCGGTCTCGGATGCTCATGCCTCGGTCTCGGTCTCGGTCTCGGATGTCCTGGCCTCGACTCCAACACTGACTACAGCTGTGCCAACCCAGACATATTTCAATGGCCCAGTATCCCCTTGAATGGCCCTAGTCTCCCACTTGATAGGAAGAGTCAGGCCAAAATGTTTACAATTTTCATACAGGTGCACTCATAGAGTAGGTCGGAACAAGAAGCCCGGGTTAGGTGAGAGGCCCCCCAGGGTTATATCTAAACTTACGTTTTTGGTACGTTTATCTATTGATAGGATTGAAGCTAGAGGCATTTTAGGTGATGTCACAAATTTTCAGGGCAAACAGCACCAAACCATAGTAGAAATTAAAGAAACAAAAAAATGTGCATGGTTTTTGTAACTTTGACTAAATCTTTGAAAGGGGTTGTCAGAAATAACTTTGGAAATATTTAAAAGTATAATGGATATCTGCATTGCTTCACTTTATGACCATCACATAAATATGATTTGGATCATGTTTTTTGCATTTTAGTTCAAAATATAGAGGTCAAATTAAAATATGTGGGTTTGGGGCGAGAGGCCCCACATGATATGGGGCATGAGGCCCCCTTCACTGGGGGGTCGAAGCTGCTTCAGGAACCATTTAACAATGTGAACTTCACCTTAAATCTTGATAGAATAGCTAATTAAAATATATAGAAAAAATTTGGCCCGAAATTGAAACAGTGCAAAAAAAATATTAAAAAATAAAAATATGAACAGAAAAATTCTGAAATTCAGAAAAAGTGAATAGAATGCCTTAAAAATGATAGAGGAACCCTAAGAAATAACTTTTAGGCTGAATGCGCTCGCAAAAAAAATTGTAATAGGGGGGCTTCTTTCCCGATGGTGGGGTAAGAAGGCCATTTTAATTTTTTTACAAAAATGGCTGGAACTCCTTTATCACTAGTTATTAGTAGAGTCAAGTGATCCCTTTCTGACAGCATAAGCATTCAAATAATTGCCCATAAAAAGTAGGTCAAATCACACCTCGAAGTTAAGGGGGGCCGCATGCCCCGACCTACTCTATTAGCCCCGATGTGACCAGCTGTGTATTGGCCAGTTGTGCAACCACGTGGGAGTTTACAACACTGGAGCTAAGCTCATATGTTCTTGCACATATATCAATGCGCTCCTACAGATATATGCTTAACTACGTCAAAATGTAATAAATGCATCAAGCATGTTTGTATAATCATTATGGTCAATTGGAGGTGCAATAACGCCAAAAATACATAACCTATCAATTCAGATGTCTTTTGAAATACTTAATTGGTATAGATCTATACTTAAGAATATGGTTTAAAGTTGAAATTTGTGTCATTGTTACATCATCAAAAAATATAGACACATTTTAATTTCACTTCCCTTCCAGTACATGTTCAGCCAAATGGTGGTATGAAAAAATGCTCAATTCTGCAATTCTTAGTATTATGAAAAGATGAAATTGATATTCGTTACTTAAAACTGAGAAAATATTGAATTTTGGGGTCTTATGATGTAACCAAAAATGTCATGATATCGAAGCCTTTCCAAAATACTAATAGACCTGCATAGTCCTAAATGATTATTTATGAATAGCAGGCATTGGGTATGTCCAGGTTCAAGAATTGAGAGTCCAGTTGTAACGTATTAATAATTTGCAATCAGGCTGAGGCAAAATGCTTCCATTCGGTCAAAAGAACAATTAGGTATACCTTTCAGGATGAATCTGGACATTACTCATGCCCAACATCAGTTCCTATTAAACAAACATCATGCTTGATTTTAAATGCACTATTACGCCCCTCTGCATATTAATTTTTAACTTTGTCCTTCAGAGAGATACTCAGGATGAGAGACACATGTAACAAATTTCTTAGGATATAAATTTTCTCTTCATTTAGGGCAGAACTCCAGGGGGAATATTGAATGCAGAGACAATTTGGCTAGGTCCTGGAATATCATAAATACACCATATCGTTAACATTAATTTCAATTTTCTTTTTAGGATGATACTCCAGGAGGGACTCAAAGCGCGGAGGACATTGGGCTAGGTCCTGGATACAGCGCAACTGTAGCACCTATGGTGAGTGTCATACTAGATGTTTTTCAGAATATCATGAATGCTCTGTATGCCTATAGGATACTTGATTTAAATTTTGTTTTCTTTTAGGGTGATACTCCAGGAGGGTCTCAAAGCGCGTAGGATAATGGGCTAGGTCCTGGATACAGCGCAACAGTAGCACCTATGGTGAGTGTCATACTAGATATTGTTCAGAATATCATAAATGCTCTGTATGCTTATGGGAACGTTGATTTCAATTTTGTTTTCTTTTAGGGTGATACTCCAGGAGGGACTCAAAGCGCGTAGGACATTGGGCTAGGTCCTGGATACAGCGCAACAGTAGCGCCTAAGGTGAGTGTCATACTGGATATTGTTCAGAATATCATGAATGCTCTGTATGCTTATAAGAGCATTAATTAGCTTCGCTGAGAAGCTATTGTGGTCCCTGGCGCTTCAGCATGTGCGTTAGTGTGTATGTGAGTTGCCTCCTGCAAAAACTACTGAATGCATTTAGATTTCCTTTGCCATGATGTGTTCATTTGTGCTACACAAGACCTGATTAAATTTTGGTGACTATTGGAGCTTTTTTGGGCCCACAATTAAAGAAATCTGAAAAAGGCCTCTACAGTGCAGCATGCACTATCACTTTTTGCTGCAGCACTAGCAGCCAAAAGAGTACATATTTCTAAATTTTCTCTGCAAAAACGGCATAAAACATTCAAAGATGGTGCCAAAGCACTAAATTAGCAACATTTCAATTCTTATTTGATGAAAATCCAACCAGATTCGCCAAAATTAGCATGCAATTGTAGATAATCCAACGAATGATGCTGCAATAACATTCTAGCCTTCATATAAGTAGAAGTCTTGATCAACTTTTTAGGGGCCAACCATATGATCTTTGGAGGGCTATGGCTTTTTTGTGAAAAAAAAGTTTGTTTCCAACTTGATACTGACAAAAAATATTGTTCCGCACATGAAAAAAAAAAGTTGGTTTCCACCTGTAGCTAGGGTACCGCAATGTTAAACTTATGAAAACAAAGTTTGTTGAGTGTCCGCATGCAAAAGAAATAGTTCGTCGACGCTTCGCGCACACAAAAAAAGTTTGTCCTGGGGGTAAAAGCCTTAGCCCCCCTCCAACTATTGACTGGTCGGCCCCTTATGTGCGGCATCTTGCAGTAGGCCTATTCAAAGTTCAATTTTAAATGGACAGCGAAGCTATGTGCTCTCCGAGCGCCCTTTCTAGTTTAAATTTTGTTTTCTTCTAGGGTGATACTCCAGACCTGTGGGACGCAACGGGCGGTGGACATTGGGCTAGGTCCTGGATACAGTGCAACAGTAGCGCCTATGGTGAGTGTCATACTGGATATGCTTCTGAATATCATGAATGCACCATGTGGTTCTTAGCATATTACTTTAAAATTTGTTTTCTTTTAGGCTGATACTCTGGACAGTAGGGACGCAGAGCGTGGAGGGGATTGAGCAAGGTCTTCAAGAATATTTATGTACAACATTTAAAATTTCATGGATTATTCTTTGTTATCATTAGCATAAATTATTTATAAGAATTTTAAGTTGTGTCATTTATAAGCAATAAACTTAAAAATAGCAATATTAATAATGACTCAAACACAATAAACACACTATTCAGGAAAACTTTTTTGCTGTTCTTAAACCTTCTGTATGCTATCCGAAGGATTAAAGGAGGCATAGGCCTAATCAATATATGGGACCTGCTCCACCAAAATGGGTTAAAGTACTGGAGGTAATGCCGTAATGGTGCCTCGTTTGTCATACATACATTAACTTTTACATTCAAGATGTGAACTATAGCTTCATCAATATTTCCTGGTATCAATTCTGTTTTCCTCAAGGGTCTTTAGTTTTGTTTTAGAGTGGTTGGCAAAATACCATTCAAACCTTCATGGTAATGGACTGCATGATGATCATTATTTAAAAATATATATAAATGCCAAAGCTTTGGCAAAAAAAAAAGTTGGTGGGACAAATGCCCCACCAGTGTCACCTGCACTGACGCCACAAGGAGTGGTTCTAACAGTATATTTCTGGTAGCCCATAGGTTAGGGCACATGAGTGAAACATTGGAATATTAAGTCTGAATGAGACAGTGATTGTGTTAAACTGTATTTTTGATGTTTTTCTTGGGTCTAACATGTTTCGCCATAATCAGACATGATGAAATGACTGGTTTTGATCTTTAGACACATTGAACCAGTGCAACTAAAAGTAGCACGCAAGACTCAGCTAAATCGTTTTATCTGCTTCATTGTTGTTTTTCTTGGGTCTAATGTGTTGTGCAATAATCAGACATAATGACATGACTGGTTTTGATCTTTAAGCACATTGTATCAGCGTGACTAAAAGTAGCACGCAAGACTCAGCTAAGTCATTTTATCTGTTTTTTTGTTGTTTTTTTTGGGTCTAATGTGTTGTGCAATAATCAGACATAATGACATGACTGGTTTTGATCTTTAGGCACATTGCATTAGCGCGACCAAAAGTAGCACGCAAGACTCAGCTAAATCATTTTATCTGCATTTTGACTGAACAAATCAGTGCAATTTTGACCAAAATGCCTCATGCAGAAATGAGTTTTAATGTTTTGAAGCAGTCTTGCCTTCAAAATAATAGCAAATTTGTAAAAAGTGGTTGCCTGCAACAGTCAGTTATTATGGTTTAGCTCACTTATAACATTAGAAATAACTGTATTTCCAATGTCACAATCAGTTAACTCTACATTTTTGCCTTTTTAAATGATTTTACACCAAAAACAATATCACAGGCAAATCGCTGTTAGTGCAGGGACTTCGGTGATGTATTTTTTTCCACCTAATTCGCCAGAATAAGTGCAGCTGATACAAATCATTGAAGTCAATCTTTGGTTGGCTTCCCTGAAAATTGAGAATTTTGCTATAACTGATTCTTGCGTGATACAGACGCATTGTCTTCTTCCCATCGCTGCCTATTCACATCACAAGCGCAGTTATCATAGATTCCTGCCAAAAAAGTTCTCTGTATATCACACTGTAAAGTTTGTGATATCGTTTTGTGATATATAAATATTGCTATCTTTTAACACTGTTTTACTTTTACTGACCAAAGATTGTATTTTTAGCTGGAATTGCTGTTACTTAATTTTACTTAAACTTTTTGTATTTGTGCAAAAGAACAACCATCTGGCCTGACCATTGTCTGGGGCCATGTTTGCCTGTCCCTTGGACAATGGCCAGCAATAAATTTGATTGTTTGGAATATTGTTAAGCTGCATCTAATAACAGCATGGAAAGAATGGTTGATGCACAATCTGGAAAGCAGAAAGTCTTTGATGAAATGTAATGTTTGCTAATTGAATAGATGAGATTGGTTTTTGGGAACAAGATAGGAAAGATACCACTAAGAATGAACCTCAACTTTTGCTGTCTGACATACCATGAGTAGAAAGGACTATTGAGTGACTTTGAAATGGAGTCAGATATTTGGATCAACAGAGAACTGAAATGACAACTCAAAACTGGCCGGAGGCAACCGGCATTACTGTGATCATATTATTTATCATTTTGGGAAGCAGTCAATGCGGGGAATATATTTAATATGTAAATGCCAAAGCATGAAGATGGGACCGCCTAAACGTAAAACATAAGAAAATTTTTTCTTTTTCAAACATTTTCTTTTTTTTCCGAACATTTTTTTTTGGAAAATCTTTTCTTTTTTTCGAATATTTTTGGTAGTCACACGTGATGAGAAAAAAGTGCCAGGATCATACTATGGGATGTCTGAATCACTTCTTTTGATTGAACCATCTGGTTCACTCCCCGCATGTTTGCTGTGACTCTGTTCGGTCTATCAACCTGTGCCTCTGCAACGTGTTTACCCTAAGTAGGGGATCTCTTACTTACTGAAAATGTTTATCATCTGATACTAGGTGCCACCAATTTAACTTCACATCTGAATGACATTCAACTGGGATTTTGCTCACAAAGGCTCACTGAAACTTTGGGGTTCCCAACCAACACGAATAAAGTCTCTTGAGTCTTTAGTCTCAACAGACAATATTATTGTGATATTGATTTACCGGCGGCATTTGTTGGAAATTCAACAATTTCTCACAGCTTTTTAAGGAGAATTTCAGGATTTCATCTCAAACAGGTTGTTTATGACATTTCCACCATTTTTGCACAAACTTTGACTGCATCTAGTGCTTCTAAGGGGATTTCAAGCAAAATTTTGCATGTATTGACGTTACACAAAACATGTTTATTTCCATATACTGTATGGTGCATCATAAGTTATGGTACTAAAACTTTAATTATTGTATTACCATCACACAGTCCTTTGTCCTCTACGAACCAGTTCTTGCGAATATTTCCGTTGTAGCCCTCAATTTGCACGTGATTGCTTAACTGGGTGGCATGACACTCGTAACGGAAAGTGTAAGAACAATTTTCTGCCAGTTCCACAACCATCCTGACTTGACTGTAAGAGCTTGCATTATAGATCAGCTGAACAGGGCTGGAGGATGTGTGTGTTAAACCTCTTGGACTGGGAGAGCGATTTTCACTGTAATTGCAATTACAATTTGAAATTTGATATTCTTTTGCATGCATATTTTTGTCGTTGCAGTTCAATGATTATTTTGTACCTTTTGTGTGTTGAGTTAATTAAATGTTCAAGAAAGTTTATGCCTTGATAAAATTATTAAATGGATCTGTAGTGTGTATATATGATCTAATAAATTGAATCATCTTTTCATGGAGTGGGCTATGACAGTGTGCCACTTATAAATTGTATTTTGCACGAAAAATAAATCATGTTTATAATTTCTTACTTGTTATGGTGTATAGTAGTCTCGACATTACCAGAAGTAAAATTACAGTGGACTGGAAAAGGTGAATTGTTTCCAGGTCCATATGGGTCAATTGTGAATGTTCCGCTCTCTCGTAGACCAACATTGTAATAAGCCTGACATGATGGCAGATGCAAGGAGGGCACACAGCAGAAGTGTGAACTAAAAGCAAATAGATACATAACTTTCAGATGCTGCTTCATTGCTGACTCTTGAAATATAACTTCAGGCAGGATCGAAAAAACGTGGAATGGCCAAATGAAAGTGATTGCTGGCCGTTCCTGTTCATCTTGGCCAGGGGCGCATCTAGACATGACGTGAGAGGGGCCATCACATCAAGTGAATATGGTGCGATTTGGTAGCTTTCCAGTGCTAATTTAGGGCCTGTGGAGGGGCGATAGCTCAATTCCCCTCCTAAATACACCACTGATCTTGGCAATTTGCTATCTTCCCATGTTATTTTAGGGCCGGGCAGGGGGGGAGGTGCCATGGCCCAATGACCCCCTCCTAAATATGCCACTGATCTTGGCATGAGCTTGACATTGTACCTGGATTATGAAATCATTTTGTTATTGAGCGCTTATGAAATCTTAAAAATTAGACAATGGAAATATATTTTTTGCTTTGAAGCTTTGTTTCATCACCAGGCAACTGCCAAAGGAATCTTTCTCTGCAGGTTATTGATAAAATGCTACAAGATCACTTTAACATACTTTTACAAGTGTCATTGATGATATGTACGCCTGTTATGTCATAGACTTTTGTCAATATTACTATTGGTTTAAACAGAGTTCCGCCAATAACACTGAATTTTAAATCTCGCGTATGCTTGCAAATGAAAGATTTTACACTGAGTTAACCACATGTCAGCCCTTGACCGTTTTGTCCAAATTGTTCAATACTACATGTAATACTTGCAAACGTGAGGCAGTATTGATCAGTAACATATTATGGGCCATATAAGCCTTCAGCTCTGCCAGGTCAGGCGCCCCCCTTGTATGATCTTTATAACTAAGGCTAAAATGTACAGCTTATCCATAACATAACCTCACATCTTCGTGATTTAGTTGTTCATCTTATTTCTCGCCCATTCCTGTCTCAATCATCATGGATTATGAATAATTAAAACCAACATATTAAATCACACACATCCACAGACAAAAGGTGTGCCAAGTGCTATTGATCACATACACAGTATCTTCATACACACTCTATGGTAAAAAGTGTTAACTTAACATTTCCAATGGGACTAATCGGCTCCTTTCAACTTCAAATTAACATAACAGCTCAAGTCAATGCATCACATGGTGTATAGCATGGCGACGTATTCAGTCACTCCCTGGCGTGACTTCCAAGTTTATGCTTTCGACTTCATCCCTCAACTGTATCAGCAAATCTTCTTTTGCTTCACAACTTATCTCACATTCCATACAGACAATATTTTGCTCTTCGGCATGAACTTACCTTTTTTTACACCTATTTTTCCTTAAAATCCATCTTGCATTTGTGATCATCCATACTTTTTCATTTTGCCTTCATGGTACTACAGCAAATATCACAATATGTTACATTTCCCTCAAATCTACGAACAATTACTTCTTTGTTCACCTTTTCCCAAACTTATATCTCATTGTGTAATCTCGATTTATCCAACGGGCATTCTAGAATAGTTAATTGCCCCCCCTCAGAATATTGTCTGCCACACCTGTCAACGACACAGCAAAATCAGTTTGAATGAAAAAAAGATATGATTTCCAATGGGGTGCTAATCTACAATTTTATGAAGGTCTAAATTCAGCTGAGTTAGTGACATTAACAAGTCTTGTATATCTGGTTTATGCCGCCAGAATTTTAGAGGGGTGGTAACTGCTATACCCGACCCAGGTTTCTAGGATGTTGAATGTACAATATAGTATGGATTGATATTGCGCCAATTTCTTGAAATAAGTAAAAAAAACTTGATATGTTGTGTTGCATTTGACTTTTGTTCTGTTCCTAAAGGGATCTTCTAACTGTTACATAGTAACTTTCTTGTTTGTATCAAATATTGAACTGATGTAATTTGCGTTCTATTTACAAGGTATTTACAAACTATGCTGCACAGTATAACATCTGTCTGATCATTTAGTCATTATGTGTGATATAATTATTTCAAAACTGGGTCTTCCTTTTTGACGGAAAGCCCTCTCATCGCTTTTCTGGCATTGGAGAAATTGCAACCAAAGAAACTCTTGTTCTTAATGGGAATGCAGTGAATTCTGCCTGGACAACTTGGCCAAGTGCAGAGGGTTCAACTTGGAAACTTGAATCAACAACAACAACAAAAATTGCAGATGTATTCCGTTGGATGAGAGAATTTATGCCAATGAGAATTTTGTTGTTCAAGATGAGGGGTGGTCATTTTTCAAGATTAGTTTCTGAGTTTGAGAATTATTTTGTAATGAGTTATGTATATGGATATGGAAGTAAGAAAATGTAATTGATATTTTGCTTGTCTAGTCATGTTGTACTCAAAAGTTCACTGTACTATAATTATTTTGTGATCATATGCATCATTAATTTGGGTTTCTGTTAAACATTACTCAGATGTTAAAACAATGACAATATCGATAAACGTCAATGTATCAATGGTACCATGATTTCATCAATAACACATGAACAAATACTCCTGAAGTACAATGTAGCATGCAAAAAGCAATATTCACAATGACCTCCATTGGCTGTTGCTTGGCAATCAGACTTATCCGGAAGGACAAGATAAGCATAAGACATATATTACCATTCACTAGTGTGATTTGTTCATTCATATGTGTGTTTCATATGCTCTCAATTTACAGAACACAATACCTAGATGGAAACAAGTAGCCAACAGTCAATATTCTTTATTCATCATATCCGCACCATTTTAATGAGACTTCTTTTTTGGAGACAAGATCATTAGTCTCAGGTCAACTTCCAAGTAGATGACATGTTCCACAGTTCAACCAGAAGGATGCATTGCTTTAACATTATTCATGTCTTTGGATTACTTGCGTTCAATTCACATTCTTGTGGTGTGCAGTCTTTGGTACTGCCAACATGTCTTGCTTATTACAACGTTGGTCTCAGAGAAAGTGGAACATTCACAATTGACCCAGATGGGCCGGGCAACAATTCACCTTTTCCAGTCTACTGCAATTTCACTTCAAGTGATGTAGTGACAACAATTCACCACAACAAGTAAGATATTACAAATAGATATTTACTAAAAAAACCTGAATTTGTATACATGAAAGACATAAAATGTTGAATTCCTTGAGAAGTTTCTGGCAATATTTATCCTTTTTGACAAAATGTCAGCTCAGGAGAGTCATCACATTATTTTCAGGATAAAACAAGAAAAAAAATTGTCAAAAGGATAAGGTACCAAGACAAATAACTTCAGTTACATAATCTAAATATAAATGTTTTTCCGAAATTTACATGAAATTTCGAAATGCTATGAAATTCCATCGTATTTGCATCACATCTGCTTTTCCACAATATGTAACTTATCGGAGGATTGATTTCATAGTCCATTTTCTTCCTTAAATATGTTAAATTTCAGCGAAGAACGCTCACCTACTCCTACAAGTTTCACCCATGACTCCTCCAGCCCCGTCCTACTAGTATACAACTCAACCTCATACAGCCAAGCCAGGACAGTTGTTGAACTTGCAGAAAATTGTTCTTACACTTTCCGCTACGAATGTCAGATGACAAAACTCAGCAATCACGTGCATGTGACGACCTACAAAGGAAACATTCGCAATAATTGGTTTACCGAAGACAAAGGACTGTGTGATGGTGAGAAGTTCAATAGAATTTGAGGTCCATTGCTTGATGGATCAATTTTTGTATGGACCCTACACTTAATGATGTAATTGATGTTGCAAATAAATTATATAGTATTCTGCATTTTTATAACAAAACGAGGGGTTTTCAGATATTTTGAGAATTTTTTCGTAATGGCACTTATTTTGAGTTGTGTATTCTTCGCAGGACAAAGTTCAGTAGTCTTGGATTGCATTTCCAAAAAATTGGGCAATTTGAGAATTTTTAAGTCATTCTTTGGTTGCCATAAGAACAGTTGGTTCAGCTAGATGGGCAGATGATTTTGAGACCAAGAAAGCCTCCAATTTTCTAAATGCCCCTCGCAGATAACCTCTTTCTCTTTTCCTTCTTCGCAAATTTCTTGCTGGGAATGCACATTGTTGATGTGACACAATTGTAAATACTCAAAATTCTTGCATGATATATTGTTTCTTTGTTTTTCTTCTTCTTTTTCATTAATCAATAAATTTTGGTACATATAGCAGTCTATAGAACAGTAGGCATACAGTACGACCATCATAAAATGGCTCGTCAGTTTGGATCGACACTTATCTATCGATCTGTAGTGATCCATGGCGATTTTGGTTGATATGGAGTGATCGATCTGGAGTGATCTGGTGTGATCTGTATCTTGTAATCAAAATTAATATTATTTAATTTACTTTTCTGTACCAAATAACTTCTGGATATGTTTCCTTAATCAATATGTTCAATTGTTAGACGGATTTTATCTGTTCTATGACTTATAATCCTAAATAATTGACATGATTGATTTTCACTAAAAGTGGATTAGTGGATCACTACAGATAGAGTTGTATCAACTCAGATCACTACAGATCACTCTTTATCCGGACCACTCTGGATCACTACGGATCACTATGTTGAGCCATTTTAAGATGGTTGTACTGTAAAACCTCGAAGCAGCCCTCATATACTTCTTCATTATACTCCAAAGAAGCTAAATGCATATCGCACTACTGCCTTGCAGGAAAAGTCTTAAGTTTGTCTAAAAATATATTTTGTTATCACAAAACTAAAGCTGGTAACCAAATCAGGGATCTTTTTCCAATCCTTACAGGAATCAAAAACAACTGTAATTGCGATATAAACAGGCTGGGTTGGTATGAGGACAATGGAGCCATTCTCATCAAACAGGATTTTCCACTCACCCAGATAAGGTTCAGCGACACCGAACTTTCGTATGAATTGTCATTTTTCACCCTCGGTCCCCTTACTTGCAAAGGAGGTGAGTTTGAAGGCTCGAAAACAGCCAAACAGAATCGAAAAATTAATCACACATGTAATTTACCTCTATGGTAATATATTAATGATATAGATATACTTCTGTTATAAATTTCCAGAATTGGCAACATCTCCCTGTGAAAGTAGTCCCTGTGGCTCCGGAATCTGCCTGCCTGGATGGAACTATTTCTTGTGCTTATGTGACAAGAATGGTTGCGAGGATCACAGAATAAAAGGTAAATCTTTTAATCTCAAGCTTCCTCTAATCAACTTCTTTCATTGGTCTTCAGCTTTACTTCACCTTTTCTTCTTTGTTCCTCCCAAGGCCATATATCCGGGGGATGGGAGGGTTGTAGGGGATAAAGCCCCCCCCCCCCCAGGAATGAGCATGGGGGATGATCATATAATTAAACCTCCCCCTATAATTCAAAATTATGACCACTTGTTGTTGAGAATTATTAGTTCTATTTAGCTGGCTTTGCAATAATTTCTGCACGATGTTATGTAGAAACCCTGGATTTACCTCATGTAATCTCAATTTTGTTGGTTTTTGTGGTCCCATGAATCTGCCACCACACGACCGCAAAGCATGTGCGCCGAAATCACCCTGCCCCTAAAAAAAGGAAGAATCTATGCCCCTGGTACCTTTCCTGTAGCTTCATCATGCTCTTCTTATGTAGCTTCACCTTCTTCAGCTTCAGTTCCTTTTCTTCATCTCCCTTCTTTCTTCTATCTTCTTCTTCTTTTTTCAACTCTTTTCATTCTTCCTTATATCTGTAATCTTCGCTTGTTTTGATGAGATATAGAAATCAACCAATCACTTGTCACCAATGACATCCAAAAAAGCTTTTTTTTTCATATACTGGTGAGCAATTAGACTTCACACACGCAAAAGCGAATCAATTATGGTCATTGCTTTTCCATAAAATAAAACTTTTGACACCAGTTAATCTTCAATTTTGCATATCTTATCTTAAGAATTCAAACAACTAATGGATCAGATGCCTTGTTGAACAAAATCAACCAATTGACAATGAATTATGCATTCCCCAGTTGAGTTAGTCAATTGATTACAGTGACTGTGACAATATGACATCTAATGCATGATCAGGAAAGTTGAAGATGTATTGTCAACACTCACAGTGTTTGAGTTATTTATTGATTGCATCAATCTCAGTTTTTTTAATGCAGTGTTTTGAATAATTTCATCCTCATTATAAGCTTTTATATTTGTGTTACTTGTATATATAATATATTCATAAAGCTCCTGGCTGCCAGTGGCTGGCGATATCAATGTAGGTTTAGTAGTCATATAGAAACTTATAACTTTAGAAAAACAAGAAACATGTTAATAATAAAAATGATATAACTGTTTTATTGAAAGAATAAATATGATTATTTATTGATTCTCTTTAATAAACTTTCAGCATTGGGACTACCTTTTGATGGAAAGCTCTCTCACCGCTATTCTGGAATTGGAGAATTTACGACCAAAGAGACTTGTTCTTACTGGGAATGTAGTGAATTCTGCCTGGACAACTTGGCCAAGTGCAGAGGGTTCAACCTGGAAACTGGAAACAAGAACAACAATTGCAGATGTGTGTTGTTCGATGAGAGAATTTACGTCAACCAGAATTCAGTTGTTCAAGATGCGGGATGGTCATTTTTCAAGATGAATTTCTAACATTCTCCTAAGTTCAAATACGATCAGCTCTTGGACAGGCAATGAAACGACTCATGAGATAAAATGAATCATGAGATGCAGATGTCTTTAAACGATTTTTGTTTATTGCTTTGAAATGTGTAAGAATTGTCTTTTTTTTCAAATATTCTATGACAAAACCTAACCCTGCACAGTGTCCTTGAATGAAGTCTAGGGTTAAAAAAAATGTACAAAGAATCTGTCAACACAGCGTTGTAGTACGTGGTCTCAGCTTCGATTTGATGTAAAGATCTAAAAAATCTGTTGGGAAAATTTTGAGAAAATTGAAATTTAAAATTTTTAGTTTTTCACACCCTTGTCGCATGCAAAATATCAATTTTAGAACTATAAAATAGCGTTGCGGTGTTATCGAAATATCACAGCTTATCTAGTTATACATTAGGTTGCTGAATCAGGTGAAAAATTATAATAAAAGCATTTTATTTCTAATTTTCACATCATTTTCAACATTTAGAGGTGTTGCAAACTCACCGAATCATATAATGTGTCAAATCAAGTATAAACATGGCCATTTCGGCTTTATTATTTCTTTTAAAGAAAAGTCGCAAATGAACTACCAAGGTGTGAGAAAATGCCTTGATAAATTCATTAGTGAGATATATTGAGATTTTTAGCATTTCACCAGTTAATGTTTTTCAAGTGGGATTCACAGAAACATCTGTAAAGTTATCGGACAACAAATAGTTGACAAATGTAGGAATACCTATTGTCTGCATCTCACAAGTGTGCATCTTTACCGCAGCTTTGCATGTACATTGTATTTGACATCCAAGGAAATAACATATTTTTAGAGAAGTATTTCTTCAAATCAGCAAAAATAACTCTATGTAAGTGGTCTAATGGCTGAGATGATTTCTTCCAAGTTTAATTACAATGTTCTGTCGATATTGAAATGTAGGTAGCAATTTTAATGGTCTTCTGTAGAATTTTATGTGCCTTTTTGACCTGTTTTTGCCAATTGTTAAGATTATTTCTTGAAATCTAATGTTGCTTACTTCCAAAATTCAGTTATTCAATTTTAGCATGCACAGATAAACAATATTAATTGCGTGACCATGGAAGAGAATCTGCTGACTATCAATTCAAAACTTTGTCAATTGCACCAAGGCACGCTATAACTAAACAAATGAATTTTGGAAGTACGTAACCACTAGATTTCATGAAATAATCTAAACAATTAGCAAAAAAAGACATAAACGAAGCACTCAAAATTCTTCAGAATACCACAAATTGCTACCTTCATTTCAATATCGACAGAAACATTGTAATAAAACTTGGAAGAGATTATCTCAGCCATAAGACCACTTACATAGAGTTATTTTTGCTGATTTGAAGAAATACTTCTCTAAAAATATATTATTTCCTTGGATGTCAAATACAATGTACAAAGCTGCGGTAAAGATGCACACTTGCGAGATGCAGACAATAGGTATTCCTACATTTGTCAACTATTTGTTGTCCGATAACTTTACAGATGTTTCTGTGAATCCCACTTGAAAAACATTAACTGGTGAAATGCTAAAAATCTCAATATATCTCACTAATGAATTTATCAAGGCATTTTCTCACACCTTGGTGGTTCATTTGCGACTTTTCTTTACTAAAAGAAATAATAAAGCCGAAATGGCCATGTTTATACTTGATTTGACACATTTTATGATTCGGTGAGTTTGCAACACCTCTAAATGTTGAAAATGATGTGAAAATTAGAAATAAAATGCTTTTATTATAATTTTTCACCTGATTCAGCAACCTAATGTATAACTAGATAAGCTGTGATATTTCAATAACACTCCAATGCTATTTTATAGTTCTAAAATTGATATTTTGCATGCGACATGGGTGTGAAAAACTAAAAATTTTAAATTTCAATTTTCTCAAAATTTTCCCAACAGATTTTTTAGATCTTTACATCAAATCGAAGCTGAGACCACGTACTACAACGCTGTGTTGACAGATTCTTCGTACATTTTTTTTAACCCTAGACTTCATTCAAGGACACTGTGCCTGATGTTTGTTGAATATCAAAACATTTCTTTCCTCGACCTGCTTAAATGAAATTTTGTGACTCAAAATCAAAGCAACACAATATAAAAGAAATCAAGAAATAGAAATGTCCACACCAAATGAAATCACTGCCAATGCGAACAGTTACAATATAGATATGTCTACTACAACTGCTTGGCCTTCCTGGTCATTTCCTCATAGGATCTGTTGACAATAACCCAAATTCAGCTCTAGACTACCCTTGATAACAGCACTATCCAGCTGCCCTGTCTATTTCCTGTCCATCAGAGCTGACTGCATCATTGTATTTACTCAGTATTTGGTGATATCTGCTCAGTCAGAATATGATTTGTCGGAATAGATCCTGGCTCTTCTTCGTATCCGGTCCGACTGGCTTTCTTGTGGGACTTATGGATGCCATCTGGTTCAAGGAATGCTTGCACTGTTGAATTTGTAGGAATTCTTACAATATAAACAGTTTTTGACACACTCTTCGGCTTTCTCAGCTGGCAGTTTGAATTCAAATTCTCCGCTAAAATTCCTCTCCATTTTCAAACTTCCTTTAGATTATTGCTGTCCTGTACCTCTTCAAACTAGACTATCAAGTGCATAAACAAATACTGGACCTAAAGTCCCTACCATCCACCCAGTGATACAGCCAAGGTCCCTTATCCGTAGCTTTCACATGAGAATGAGCCAATTTTTGTGTGGACCTTGGCCCGAACCTGGGATTCAGGACTTCGAAAAGGTTATTTATAAAGTGCAAATGCAGGACGTAAAGTCCAATCATTCATCAATCAAACTCCTCTTTATCCCTTCCTTTCTTGTAGCTTCTACACTGGTCAGCTCACCGTGTCCCATACATGTAGTCCTAGAATTATCCTTCTTTGACAACAACCGAGAGGGTTGTTTGTTTGTCTACCATACCATTCTGCTCCAAAAGGCTCTTCTATTTCTTCCAAGTTTCAATCAAGTGTGTGAATACAGGATGTTAACTTGTTGAGATCAAATTATCCAATCATGTATCTCTCTTCCCTTCCTTCCCTGTAGTAGCAGTGTAGCTTTTACACTAGTTAGTTTACAGTGCCCCATAGTCCCCGAGAGCTGGTCATTGGATATCGCTCTGAAAGGCGAGCTCAGCCAATGAGATGCTTTATTAATGCACAATATGATTATACACCAGGCAGGGAGAAGGGGAGCGGAAAAACCCAGTATGGTGGATCGCCCCAAGTGGATCACAAGAGATCGCTCGAGGATCCTGAAAGCCCTGAGGTCGGGCTGAAGCATAGCCAAGGTGATGCTGACGCCTCTGGAAACATGATCACGGCATTTTCCCTCTTGTTCAAGGCTTCGAAAGGGCTTTCGTCGCCCCCGATCAATATGCAGTGGAGCTCTCCTGTGAAAGAGATATGGAAATTGATCACTTCCGGGTCACGACGTGGCGTATCATTGACCCAAGAGACACCTGGGGAGTACGGCAGACATTAGAAAGACTCGGCCAACCCCAAATCAATTCATTATTGTCTCCTTGGCCTCTGGCAATTATTCCCCTGGTGGGACTTATAGGAGGACTTACTGAAAGACTAAGGTGAAGGTATACTGGCCAACACAACAAGTTGGCAAATTCAGATTTACGAGCAGCCTTTATGATTCCCCTGACGGCTGCATATATATTTGGCATTTTATAGCTTACCAATGAAATAGCCCTATTTTTGCCAGAGATATTCTCCTTCTCCTGCTTTTGAAGCAGGGAAATAATGTGTGATAATGAACGACAACATGTAATCGATGATAGATAGATATAAGTGCAGCACTATATATAAGTCCAGTGATTGATGAGATGGGTAAGAGAGTGGGAGTCCTCAGCAAAGACACTGATACAGTGTGCTCCCAATTTGACGTCTCCTCCAAGCGATATCAACCTGGGTTTTTGCTGTTGAAGGTCTACTGAAAGTTTGAGTTCCCAATCTGGGGTTCGAACCCAAGCTTGCAAAGACCTTCAGCAGAACAGGCCTACCTGCAACTACTCAGCCACCCAGCTGCCAAGAAGACATCAGATTGACCCCTTATTGGCCTTGATTAAGTAGCATTTTGAGTTTTTTATACTTTGCACTTAAAGAATGTGCATATTTGAGATGTGTGTGGGGGTGTGGTCAACCAGGCGACAGGCAACCAGGCGACACCATACCACTACCAACTAGGCTACAGAAAATTTTTGAATCACTTATCACTTCCATCCAGGCGACAAACACTTCTAACCAGGCGACAAGCTTTTACAGTAGGCGATAATCACTTTTAATTCACAGGGCGACATGTATTCAGTCAGAGTTCTCTCTGGTCCATTCCACAAGACTGCAGGATGTTGACAAATTTTCTAAGATTCCACATTTAAAGCCAGGGGGTGCCTTGGGGCGTTTTGCTTTTCTGGCTTGGAATTTATTGTTTGCACTGATACACAACTGCAATTATGAATGAAAAATACTTTATTTCATTGAAATATTGAGATTCAGGACCTTTTAAATACATTTTGACAGTTAGTTGATAAAGATAGAGATTTAAAGAGCTCTAAAATTATCCACATGTAGCGGGACTGCATGGTTCATGAGCGATAATCGGTCACCTAGTCTTAAGAGGTTTTTGTTGTCTGAAACACCTGGAATTAAAGTTTGTCGCCTAGATTCGGGAATGCGTATCAACTAGTTGGTATGTCACTCAAAATATCTGTCACCTAGTTGGTACTTGTTGTCGCCTGGCTGTTCAAAACTTGTCACTTGGCTGGTAGTGATGTGTCGCCTCGAAGGTTGTCGCCCAGTTGGTAGTGATGTTGCCTGGTTTTCTGTCGCCTGGTTGACTGGTAATCTGTGTGTATTGTCTGGTGATCTATACAGTGAGTGTTTCGACTTTCGTGGTTATTCTTAGGAGAAATGGGGCATCAGCTAGATTTAATGGATCGTCCTATATCGACAGTTGTTGCACCCTGTGTTTAACACCCTCCATTCTAGTCGATATTCGTACAAGAAGCAATCAGTTTCCATGGCAACCCCGGAACAATGGGCCTTAAGAAAGATGTAAAGTAATGCCATAGTAATGCCGATAGAAGTGTTGAATGGGTCAAGGTGAGGTCAAGTGGGCTGCGTTCAGGGTAAGGAGTCTCAGTTATGGAGGGGTGTTGATCCGAAGATTGATGGGAGATGTGAGAATTGGGAAACTGCAAAGGGAATTGGTGATAGAAGCTTAAGGCTGGTGTTCTGATTGCTTTTTGATATCTTGAATTGTGCAATATAATCAATCTGAATCATTAATATGCAATTTTCAGTTTTGTGATAGATTCACCAGTGTCTCATAAAGAAGTGTATACACATATATGTACATAGGGAATAGATGAAAATAGTAGTATGTTTGGCCATATGCCTGCATAGTGCTACCATATGTGTTCTTCCAGCACGATTGAGAGTCCACAATAATTAATCATGTTACAAATGCCCTGAACAAAAGGGATATTTTACTTGCCCGCTGTTCATAACACTGACGCATAATGACTCCGCAACAAAAATTGTGACTCCAAGTTGATTCGCAGTTGTCTTAATTCTCAAACCATGCAACTTCTGACATCCATTGTCTCCAACTGCTCAGGGCATAAGTCATTGGAAAATTTAGAGAAGTTAACTTCACGTTCTTAAGGAGAGAGTCTCATGCAAATTGCTTATCTGACTTTACAGGAATCCTTGAGGATATTCTGAGGATATTCCATGTAAAATGAATGCAGGATGATCTATGCAAAACGTGACAAAAGTGTGAATCGTCAGTCAGCTTGAGGCTATGAAGACTGCAGACATGTCGGCTGATGTCTAGCCTGTCATGGATATAGAAAAGAGTGTTTAGGTGGCCATAACATAGTAGATTATTTTGGATAAACGTATACTACACTATATAACAATCTATACCACCAATGATTTCCTGAAAATTACTGAATGTGATTATTCTGTAGCTTTATCTTACAGCCAGGAAATGTTGGTATATTGTATACAAAAAGAGTGGACTGTTGCATTGTGAAAATGGCACTTTGTTTAACTCATAATCTTCTCTGCATTCAACATGGAAAACATAGAGGCTGTTTGATTAGTCATGATCAAGAGAAGGCCATTTGATTTGTCATAACTGATTTTACAGTAAAAGTCTTACTTTTGCCTATCACCAACAAGCGCTTGGGATAATAGTATCCTTCAATCAAATTATTAACATTGAAAGCATTTGGCATGATCATGACAAATCATCAGCATGATGGCACACAAAGTGCCATTTTAACAGTGCAGCAGACCTCTCTTTTTGCACATCAGACTTCCTAGCTGTAATTCAGTATGATACAAATAAAGTACATCTACACCAGCAGGATGGACAAATCAGCCACAACTTTACCCTTTCTCATCTTCTGACTGAAAATTTTCTTACTTTGTTATAGGTTGTACTGTAGATCCATAAAAAAAGTCATTGTCAAAGATATCAATACTGTCCATGTTCCACTGGTTCATTATTACGCTGTTGAATTCTTCCACTAATTAATTCAACTGAAACAGAACATCCTTTTGTCGTATGGATTTCATATATTCTTTATTAGTCATGTTTTGAGCATAACGTAGTAATTTAATAGCCTTACAGCTAATGTTGTCTTGTTTGTACCCCTCTGAGAATAATCGAATTTTGTATCTTTCATATCTACATGTAACAGGGTATTCACATAATGCATAAAATGAAAATTGTGACCGCAGAATGGTACAATTGGATTATTGTTTACATCATGCTATGTCAAAGAAAAACAGAACTAACAAAATAATTTTCCAATATTTCATTTCGATAGTGCTTACTCCTTGACTGAGTCCTTGTCAATATTTCTCAATCAAAGGCTGAGACGAAATAAAACGCAAGCGTAAATGATAAAGACTTTCATTGATTTTACAAATGACATCATTGAAATCTAAAAGATCATCCTTTTATTTATATGTAAATGCCAATTATCCCAATCATACATGTTAGTAACGCATTTACTACTTGCTACAACAGGAGCTGTGAATAGAAAGCAAACTATAAATTACACAATTTCAAATGCAGAATTGCATGAAGAAATTAATTGGGATGCTTTAAATGTTCAGCTAAGAAGCTATATAAGATGATCTTGAAGAAACAACTTAGAAGTTTATACTAAAGAATGACCACCCTGTATCTTGAACAACAGAATTCTGGCTGACGTAAATTCTCTCATCCAGCAAAACACATCTGCAATTGATGTTGTTGTTTCCAGTTTCCAGGTTGAACCCTCTGCACTTGGCCAAGTTGTCCAGGCAGAATTCACTACATTCCCAGTAAGAACAAGACTCAGTTTCTTTGGCTGCAATTTCTCCATTTCCAGAATAACGGTGAGAGATCTTTCCTTGAAAGGGCAGGCCCAGTGCTGAAAAAATCCACAGGAGAAAGAAAAAAAAAAGTAGGCACAATTTTTGGGTTTTCGTCCCGTTAATAGATATTTAGTCTATAGAGCTGATGTCAAAGTTACAGAATGTTAAAATAAGCATAGATCTGCCAGGTCTGATTCGCTGAAAATAGGTTGAAAACGATAATTTCCAAATTGACCCAAAATCCATTTTGGGAAAAACAAAATTTACCCTTTATTTGGTGGTTCTTGCAATCATTCTTTCCACATAGACACAAGAAATAGTTCCACCCAGGCAGGCAGATTCCAGAGGCGCAGGGACTACTTTTGCAGGGAGATGTTACTGATTCTGAAAGAAATGAGCGAAAATGGTCATTGACATTCTATCTTTGTAAAATACACCATACAAAAAATATGATAGTCATCTATTATTAGTCCTGCTACAAATGTTTTTTGTTTGTGTTTGACGTAAACTGTCTTTGTGTCCATTGATTTACTCTACAAGCAAGAACATTAAGAGAGCTCTTGTCAATGACTAAACCTGGGTATTTATCAAAGGTCATCACTTCCTACTCACCACCGTTGCAGATCAGGGGACCGAGAGTGAAAAAGGACATTTCGTCAATTAGTTCCGTGTCACTGAACCTCATTTGCATGATCGGGAATTCATCTTTGATTGCAATTATGCCCTTGTCTTCAAACCATGTTTCATTATTCGCATCACAATTGCAGTTGTTGTTGATTCCTGCAACAACGGCAAATTAAATCAATTATCTTTTTGTTGTTCTTATAATTTGTCTTCAGAAGCAAAATAGCGATTTGAATTTATCTCTTATCCCCAGTGAGCACTGTCAAAAGGACCTAGTCTTAAAATTATTAGCTTGGATATACAGTCAACACAGAAAATATTTGCACACTTTGAATTGTAATCATAATTCACAGAAAAATGGCAGTATGATAAAAAGAACTGCCCTATGTTTTAGAGTAGTGTTAGTAGGTTAGGTTTCCATGCATTTCATTTTTTTACCAAAATTCATTTTCTTTTATCCCTTAGGACCGACTCACCCATGTTCAACTGCTGTTCACATGGAACCTTCTCCACTTTGGCCTTCAAAAATGTGAAAAAACTGAATTTTGAAAACAAAAAAATATTTGCACACTTCAGCCACCTGCCAGAAACTGAATTTTAGATGATGATACTCATTTTTTTCTTTGGAACTACTGTTGTTTATGGTATATTTAGCACATTTACATCAATCAGACATTATTTGGGGTTCACAGGTGGGATTGCTTACCAAGGGTAAGCACTCAATCCCATGTTGTTTTTCTATGTATGGCTATAGAAATTTGGCTAGAAACAAGCAACTCACATGAGACTCCATAATTGTGTTCATTTGTCTAAAAAAGCAATTTGGCAGGTATTGGTAGGTAATTGTGTCCTACATGCATCCACAAAATGCCGGAAAACAGTAATACGAGTAAAAAAATCTTAATTACAGGTCTCAATTTTGCCCCTTGAGACTATTTTGACTGTGAGCTGTGAACAATAGGTTGTAATAATTTTGGAGAAAGTCAGCTGAGATAACTAAGACAAGTTGTTTTCGAAATTTGTACTATATCATAACCATTATGCAGCCTACAACAAGTGTTGGAGGACCTCAATGAGTGAAAATTTCACAATAATGGGTTTCCTTTGTAAAAACAAGCTTTGAACAATGAAAAATATTCACTGTCATTATAATTTAGGCCATAATTATTGTATAGACAAGCTTGAGTGGATCTTAATAATCGATGCATGACAATGCATTCAATATGCCACACTACCAATATGCTAAAATCGAATAATAACCTAATTTGTGAGCAAATATTAATAAAAGCAACTCTAAATATTCTTTTTTAATAACTATTGATAAGCCAGTGGTTAAATAACTCATCAGAGGCAAATCATCAGTTGTATCTCTGCACAAAATCACCAAGAACCTTTTTTTTTTACATTTCCTGACGAGATATTGAACATAGTTTAACCTTTTCTCACAATTTGACTTTTTTAAAGGACTTCACAGACCAATTTCATGACATTTGCTATTTTTGAGTCATTTTTATACCTAAATGTAGGAGAAAAACGTGGGAATGGGTGTACTCCTTGAGTAACACCTGTAATCCCACCTGCGAACCCCAAATAATGTCTGATTCATGTAAATGAGCTAAAGATACCATAAACAATAGTAGTTCCAAAGCAAAAAAAGAGTATCATCATTAAAACTTCAGTTTCTGGCAGTTGGCTGAAATGTGCAAATATTTTTTTGTTTTCAAAATTCGGTTTTTTCACATATTCCAAGAAAATGAATTTTGGTAAAAAATGAGATGCATGGAAACCTAACCTACTAACACTACTCTAAAACACAGGGCAGTTCTTTTTATCATACTGCCATTTTTCTGTAAAATATGATGAAAAATCAAAGCGTACAAAATAATTTCTGTGTTGGCTGTATTCATACATTTCTACATTAATTGAGCAGCTGCAGTAATATAGAAAACGCTGCAAACCCTGGCAGATTAACAGATATAAGCAATTAAACACATAAGCACATTTTGGCAAAATCCTACTTAGAATATAATTTTCAAAGTGTATGACAACAATTCATGTTACAACTCTCAAAAACTACCACTTTAAGCAAAGGACCGATAACAGGCAAGGTAAGTGAAATTATTATGTCGTATTTTAAAAGTTCTAATGAAAATGTATTTAATTTTTTGATTAAAATGTATCTTTAAGTTCTGAAAATGTATTTTTCCGCACCTCCGCATAGTCCTCCATCCTTGGTCCACCAAGTCTTGTGAATGTTTCCATCGTATCCCATTATTCTTACGTGATATGATAACTTGGTGTCATAACATTCGTAACGGAAATTGTACGAACACTGCTCTGCTGGCTCCACAACTGACCTTACTTGGGCGAATGAGCTTGCGTCGTATGTCAATTGCACTGGAGCATATGAGTTGTGTGTCAAGCCTTTGGGACTGGATGATCGTTTCTCACTGGTTTGATGAAATAAAAACATCAAGGAATATAACTTTTCTGTTATTTGATAACAGCAAAAGTGTGTTTTAAGTCCAAGTATACTTTCGAAAATGCTTTACCGATCACTTGTTATAGCTCATGATTGTGACGCGAAACTCATTAGACACAGTATACCCTCTAACAAATCTTTAAAGAAATTAGGACTACAGATTTCACAAAAATAAGCAGTATTGGAAGACTACCAACTAATCTACAAAGGTCAGTGACATATTTTAAGCAGAAAATAAATTCCAATGTTCCTTAGAGTTTCTTGTGCAAGAGTTACGACTTTTATATGTACAATTTTTTATATGAGAAATATCTGCCTTGTTTTGAAAACATGTATTCACAAGTGAAAATCAGGTAAGCAAATTTAAGGAAAATCCTTACTTGTCATGGTGTATGGTTGTCTTGACATCACTTGATGTGAAATTGCACTGGACTGGAAAAGGTGAATTGTTGCCTGGTCCATCAGGGTCAATTATGAATGTTCCGCTTTCTCGGAGGCCAACGTTGTAATAAGCCAGGCAGGATGGAAGATGCAGGGGGAGCACACCCCCAAAATGTGAATAAAGGACAAATAAAAACATTATATCAACATTTTGCCTTGTTACGTCCATCATATTATGTTTCAGCCAGCCAAGTTCTTTTGCTTCAACTAAAAGACTACATTGAAGTCTTCAAAAAGAGAGTTTGCAAAAATAATAACTGTTGTGTAAGTAAATATACTTTATTGATTCTTAGATGTTTTCCACCATAACATGCACAATACAATCACTTAGTTTACAATACTATATACAGTGGATCCTCAGTGTAAGACCACTCCTTCTGAGATCATGTAAAGTTATCCTTTTTGATGCTGTAGTCTCTCCCTTGGTTTAATTTTGTCCATGAACCTTTCTGATGAGCCCAGGGAGTATCTAAAAATTGCCTGTGGAGGGTGTTGCATGGTATGCACTATTGGTGGTGTAGCCTATCTTTCTCGTGTTAATTTTCATCCAGGGGGATGGTCCAATACCGCCCCCCCCCCAATATACTGACCATTGAGTGGAGAGGGGCCAAGGGCAGGGCACCTGGGGGGCGGGTCTTACTATTTTCTGGGAGTGGGGTACCAACTGTTTTCTCTCATTCGCCTTCAAACCTACAAATTTACCCGGAGTTAGACGAAAACACTCAAGAACAACCAAATATGGATTGTATTCTTTTAAAAATTTCAGTGCCCATGTGTGGAACAGATTGCCCACAGAAATGAGAACAACAACTGAACTTAAAACTTTTAAGACACGTTTTATACGTCTTTGTTTGATGCCGGAAGTAGACCTAATGTTTTTATATCCATTTTAAAGTCATTAGTATTATATTTTAAATATCTCAATTACTGTATTTATCTCCTTGTTGTATTTATTTTATTTTCATAATATAACCTGTTATAAAATCTGTCACAATAGCTCTCCGAGCTAAAGTTTTTTGTTTGTACAAACCGATGTAAAAATAAAACTTTGTATCTTGTATCGGCACCCATATGACACCTTTCTTTACTTGCTGTTAATATACTTTTTGGACTATTCCGATGGCCTTTCCTCCCCAGAGGCAATTCTTGAGTAGGTGTTCTATACGTGTATCTATATCTGAAATGTATAGGTAGGGATTCATGATATAGGTCCAACTGTATCTATTGATTTACGGCAATATACATGTATCTTATGCCTTGTTAAGTCTCGTCTCATCACAATAAAACTTCAATTGCCGACAATTGGACTTTTTCATTTGAAAATAATCATTTGGCACGCAACTGTTCTTTCGGTTATTGATGTAGACTTGCAAAATGCTTGTTATTTTGTATTGTCTCTGACAATGGATTGCTGAATCTCGGTATGTTGTTTTGGTTGATTACGTATGATTGCTTCATAAAAGGATCATTTAGTTGAAAACGTCCGTTACAATTAGAAACAATCCCCAAGTAAGTACCTTAAACTTCTCATTATTACAACCGCGCAGGGCTGATTTCACCAACACAATGCGACTGATAAATGTTTAAAGAAAACACAATGCATAAAATTGGAGTGAAAGCATTTCAGAACGTTACTTAGAATTTTTACCAAATATGGATTTTTTAAAAATTGTGACTACCTGTAATTTGGCTTTCTATTACAGTAGGTCATTAAAAATTCAGTGTATTTGTCTGTTCCCCTTTTCCGTTGATTTCCTCGTGAGCAGGTCTATTTAAATCTCAAAGTGGTGTTGTCAACTTGTCAATTGCTTTATGGACAAAATCTTTAAGTACATTTTATGAAAATCTGTCATTATATTCAACCTTAGGAGGGTATTGACGGTGTAAGTAAATATCCCATGTATCTTTTGCATTGATACACTGTAAGAGTGACCAATTTGTCATTGGCAGACATTGACCTCATTGGCATATGGTATGACTCTTTCACTAACCAATAGGCCACATAGTAAATAATTGTATTAATCATAGTTTTACACCTCATTTACCAGATATTGGTCAGTATATAGATAATGAAATGATGGATGGATGGATGATTGGGGCTTTACGTCCTGTATTTTTGCTCTAGGTAGGCTAATTCGGACAGGAGGAGGACACGGCAATGAGGTCAAGGATAATTGAAACAGCCGTCCAACATAGGCCCCCTAGACCAACCCTCCCCCCTCGATAATGAAATGGTCATTGAGAGATTTACCAATATTATTTTTTTTGGTCTCCTATCTGGTCATATCTGATACATGTGGCATCCAGAATAGCACTTTTTCCCCAACAGTTCCCAAACAATTTTCTTCACAGTCTATGCTCTGCCAGTTCACGTATCTTATGGTAGTCTGCATTGAGAATTAGTCAAAGGGAATTTCAGGAAGTTGACTTCAAATTGTTGAAGTGTCTCATGAAAATTTCTCATCTGACTGCTGATGACTAGAATCCTTGGGAACATTTCATGCTAAACTGCCACTTTAATCTTATTCAAAACTGCCAACAGAAATTCCAGAAAAATATGCCTATAGTGCGAATTGTCAGTCGCCTTGAGGCAATGATGGATTCTGCACGTCTGCAAATGAAGTGTTGTCACTAGCAGAAAAGTCTTTAGACTACACAGACATGCACAGCGTACCGATAGACTATTCTATATGGGTTTGATATGTTCTAGCTTGTGACAAATCATACAGGAGGCTTTTGCTCTGATGCCAAGTGTAGCCCTGTAATCTCACTGTATAAGAATCATACTCGGAGTCACGAGATCATGGATCAAGATTCTTTGCTTTTCGGCAATTTTTTTTATCTTCTGTTCCTTCCATGTATTTCTTTATCATATCCACACGATCTCCCAGACTTTCTGATCTCACTATATGTGATGATGTTCAATAGCAGATATGATACAAATGTATGCTAATGTGTAACTCATACACAGACATTTGCTAGAGCCATTGAGCCAAGCCAAAGATTGTCAGAAGATGGAAGAAAATATAGCATAACCTCGAGAAGAAGAAAAAGGATTTGGAACGAAAGATAGTGCAATATCATAATTATGGCTGTTCAAATTATCTTGAACTAACAATCTGACAAAACATGGAAGATCATGTATATTAATGATAAGAAATGTGTGAATCATTAGAACAAGACTGTGTATGGCCATAAACAGCTACTCAAATCTTATAAGAACATGTAAATATAATTAATATACATACGTATATAGGGACGAATAACGATCAATCTATCAAACATTCATCAATTCATCTTATGCATATATCTGATTTTAAGAGATATACCTCAGTTGGCAACGTGTTTGCCAGCCAAGGATGAGGTGGGGAGGATTGTTGAAATAATCAGAATAACTAGTTCTTTAAGCTTCTAATAACCTTATGTTGCTGGAATTTCTAGCAGATTTCCAAGACAACATCTTATGAACTGTACATGGAACTAACTGTTTCTTGCTGGAAAAGCAGTTATTTCTGGCACCGATGGCTTGCCAGGATTCTAGATTGAGAATTTCAGACATGAAAAAATGCGATCAGGAATTTTAAGATGACTTTCTCTTTCCTGATTTATTTCATTTAGAATTTATTTTGGAAAAGAATTATGAAATAGATGAATTAGTTGTGTGAGATTTACAATGAGATTAAATTTTAAATTTGTAAATCTGGAGGCTTGTGGATAATTTGGCCATATTCCTAATCGAGACCATATGATTCACAAGGCATAATATTCACTTGTTCAGTCTAACGACACTGTTGGTGGTAGTAACAGGATCTTAAATAAATCATGTACATGTGATGAATGCTATTGTGACACAAGGGCACCTCCATTGTGAAATTGTCATATCACATGACAGCAACATCATCAATCATTTGCTGACAAGGCAGACAATCTGCAGCTGCTCTCGGTCAAATATAAATTGCATGCAGAAAGAGTAGGTTGATCATCATTTTAGCTTGCACATGAACTTGTACATGAACTTGTACATGAACTTGTACATGAACTTGTACATGAACTTGTACATGAACTTGTACATGTATGTTTTAACATGCAAGCAAAGTTAACTTTCATTGAAGTCACTGCTGGATCTCGCCTCCAAAATGCTACACGAAATGTGTAGCCCCTCCAAAAGACGGTTTTAAGGGGGGGGGGAAGACCTGGAAACCAGCATTATCACCACAAGAGCTCATAAATCCGACAGAGTAACATAATACATAACATGTGTTCTCTCCCCAATACCTGAAGAAAATACTTCTTTTTATTAATTGTAATAAATGGTTTTCACAATGTGGATAAACCGTAAGAGCATGACGAATCATACATTTTGATACCAAATCTGATAATTTATTCCAATTATGAGACATTTTGGACATCCTTTTATGTTAAAGGTTTGTACCAGGAAAGTCTAAAGTCCCTTTATTACCCTGCATGAGGCTAAGTCCAACAGTGTGAAGTCAGAGATTTTTTCCTGGGTCCTTGGTGTTAAGTTTGACAAGTTTTATTTAATCTGACAAAATACATGTTATACCACTATATTCTACATGTATGTCGTAGGGGAGAAAAGCAATAATGGAAATGATGTAACCAAACTCATTCTTATCATATATGAAGTCTCGTGATCTTCCTTTGCGTTTTGTAATGCAAATGCCAGAAAAATCCAAATTAATTTATACTAGGCCTGTATCTATCTACCTAATTATCCTTTTGTCTTCCACCTTCCTTCCTTCATTCCTTCATCCCTTCATTACTTAAGCCATCCCTCCCTCCCTGCTTTCTATCTATAGGCCTATGTGTTATGAAGTGTTTGATTCAATGTGTAAAGAATCACTCTGACTGCTGCTGTGCACAGTGACATGAATTTGAAAACTTTTCAAAACTTTTTTTGGGGTCAAGAATTAGAAAAGCTAATTTTAAAACTTTTCAATACTTTTCTTTGTGTCAAAAGCAGGTGGTCTATGTAACACCATTGGATCTCTCAGGAATGTGCGGGGTGGGGGAAATAGGTCAGTTTGAGCATGCACAGTGGTGAGGGTTGTGTGAATAATGAGCAATGGCTGAAGAAAGTTTCTCGGTAAGAAACGTACCAGCAAGATAACACCAAAAATATAGCATGATTATGGTCTTATTTGGTATTTTGGGATAGGAAAAACAGTAATCTACGCACGTGGCTATATTAGAATGGTGAACAATGAACCTGGAATGCTGAAATTATGGAAAACGGCAACCACCTGGTAGCTATCCCAGAATCCTTAGAATCACACATTAATATAAAGATTACAGAACATGGAAAATACATGCATTCAATTTGTTTTGCTCAGTTTTTGTCGAACGAGTGCAATGGTCTTCATCCTCTCAAGCTAAAGGATATTTAACTTTACATACATAGAATTCCTATTATAAAATAACTTAACTGTGAATATAACTTCTCCGGCATATTCATCTCTGACAAAATTCTTTCTAGAATCTTATAGGCAATTTGCATTCATGAGACTTCCTCTTTAAGAACTTGAAGTCACTTCTTAAATTTTCCTCTGATTGATGCTCACAACATCTGAAAAATACAGCAGTCAGGATTTGCTGTAACTTGAGCTGTAAACGAAGTCATCTAAACTAAAATAACAGGTTGCTTGTTTCATATGATGATTATTGAATTCCATGAGAACTTTTCAGACGATTGGGCCTGTCAGTAGAATATTATCCTCACTGTTTGAAACATACTGTTATTATTTGCAGTCATCCTTATGCTAAATTGAATTGTCGGACATTTATGACAAGAAATATTACAGCGAAACACTTTGATATATAATTAAAGTGGACTGTGGCACTGTGAAAATGGCACTTCGTGACTCATGATAGCCAATGAAGTGTCATCTTCTCTACTTTCAACATGGGAAACATAGAGGCTGTTTGATTAGTCATGATCAAGAGTAAGCCATTTGACTTCTCATAACAAATTTTAGAGTGGAAATCTGATGCATAATCGTTTCGTTTGGCTGTCACCAACAAATGGGATAAGTCTCCTTCAATCAAATTAACATTGAAAGTATTGGGTTTGATCATGACAAATCATCAGCATGATGACACACGAAGTGCCATTTTCACAGTGCCACAGTCCACTTTAATTCTATATCAAAGTGTTTCGCTGTAAGGTAGAAGAATATATGGTTATCCTTCGAATATTCATGGCTGTCTAATGGCCGTGTATTCAACCGCTGGCAACTTCAGACATCAATCAATTAAAATTTAAGGAAGTTGACTCTGAATACCTACAGTACAAGTCTCATGCAAATCCATCATCTGACTGTTGATGACTAGAATCCTTGGGAAAATGTTATTATAAAATTCCACTCTAAATTCTATTCAATACGACCAAAGGCAATTCAAGCAAAATGTGGTAATGGTGTGAAATGTCAGTCACCTTGTGGCAATGATGGATTCAGCAAGTCTGCAAGTGAAGTGTTGTCAGTCACAGAAAAGTCTTTAGACTACACAGACATGCTCAGCATACAGAATTTGATTTAAATGCGGAAGTGATATAGATGTTAAAGTGTGATTCATTTGAGAAGAAAGACATACATTAAGATATAAGTAAGATATGTTGAAAATATTTCAAAAGAAATATTAAGAAATTATCTTTTTGACCATGGTCATAATAAAAAAAACAAATAAAAAAAACAACCAAGTAAACTTTTTAAAAAGATTCAGGGGTGGCACCGCTCTTTAATTTCCTTAGCTTTGTGCTACAAAAATCCATGTATCCAATCTAGGGCAATAAAGAAATCTTTCATCTTGTATTTATAACCTGTAGTAATATTGAAACTTTTAGATGCAGCACAATCGTGCGTCATCCGCCTTTCCGGTGGCATAAAAGGCCAGTAAGTTTGAGTTCTTTACTCTTCAGTGAGGTGTTTTCAAAATCTAAATTTATGTTGTAGCAACACATCTAATCCTTTGGCAGATTAAGTGAGATTATGTGTCTCAGGGAGGTAGCCGCATGATAAATTATTTTGTAGTGCCATAAAATCCTACATGAGGTGAAGGGCTTATGATGTTATTCTTGGTGTGTCCGGCGTCTTCTAGCTTTTGACTTATTGTACATAATTCCCTATCAGCATGCCTTGGCGGTCCAATGTCGGCCCAGCGTCAGTCCGATGTCAGCAGCATCGGACCAGCTTCAGGCCGACGTTGGACCACCGAGGCATGCTGATAGGGAAATTACTTTAGCTGACTATGGCTGAGTCATCAAGACTGATTCAAGAGTATATCTCTTACATTTTCATATTTGATATTATATAATATGTACATCATACCTGGAGTTAAGATGTTGGGTTGTTTAAACTTATTTCCATTATTTCTCTGAGATCAGTTTTTTGCATAAGTACCAAAGATCCTGTAGATTTTATCTACTAAAATTAAAAAGGAACATTGAAGTTACAATGTTCTTAAAGTATAGAATAAATAAGGTTCAGAACTGCATAAATGTACTCAGGTACATTTGAAGGTACTAGTACTCGTACTCATCCACATTCACAAAAGGATGTATACATGTACTCATACTCATAGATGTAGTAACTTGGCAAGTACTGTTTCATACTCGTGGTCTAGCAAATTCGGGTTACTGCTGCCCAACTCAGGAAAATTATAGGAGATGCTGTATACTAAATTGACTTTATATATTAAATTTCGGTGACACTAGTCATATGTTTTTGACTAATATAATTTGTTTAAAAACCAAAAAGAAATAAAGATTGTCTACTGTATACTGATGTTCAATTTCGGATGCCTCTCCTGGACTTTATTTTTGTTCTTAAATTATGTGGAACTTACACAGTAATCCTACACAAAGTCTCCCAGATAACGTAAGATAATGTTACTCCGTAAAGGTGGTTGCTGTGCAATACATTGATCATGTTGCCAAAATCATTCTGAGATGAAGGACTATTCTTCGTCGGTCAAACACTTTCTAGATTGTGACATATCACACCTAAGGCTTTTGCTCTGATGCCAAGTTTAGCCCTGTAATCTCACTGTATATGAATCATACTGAGAGTCACGAGATCGTGGGTCGTAATTCTTCTCTCATGTATTTTTCAAATTAGCTTCTTTCTTCTGTATAGTTTTTTTATCTTATTCTGATGATCTCCCAGATTTTATGATTATGTATGATGATATTCAATGACAGATGTTGTGCTTATGTGTCTCACAGACACAATGCTGGAGCCACGACATCGAAGATTGAAAATAAGAAAACCTGGTGTGACTATGATAATAACAAAATGGATCTGGAAGAGAAGATACCACAAGATGGAAAATTAATGATATGGTTGTGAACCAAAAATCTGACAATACATTGATGATCTTGAGTGATAGGAAATACATTCATCATATTTAGGTGATTAAATAAGGCACAGACAAAACAACTAGCCATATCTGAGAATTGCATAATGTACATTATAGGGGAGCATACATAAGTCACTCAATTATCATGTGTGTCTCCAAAGTATCAATCTATTAAAATTTTAAAGGAATTTGACTTCAAATTCTTAAAGTGTAACTCTCATGTAAATGTCTCATCCGACTGTTCATGACTAGAATCCTTGGGATAATTTCATGCTAAACTGCCACCATAATCCTATTCGAAACTTCAAAAGAGGCATTTCAGCAAAACATGGCTATAGTGTGAAATGTCAGTCAGCTTGAGACAATGAAGGATTCCGTAGCCTGCAAATGATGCCTTGTCATTGGCAGAACAGTCTTCCAACTTCACAGGCATGTACACAGAATACAAAGAATGTGATGTAAATTCAGACAGAACATAGATACTTAACCTTGCACACATGCACACAATAAATGAAGATGAAAAATCAAAGCAGCCAGTCATTCATGTAAGGAAATCACAAGTGGCACTTCGGTAGCTGATTCTGTCCTCGGATGGTTTCAATCAGGCACAGAGCCACTGGTGCAGTGAGTCCTGGACCGCATTTTGAACCTATGTCTTTCAGATTGCAAGGTGCCTGTTCTGACTATTATACTATGAGCCACACAAGTTCACATATATCCAAGATCTTTTACATTATAGAGTTTTTTTGTATGTTGATATTCCATAAGAGATGCTTGATTATGTTTTGTTCTAAAGTTATGTGGAATATACACAGTAATCCTGCACCAAGTCTTCCAGATTAAGTATGATTAGGTGGCTTTTGGAAGCGGTTACTGTGAGATAGATTGATCGTGTTGGGGTGAAGGACTTCTATTTCAAATGCTTTCTACCTTCTGACGTATCTCACCTAAGGCCTTCGCTCTGTTGCTAAGTGTTGCCTGTAATCTCAGTGCATAACTATAAGAATCATTCAGTTTAGTCACGTGATCATGGATCAAGATTCCATTCTTTTCTGAAATTTTTTGTTATCTGCTGTTCCTTCTGTGTATTTCTTTATCATATCCCCAAGATCCTTCAAAATTTCTGATTATATGCACAATATTGTTCAATAACAGATGCTATGCTCAAGTGTATTACATATACAGACACTGCGCTGGAGACAAATAAATTGTCTACAAGCCAAAGATTCTCAGAAGAAGATAGAATGTAGCAGAACCGTGATAAGGAAAAAATGGATTTGGAAGAAAAGATAATGCAGTGTGGAAGGATGTGATAAGATAGTTCCTATTATCCTGAACCAAAAATCAGACAATAGGGTACAAGGTAGATTGCGAGTGACAAGAAATAAATGGAATCATATAGTCACATGGTCCTGTATGATAAATACAGGAAAAACAATTATTTCTAGTGCTGATTTCAGTCTGAAATTATCAGGCATGACCAATTGAGAAAACTGAGGTTCAGGATGACATTTTCCATTTGATTTATTTCATTTATAATATTCATGTGAGTAAAAACATCCTTAATGAATAGATAAGTTTGGTAATTTTTACAATTAGATTTCCATATAATAATCCTGTCCCTGACTAAATATAAGTAAACCATAATTGTCACATTTCAAAGCTTTGTGTATCATTGTTGTTTGTGTCAGATGCAGAATCTTAAATCATGAAGTGAATACCATTCTGATGCTTGGGTACTTCCTTTGTAAAATTGTCGTATCACATGACAGCATCATCATCCATCATTTTCTGACAATGCAGACAATCTGCAGCTTTTCTCGGTCAAAATATTAATCGCTTCGAAATATTTCTGCAGAAAGTAGCAGTTGATCATCCATTAGCGTGAAGTTGCAGTTCTTTATATGTGATGCGTCTTATTTTTTTAATTCCTTCAGGTTTTGTCTTATAACTTATTATTGTTCATGGGAGCGTTTCTTCCAGTGCCATACATAGGTCCATTTTGAACTAAATAACTACTTGTTATTTTAGAAAATATACCTGCTATGTATTTTTTATATTGTAATACTTTCAATGTGAGTCTGGGCTAAAGTTATCTGAAATTCTGACTAAGTAAGGAAATACAAATTTGTGTGATATTTAACTTCATTGCTCTCAGGAACAATGTCAAGCCAAAATAGAAAAAGTTCAAAAGAATTCACCCAAATAATAGTGGACATTTGAGCATACAGACAATTACAGTAGTTAATGAGAATGCCACCAGGAGTTCTCTCCAGGGATCTCAGTTGGGACAGATATCGCAAGCAGTTAAGGCAACCTTACGTAATTGGGAGTCAGCTGGGGTGCTTCTTGGTCATGCCAGCAGTGTTTTTGTTTTGAAGGTCCAAAAGAGAACATTCTGATCATTGACCAATGGACCCAGTGATACAATAGAAACATCCTTTGAACACTTTTCTGGATGATTTTGATGCTCCTGACGGGCTTTAACTCCTTCATATATGTCAAATGCCAGTTACCTATATTTTATTTATTTTGTAGCAACACATCTGATGATAGATTTATCTTGTAGCGGCATAAGATCCTGTTTGAGTTGACTGAGGCTTATATTCTTGGTCGGTTGGACGGCTTCTACCTTTTGAATTACTGCACATGAGACTAAAGCTGTGCCATCTACAGCACTTCTAACTTGGCGCTTATAATTTCATGTATCCTTTCTGATTCACAAGATGCTGTAGCTTTTTCTTTCATATTCTCTCTTATTTCTCTGAGAGGAGTTCTTTCTCATATACCCAAATTTTCCCAAACCACTTCAGAAGATTTTGTAACATTCTCAAACTTTTGGAAAGTTATTTCAGCAAAACAGACAATTACGGCTTGTAGCACACTATTGTGTACACATTTTGGCCACCGATGATGAAAAATGAAAGTTGTAGCACAATTAAGTACTTCTTATATTTTGATAGCTAATATATTAGGGAAACTAAATCCAGAAGGATGGAGCTTAATGAGTTTTCGTTGTTCCATAATATGGGGTGAATCGGTACACTGGGGTGAATCGTGACAGAACTGGAATATGGTTTATTTCTTCAAAAAAATAACTTCTTCCACTTAATCCAGGAAGTTAATTTTTGGAACACTTATAATACACATACTGGAGTACATTTTGCTGGGGTTTTACATTTCTAACTGCAGGCAGTGAGGAGCTGCACCTTAAGCTTCGCCCTGCAGAAATTGAATTCTCCACAGTTGGTCAAAACACTTGTGCCACAGGAAGTATAAGTATTAAAGCCAGCAAACCACCAGGAAACGTTCATGATATAGTGTTGACCAACTTTGGAAAAAATGGTAACCATAGCCATAACAACGTTGACTATGCTCAACAAAAACTAAGCCAAAGTCAATTTTAGTGTTATCTTTGGATGAAAGTAAATGATTAGTAAATGCACTAAAAATGAAATTGGGGGTCAAGTAATATGAAATTAATAATGAACATGTTTGAAACATAGTGGAAAATCAATTTAACCTTTTAAAATTGATAAATGATGATTAAACACTATATATTGCACTAACGATAAATTCCCTGAAATTAACAAGAAATCATGTGATATAATATAGAGATGAAGGTATCAAAATAAGGAAATTCTGTTCCAAATCAGTTAGAAATAGTTCTTGGGAACCAGATTGTTAGACATAGTACTTGATTTTGGATGTTGGGTCTTGGGTTCTGTTCCAAGTTAATAGCAGATTTTTGAATCTCCCAAAAATATCCCAAGTAATTTTCATTTGAAAATAAAAGCATGTTCCATTGAAGAAAATAATTCAAATTGGCAGTAGTGATATTGGATTTAATCCAGAATTACCTGTCTATATTATAATTAGGAGAAAAATATGGTTTTTGAAAATTTTCTCTAATTTATCATATTTTTAAAAATATGCTAATTTTGCGCATAATTGAGTTAAGATTTTTCTCAAAATTTTTTTTTGCCTCCTAAATATCTTTTCTAATGACTATTCACAAGTATCCATGCTATTGGCACAACCAAGGTGACATAGCAGCAGGAAGTGTCGGTTTCATAAAACGCGACGTACTTGTGAACGCACTAAGATCAGATCTAACAAGTTCTATATGAAGGTTAGAGACTCAATATTTTGTCCAGTATCGCAGTTTGATGCACAGATATCTGTAAAAAAATGTCAACCTTGCCCCTAAAAGTTTGACATCTAAACCTATGAATTTGTAAAACACGACGTACTTGTGAACATTTGCATAAGCAATGCTAAAGTATACTAAATGTGCCCTTATAACGGTCTAAGGAACTGAACAAGTGTTGGTGTAGAAGAGGGATACTATAGGGCTTCCACGCAGCCATTAGCCATATTCCATATATAAAGCATATATATTTCAGGAGAGGTCAAAAGTGCATGTAAGAAAATTAATTGTTTTCAAACTATGTGACATCTTCATGTAAAAAATTCCCTTGGGGAACGCTAACACTGTAAAACCATAATTTTTTTAGCTAAATATGTTCTTTGTGCTTCAGTCTGTGATACTGAACCAATTATTTCATTCCGAAAATTGTTAAAATATCACAAGCATCACCCTTTATAAACAGTACTATTTGTGAATGAGCTATAAACAAGGAAAAAAAGGCGTTTTTTGAGCAGAATTTTGATTTATGGTGATAGGCGAATCAACCAACACATAGCAAACCATATATTTCTGAAAACTACACATTCTCCTCTTGTCAATCAGATACATGCCATGTCCAAATGACATATCATGTCGAAATAACAAGCTTTCCAGTCTGAAAAAAAGCCACTGTACACAATACCATGCTACAAGCCTTACAGCAGTTAATTAGAATGCCATCAGGAGTTCTTTCCAAGGATCTTAGTTTGGACAGATGTCGCAAGCAGTAAAGGCAACCTTACATAATTGAAAGGCACCTGGGGTGCATCTTTGCCATGCAAAAAGTGTATTTAGTGTCAAGGACTAACATAGGCCATGCACAGAAATTATCAATGGACTCCGTATTAAAAACAATGCAATGCACACAGTGTTCGTAAAGCCAATGGCGTTTTGTCAACAAAATTCAACCTAATGTCCTGAATGGCTTTGATTGCACACATGTCATCAAGACAGCAAATGAGTTGAAGACCTGACAAGTTTGTGAAGCATATATACAGAGTTTGAAGTTTTGTCTTGTGTCTGTGCAATGATTGTTTCTGTAAATGAAAGCAGAAGGGCTTGGAATTTTTTTTGCACACTTGTTTTAAAAGAGTGGACAATATATGACCTTGCTCTGCTGCACTGTGGTGACCAATCAGGGGCGTATTTTTTCGGGAAAATATGGGGGGGACATGGCGGTCACATGGTCAGAATCGGTCGACAGACCGGCAAATAACTAAGTCAGTCAGTCTTTTTAAAATTCTTGTATTCCGATCTTTTGTTATGCCACGGAAACCTGCCGAAGCAGAAAGGTGGGGAACAAGTCTCTCAGCGCCCTACCAAATTGAACCAAAAGGCCATAACCACAACACTGACAACAATCTTTTTTTTTCACACAAAATAGTGAGGGTGGGGACATTTCATTTTATGTCCCCCTGGGTCAAATATGTGGGGGTGGACATGTCCCCCCCGTCCCCCATCAAATTATGACCATGTGACCAATCAAGGTACCATGTATCATATTGATTAAAATTGTCCAAGATTTTCAGAAATACATCTTGTAGAATGACCATCCAGCATTGTGCACAACATTAGTGTTGGTCATGACATTCTCATCCAACAAAACACATTTGCAGCCATTTCCTGAAGCGATGTTCATCCCCCTGCATCTAGTGAGCTGACGCAGGCAAAGAAGGTAGCATTCGTTTGCTGAACAGGTTGATAGTGAGGTGATTTCTCCTGGTCCACTGTACTTGTAAACCTCCTTCTTCTCAAATTTCATGCCAAACCCTGAAAAACAGCCAAGTAATATTTTAAAATCTGATCCTGGAAGGCAGCATTTTGAGCACAAACATGTAAATGCTGCCTTTAGAAATGAAGTTAAGTGAACTTACATACAAAGTGCAATTGTTTTGCTAAAACTACAGTAAACTCACACCCTCATAAATTTTAGCTGAACCGCAAATATCATCTCATGCATAATTCTTTGTTAATTTAAGAGTTGCACCCTGCAACATTTAATTGCAAGAGTAAGTGAGTGAGTTTTGTGTTTTACGCCCCATCAGTACCTGTGTGGGCTATTTAGAAGCACATTTAATTGCAAGAGCAACAAAATGTTTTTGAATTATCCTCTTGACACATGAGTTAAATTACTTCAATATTTACATTACTTAGTGAATGTCTTGTCATATACTGAAAAGTATATATATATAAATGCCTACTTTTGATGTTGTGTTGACCGCACTCATCATTGTCACAAACACACAAGAAATAGTTTGAACCAGGAAGACAGATTCCTGTGCCACAGGGGTTTGCCTCACATGGAGAATCAGCTATAAGTAAAACAGATAGAACCCAATAAGTTATATGGAGTATGCTACAAGACATCAATTTAATAGATCACACAGTGTGTCATCACAATATCAACAGTACAGGTTGATGATGATCATCCACATGAAGTGTCATTTACTCGTCAGTTGGCTACAGGACTTACATGAATACAGTGGTGCTGATTACACCAAACAATCAAACATACATCTGTAATATTTTTGGAAAGGAGTCATGGTAGCAGTTTTTAGAACAAATACTATTACAGTGGTCCGTGCGTTATAAGACCACACCTTCCGCGGCCATGAAGTGGTCTCTCATGGGGTGCGGTCTCATTTCAGGTGCAAAATGTACTAAAAATACTGTTTAGTGCGTCCGGAAGGCAGTTACATAAGGAAAGTTGGTCTTGCAACTGGGGGTCTTATAACGCAGGTAGTTTGATATCATAAACATTTATAGCTTATGTCCAAGTGATGAATTTCAAAGACTCTCAAACTTGCTCCGAAAACATAACTTTGATTAAGAATCATTTATAATATTACATTAAAACATTAAAAGTATTTACTTCCATTGCAGACAAGTGGTCCCAATGTGTAGTAAGACTGTTCCCAGTCGGCATCAGTGTCTCCGATCCTCAATTGCACAATCGGAAAGGCCTGTTTGATTGCAATTGATCCTACTTCTTCTCTCCAGACGTCATCATTCATGTCACAAGTGCAGTTCTTGAATTCACCTTCACCAATCATATGCATTTTTAAAATTTTGTTGAAGGTTTAATGTCATTATTTACAGGGGTAAGTAATTGGATCGTCGTTAGGCAAAATTTCAAATTTTTATCCAAATTTAACACACCCAGGCATACTCAACAATGGCAATGAATCTCAGTACATTTTTTTACAAAGAAACTGGAGACCAAATAGTTTCCCAGTTAAAAGATTTGGTCTCCCAGTCATTGCCAAATTGATATCATGGGGAGGCCCATTATCTCTAGAGATTCTCATCAATGTCACATTTCATATCTCGCATATCAGAGGAAATAGAAAATAAGTCCAAGTGAATGAATTCTATATACTATACAATTCACTAATTAAGTATTGCGCTATACTCACTGTGACACAAGCCGCCATATTCCCTCCACCAATTTTTAAAAATGGTGCCACCGTATGCCATGAAGCCCAGGTCAGAAGTCATCGTAGCGTAGAAACATTCATATTTGAAGAAATAAGAGCAGAATTTTGATGAACTGACGACACTTCTAACTTGGCACCAAGAGCTCTTGTTGTATGTTATTTGGACTGGTGCTCGTAGACTCCTGTAGGAAGTCGGACTTTCAAAACGTCCAACTCTGCAATACATGAAGACCTGTGCAGCATTGTTCATGCAAATATATAATATTGTACTAGTTTGTCCAGAACTATATAAATAGAATAATGTGGATCGACCTGATTGTCATTTACTGTTATCAGCCATTACAAGTTTAAATACATATGATACGGCTGATTGATATTATTGCATCTAACATTTTATTTTCTGATCTTTATCTGTCGAAAAACAATTAGATGAACACTAACTTGTCGTGGAAGATTGTAGTCTCCACAACACCGCTTGAAGTGAAATTGCACTGGACTGGAAAAGGTGAATTGTTGCCTGGTCCATCGGGATCGATTGTGAATGCTCCACTTTCTCGGATGCCAACGTTGTAATAAGCTTGACAAGATGGGAGTGCCAGGGAATGCACACAACTTTTTCCTTCAAATGAAATGAGTGAAATATGCTCATTAAAACAATTATGTCAATAACTGTCATGTATTTAGATTTGAATTTATCTCAATTACTTGATCTGCATCAATTTTATAAAATTCATAAGATACAACCATCTAACATGATAACTATACGTGTATCATAACCGTGATATACAATTAAGACCTTGAAATTGAAAAACTTACCATGCAATAAAGCAGTGACGACCAAGAATATCTGTGTCTTCATGGCTTGGACAACTAGCTTCATTCAGTCTTAAGAAAGGAACTGATGTTTTGTTTACAGACCAGTTCTTTCTTATTGGTAGCTGCCAATATTGATTTCAACAAAGACAGAAAATTAACCATTATTATCTTCATTGCATAGATGCTTATTACAATTATTCTCTTTTATTTGTTCAGAAGCCAGTTAAAACACAAACAAGAAGATTGCACTAAAGAGCCCAATTAAGGAGGAGGTACACACTGATCATATTATTTTATATCTTCATTACATGGATGCTTATTAGGATTATTTTCTTTTGTCCAGAAGCAAGTTAAAAACACAAATAAGAAGACTGCACTAAAGAATGCAATTAAGGGGGAGGTACACACTGATCACATTGTCTGACAATGGAGCTAGGGGGTAATCATAGTTAGTTCCAATTATGGCTGTTTCAGTGTAAAAACATGACCACTATGTATGACTTGTCCAGTAAATGACACAACGCTGTATACAAATCAATGAGCAGTCAAAAATATCAAACATGTAAGGATGATGTGACAACATTTAATGACAAAACATAGGTCAACATATCAGTGCCAGATTGTATCAACGCCTAACAAAGATTATGCTAAACTATAACTTATCTTTTTACTGGGTTACTAGAAAAATAATTTAGTCACTACATAACATGAGGTCAGCTTAAAACATGGTTAAGTTATTTTCCCAGTAACCCTGTTAAAAGTAAAGTTATAGGAGTTAACCATTTTAGGATAACCCGCATTAAGCGTTGATACAATCTGTCACAGATGTGAAATCGTAACCAGGGTTAGGTCTAAAATTGGAGTTTGTTTTGTTTGTTTGTGTTTTACGCCTCAGCAGCACCTTAGTGGGCTATATCGAGGCAGGCGATCGCCGTATGATGATGAGATGACAAGACTGGGAGTCTGGTACATACCCTATTAATTCAGGGATGCCCAGGGTCTTTCAGTTGCCCCAGCATAGAACACTGGATACAACCCGCCTCCATTTAATGTCCCATGGGCTCGGACTAAATTTAGTTCCGGGGTGGTCTAAAATTGGAGTAATGATTGAGCTTAGATTTATGAAAAGGGTTAGGGTTTGAGCTTAGGTCGACCCTTTGTTTTTTCATTTAATTTATGCAACCGATCCTCACATGTAAATTTTCTAACGTTTGACACAATATCAAGATATCTTTCAGAAGTCTACCTACAGTACAACCGTAAATAAAGTACGACTATCTTACAGTTATATCAACTGTCAAACATAGAATGTAAAGAATGCGAGGAGCAGTAGAATGTACTGTAAAAATACGGATAGTATCTGTTATTCTTACTTTTGCAGAAGTGTGAAACAACAGACTAAGCACGTGATTTAAGGTGGCTCGCTACTCGTGCCAAGTGGTAGTGAGCACACATTCATGCGCAGCCAGGCAGACCCTCTCTATGCTTCAAGACCTTTTTTTAATTTTGAGAATTTCATGTGTCGGCTGCTTCGTTTGCAATTTGCACCACTTCTATTTGAGTTAGAGACTTCTTGTTTACAGCATTATATGCGCTATGAAAAGGATTACATACAGCCGGAGTTTCAGCTTGACACTCACAATAGAACATTTTTAAAGGCGCTTTTCGACAAGCAGGTCTAATTTCTCAAAAATGACTATGAGATATAAATAAATTTTTATGTCAAAATCTATCGCGGTAGGAAACCTTCTCTTATGCATTTCATTGGTCCTCACAATATTTGGAAATAAATGAAATGAGAAATCCTATCTCGCCAATTTTTTTTTAGCGCTATGGTTTGTAAAAAAAGTTGAAATTGTCAAAATCAATATTTTGATTCCGAGCCCCTTGGAAAGCCCTTGAAACTAAATATATTTCTTTGAAATTGCAAGCAGCTTTTCCATTTAAGTGTCTTCTTTAATTTCATGCTTCATTGAATAATATGGGATGCATGACCACTGATTGACAGGGTAAAGTTCACAGTAAAAAAGTTAAGAAAAAAATTGAGTTTTTCAGGTTTCCGTGAAATAGCTTTCTTGTACATAACCTCAAATATTTTGAAAAAAAAGGCTGGTTGCGACCCCCTTTTTTTACATATCCTTGCTATAAATTATATTTTGGACTATTCTAAACTACTTAAAAAAAATCCTATCTTGGAAAGTTCATGAGTATCGAGCCACCTTAACTCTCGCATAGCTGTAGGGATGTACCGAAAATGGAATCAGCTGAGAGAGTCACTGACTCCAGGCTCGGCCTCGCTCATCTCTTGCTTGACAGCAGGGAAATAAGTCCATCAATTATACCCAGCAATTAATTCGCACACGTTTGGTCACAAATTTCTGCCATAAAATTGGTGGATATTTTCCAAGAGAATAAGGTGTCAAGTTTATCAAAGTATGTTCTATTATGCAGACTGTGCTTGGGTTATTTTGGTTTTAATAGTGTCATTCTTTAGATCACATCATAGGACTCACACAAATGTCAATGTCACAAATAGATATTACAACTTTTGCATAATGACAGAATCCTTAAGATCATATGTATGAGGATGTTCCCTTTCCTTCAGATAAGTGATAAATTAAGTTCGATTAACAGCTGTGTAAAGCATATGTTATAGATGGCGCCACATGTTCCGTGGTTGATGTCCATGTAATCTCTTGTTTATAGTTCCTAATCTTACCAGGTGTATTGATTGTTTGGTCAATACAAATGTTTTGTCTGCATATTACAAGTTAGTCTAGAATTCAAATTTTAAAGTGTTTGGTTGAGTATTATTGGTTTTATTGAACAAAACATGCAATAGCACCTAAAACTATGCCTGAAAAACTTTTAATATCAGTAATCTTGAAACCTCTGCCAAATTATGGAAAATTGACTAATCCAGCTGAAATTTTCAGAAAGGTTGTCCTTTGTGGTATATAGAAAAATATATAAAAAAATCAGCCAATTCGCAGATGTGGTGGTGAAAGCCACTTGTTGATCTGACACGGAATGACCCTGGTGTTTTGCCAGTCAGTTGGAATTTTTCAACTAAATCTTGACTGAGCAAGCATATCCATGGATATAAACCCCTTTGATTTAATCATTTCAAAAGTGAATAAGGGTTTGATCTGCTGCCCTTATTGATTTTTTTAAAACAAATTTTTAGATAATTGTAATTTTGAAATGAGAATCCAATTGTAAGTTGAAGTTTGCCAACTAGTTGAATCAATCAGTTGAATTTCTGTTTGGTCAGTCATGATTTGATTTTAAACCGACTGCTTTGTCTGGGAGTAAATAAGCTGTCAAAGTTGGATTTTTCAAAATTCCATCATGAATGAGTTTCAAAATATTGTAAATGATACTAGCTTACATTGCAACACCTATTATTGATTTTGCAAGCAAAAGACAGGAGAATCACAAAATTTAAACAAGAAACGTTTCAACAGTGTTGGAGGTCTCCAGGCCGGCCTTCGGACAATATTTTCATGCCCTTGACCTTGGCTCGGTCTTGGAAGCCAAATCCTTGGCCTGCCTCTGTCTCGGGTGTCTTTGGACTTCCGGCCAGTGGTAGGGGCCTCGGGACCGTCCTCGGGACCATATTTTGATGGCCTCGGCCTTGGCTCAGTCTCGGATGCCCATTCCTTGACCTTGCCTTGGTCTCAGCTGTCCTGGCCTCGACTACATCACTGGTTTCCAATCTTCCCAATTGCAGGGCAGTGACATCACAACCAAAAGAGGCATTTTTGCTTCGTGATCAGCGCTGGTGTAATATATAGTACTAAGGAATATGTCCAGCTTCCAAGGTCGCAAGTTGTTTAGGGACTGAGAATAAAAGAAAACTAAAAGTGCTACCCTGGGCCATAGACACAGTGTTTTTTTTTTCATTTCAAAACTCATTCAAGGCCTTACCATGATACACAATCTCTGTGACCATGGTGATCCAACAATCAATACATTTAAAATGTACACAAGCTTTCCACAAATATGGCCACAAACAAGATCAAGGTCACTAAATTCGGAACTCTTTCAATGTCTTATGGTGATACATAATCCCAGTGAGTTTGATGATCTTATGGTCAATACAAGTGGAGTTATCGCGCACACAAGATTTTCACAAATATGGCTGCCAAGGTCACCGAAGTATGGTGTTACATAATCCCTGTTAGTTCAGTGATCCTGTGGTCAATACAAGTAGAATTATCACACACACTCTTCACAAACATGGCTGTCAAGGTCACCAAAGTAGGTCAAGGTCACTCATGTCAAAATGCATTCAAGATCGTATGGTGATACAAAATCCCTGTTAGTTTGGTGATCATAGGGTCAATGTAATTGGAGTTATCATGTACACAATCTTTTAACAAACATGGCTGCCAAGGTCACAGAAATAGTTCAAGGTCACCCATGTCAATACCCATTCAAGGGCTTATGGTGAAACAAAATCCCTGTCAGTTTCATCATCCTAAGATCAAAATAACTGGAGTTACTGTGTACACAGGGTTGGTGGACAGCTAGACAGATGGACAGACAGCAAGACGGAGAGCTAGACAGCTAGACAGACAGACAGACAATAGATATTTATTTACATAATGAAAATACATATATACACATTCATTTACAGGAGCAAGTCACACATTTATACAAAAGAAAAAGAAGAAAAAAAAACTTTCATTATGTAGGGAGATTCCTCTAAAGGCCAAAAAATGGACGCTATCGAGGAACCACCCTAAGATAAAAAGTACAACTTTTTAGGAACCTCCTGAGTCCAGATACATATAACCACATATTTCAACATTTAAAGACTTTGTAGCTTGCAAATAATAACCCATTTTAGATTAACATAAAGAAAGTAAGTAGTTTGTTTAAATAGTAATCCCAGTAGGATGAAATCTGAATTCCATTAATCCAATTGCCCCTTTGGATTGAGACAGAAAATAAAGTTAAATCTTATTCAGTTATCGCACAGCATCGAGCGCAATGTCAGATTTTATGGCACCGAGGTGACAATATTAGTTTAAAAACTTTTGGAAAATGGCTGTAATATTTTCTCTAAGATGTTTTTTAACTGTGTGCCAAGTTTCATGCTTCTATGTATAAATGCAATATTTCTTCCCTATTCATGACAAATCTGCCCTGCTATAATAGGCCTTCTGTGGGTAGCCAGCATGACCAGTTTCTTTTTTAAAGAAAACTTACATAAATATATATATTTATGTATAGTTTATTATTACCAAATGTTCAGCCTAGGTGCCTCTAACTAGTGTATGTAGGCTAGGGTGCCCCCAATATTTTCCAATCCAGCTTGACCTTGGTGTGGTATTGCAGTTTATATAGTATAAGTCACATGTAAAATTTTGGCCCATTCTATAATTACCTACCTTTACCAGAATTCACTTGAAGTTTATAATGTAATTCCCCATTGGCGAACCCGCAAATCCTGAAGACATTGCAAAAATCAATGAAGGAATAAATATTTTTTCTTCAATCCATAGTTCCTGAGTAAGTTTTGGGAGGGCAATTCAAATTTGACATCAGCCATGTAATAGCAGGTTTTCCTTCTGAGCTGGGAGGTGTTGGATTTCCCAAAATTCGTCCATTTTACGCAGATTTTCGCAAATTTGACACCTTCTGGCATCTTGGCAAGTGGGGTTATGCCAAAAATAACACCAGATTTGAATTGCCCTCCCAAAACTGACTCGGGAACTATGGATTGAGAAAAACATATTGATTTCTTCATTCAAGCTGGATCGGAAAATATTGGGGGCACCTGAAACACCCTAATGTAGGCCTACAATAGACTTTCTGCGGGTTACCAACATGACCAGGGAGACCAGAAAAAAAAACACAATTGTCTGATGAACTAATAAAAATACTACTTGGAGTAAAGACACAAGATCAATTAGCTGTCCATAAATGGCATAATTGAGTATGTAGAGCTGTCCATTAGGCCATAGGCCTATAGATCAGAATTTGATTATTGATTTGTGCCTATGAATAATTTATTAAGTAAAAATAGATAAATTCTAGAAAATTTTCTAGTCAAGCTACGCAATGAAACTGACCTATGAAATAACTTTTTTTTTTTTTTTTTTCTTTTCACAAACTTTGTAACAGACTTTAGATCTCTTAACACAACAAAGTCACTGAAAAATGGAGAAAACTGCTGTTTTTCAGTCACTTAATGCTTTATTCTGTTGAAACAAATAACAAAATCAGTAGAAAAAGTTGAAATCCACTTAGCCATTTAATAGGCCTATCAAACTTCATTTCTGCACAGTGAATTTATTTGGATAAAACTTAGAAACAATAGTTAGAATTGCTTATTGCTCCTTTTGGCAAAGTATGCCAATAGTTACAATAGTTTGCCAATAGTTAGAATAGCAAATTGCTCCTTTGGGAAAAGTTGTACAATTTTGCCCAAAGGAGATATAGGCTGCCAATAGTTGAAATAGTTTGCCAATAGGAGAAATCAGTGGCAGGGGGGGGGCACCTGGGGGGCCACGCGATTCTTTGGGGGGGCACCCACTAAACTAATTGTATTTTTTAGCCAGAGTTGGAAAGTTCATATGGGGAGGGGCACCTGGGGGGGCACAAGGTCAATATGGGGGACCTGTGCCCCCCCATGGCCCCCCCATAGAGACGCCACTGGGAGAAATAGCGATGCCCGATTGTAAAATTGGGCACGATTTAGAGATTGACTGCAGCAGCTGCAGTATCTTACTAGGCAATTAAAATGCATTTTGAGTCTATGATAATAATCAATTTACATATTTCTGAATGGTCTTAATGTTTCTAAAAATTATATAATAAACCTGTCTTAGCAAAAACTAGACTAGATTCAAATTAGAGGTGTGCCGAACCTTAATTTTGCCGATTCTTGCCGATACCGATTCTTCCCTATTAGTATCGGCCGATTCCGATACCGATAACGATACTTAATTGCCAGTTAAGTCCTCCAGGAGGCAGACCATGTATTGCCATGCTACGCTCCTCTCTTGCCTGCCCCCTTGCCGACCCCCACGCCCTCCCTGCTTTGCCCGCATGCAGGTATACACATCATTGCACTGCGCACATGCATGTTATCAGACTTAAGTAGAGTTTTACCACGGTACAGATTATTCTATCAACCTTTAAAGTAAATTACTACTTTATGAAACTGTTGAAACTCAAAATACCGTGTATATTTATATTTGCCAATTAATATCAACCATGATTAAGTATTTTACATTTATGTTGTCTTTACATCCATTACATGTATCTTTAAATCTTGAATTAACAAAATGGTCCATTTCCACCCACCTGGAGATTATGCTGAAGTGTTTCAACCCTATCTGATTCTGCTTCTTTTCAAACATATTTACATCAATGCAAGCTTATTACTAATTCATTAGTAATTCAAAAATGCAAAAATATTAATCAGTCGTTTACTTTTTAAAATAAAAATATGGTGTGAAACTGATTAAAAATTAACTATTACCTACTACTTCATTGATTTTGTCTTGCAATGTCACGCAATATAACATACTTTATCAATGCAACAATTCGAAAGGCCTATACAAATTTATAACCTCATAGTATATTCAAGCAATTAAAGCCATTTCTAATACCTAATTAAACCCGATAGTGGTGAGGGCTGTTTTTCAATGTGAAAAGTGTCAAGTGATTTTTGATAATGGCCCAACATACAATCCATAGAACATTGAGAAGTATACCCCTCCCGAGCAGCTACGTAAATCAAACCTTTCCCTACGTAATTATTTTGGTTAGAATCAAACGTTGGGCCAAACAATGTATGTCAAAGGTTGGGCAAAGGTAATTTCCAAACGTTGCACTCAGATGGAAAACCAAACGTAGGTCGCAACCTTAGTAAGAGGTTGGCAGATAGTTTGTTTTATAGTTTGGCCTAACGTTCGAGTCATACGTAAGTCATACCTTTGGTTGAGAGGTTGGAAGACTGTTTGGTCGTAACGTTTGGCTAAACGTGTCAGTCATACGTAAGTCATACCTTTGTTTGAGAGGTTTGAAGAACGTTTGACTATTACGTATGACCATACCTTTGATTCAAAGGTTTGTCGAACATTCATTTGAGAGGTTTTTAAAACCTTAGACTATAACGTAAGTGATACCTTTGGTTGAGAGGTTTGAAGGAAGTTTGACAACTACGTATGACCGCACCTTTGATTAATAGGTTTGTCAAACATTCATTTGAGAGGTTTTTACAACCTTAGACTGTTACGTATGACCATACCTTTGATTCATAGGTTTATCAAAGGTATAGTCGCACATTTGGCAATACGTAAGTTCCAAGGTTTCTCCAACGTGTTTTTGATATGTATGGACAACGTTTGAAAGTAATGTTCAGGGCAAACGTCTGATCATACGTATCTGCCAAAGGTTTGTTGAAGGTTTGCACAAAGTTGCAGAACCTGGGATCCTGAGTGTCAGAGAGCCTTGTAGCGCCATCTATACCTTACCTAATTCATTCTATCTCGTAACTTTGAGATAATAAAATCTCCAACAGGATGCTTGCTGGTGATAATTGGATGAAGCCATAAAGAAATAGTAGCTAAACCAGTACAAAAATTACCAAATAAATATCTTTTAAACTATGTAAGATTAGATAAGGCAAAAAAAAATTCCCAAGTACTGCTCAACCACAAATGACCAAGAGAGAATCACTTAAGACCGGAGTTGAAGTGAGCTTACTTGCAGCTCTCCTGAATGCCACCTATCCAAGACCAATTTGGATTGGGATTTTTCCAACTCTTCAGAGTTGAAGTATTAATCCCTCACAAGGTAAGTGAATTTTGTTATTTATATTTATATATTGTAGTCCTTAAATGGACTGCAGACTGCTTGGTAAAACAAGGAAGAAAAGTCTGCCTATTTTGGAGCCACCTTCAGTGCTTGCTGCCTGGCTCTGCTCTCTCTATCTCTCTCTGTTTTTCTCTCTTCACTGTTTTAATTCATGTTTTCTCTTTGCAGGTGTTCAACAAAAATCCAAACCAAGCACAACCCCTAGATAAATAAAAATTCTTGAACCCCCCCCCCCAAAAAAAATCCTGCAGCAAAAATCAAATCAGAACATTCTTTTATCATATCAAGAAAACAACATTTTATCATATATAAGGGTCATTGTATAAGGGCTTTATTATTATTTTTTCCACGGGGGCCGGAGCCTGGCAGGTTGGCTGGACTGCAAGAAGCAATGCGGCAGTCCCCCGGGCCCCTCCGAGCGCTCCGCCCCTGGCCCTGCTCAGTGAATCCACATGTTATACATCGCCGATTGACAGTATGATTGCGAAGCATACGCAGCAGCTAGAGTCCATCCGAAGGAGTCATTTAACCAATACACATCCTAGAATCAATCGGCTATGGTTAAATAAGTTGTTACGATAGTATAAATGGTGTTCTAGACCGATATAAATGTAATACACATGAGCGTGGACAGCCATGGCCGCCACCTTGTCCGGTGTTTGCGCATGCGCAAGATATGACGCGCTGGGCTGGCCTGCCACGCCTGACGCCCCAGAGGCGTATAACGACCGATCCTTCAACGTGGGGGGTACGTAGTGAAGGGAGGTTGGAGAAATACGCATTATTTACGATATATACGTACGTAGTAATCTCGTAGCCAGTTGTCGACAAAATACGTAGTTTTCCAACGTTGGGTCCAATGTGAATGGGAGGTTTAATGCTTCCTTAGAGCAACGTTCCTCAAAGGAAATTGTCCACAAGGGACCCTTTGTTTTCTATGTTACGGCAATGTAAAGGCCTACTTGGCTGAATGTACCTGTGCTCCTAGGCACGTGTGTGTCATTATTACACAATCTATTGTATGTATGCGAGTCCCATCCCTTATACAGCTTTTTACTACTCTAGACTGATAAGGATCTTATTGCTACATGTCCATGTAGGCCTATATGGGCCTAAATTTTAAAACTTCACAAAGGAGTCTAATCTAACCAATAACCTGTCAGAGGGAGATACATTTTTTCGTTGTAAAAACCGACGTTAAATAAATTTTGTCTATTGTCTATTGTTTATTGCTTCAGAAGGACGAATAGATAGATAGACAGATCGATAGACACATACAAATAATTATTCTGAGAATATATAATATATATTACTTTTAATTATTATTTTTTGTTTTGCTTGTCGAAAAGCATTTAATATTAGGCCTATAATATATTTGTTCTTAATGTAAATGTTCATGTTTTAACAGCATTTATCTGAAAAGCAGTTTTACTGACTGTGTCTAAACACCCTGTGAAAAAATATTTTTAATTCGAGCAGGCTAGTAAACAAATTTATATAAGTTTTAACAAGAAATATAACATGCCAACACATCTATGGCTTCAGTTGAACAAATAAAGCACAAATTGCACACTGCATGTAACAAATTTCCAAGCCTATCAGCCCTGTCTCTGTAACTACGTGAACAAGCATGGGGGCCTCCAGTAGAGTAATAAATTAAGACCGGGGGTATAGGTGTCCAGGGACACTGGTGGGCATTCTGATGGGACGGGCTTTTAAATGGCCGTGGGAGGTCACTGGAAGGACCCTTGTATGAAGTTCTGGGCCTTACTTCTACAGACTTGTCAATCAAGGCATTTAGCATTGGTATTTAATAGGGCTATTTTTAATTTCATCAGATACAATAGGCTTAAAGTATGCAATAAAATACAAATACTATTTTCTCAGTACATATATAGGGCCGATTGTTGTATACCTTTCAATCAAGTTGGAGTATTTTAACTTATTATAGGTCCATATTATATATTAGTACATCAGGCTGATTGTTAAACAAAACAATTCCTTTAATGATGACATTCTTACCTAGCTGACACATGTATCAACACATTTACAAAAAGGTAATCACTTCAGTTGAATGCACACAATTTCTTAATTTATTGAATGAATATTGCTAGGTTTGAATAAAGTGGAATCGGGAATGAGCCCACTATTGCAATACTGTGCATATTATATAAATTAAGCTAAAAACATATGACAAGCTACTATAAGATGAGGCACGGAAAAGACAAGAGCTCTTCGTAATTTACAGAGCTCTGTTCAATGATCAATTGATTGCATGTGCGCTCGGCCTTCTGCTGGCTCCAGCCAAGCGTGATATGACTGATACACATCCCTGTGACGTTTGGTGGCGCTGCAGTAGATTGGGCTTTGCTTCATTTACTGGAATCGGCCGCATGAAAAACCGATACCTCGATACCGATACTTAGACTGCCGATACCGCCGATACCGATACCCGATGCCAGTATCGGCACACCTCTAATTCAAATCACCCGCCCCCCCCAATGAGGTTAGTCACAGTAAGTCAATCTGCTCTAAGTGAATCTATAAGCCAAATCAGTCGGCTCCTTTATCTTTTTCAATTGATTTGACATTTCCAATTTATGCTATTTGGTGCAAATATTTAAAAATAACGTGCAAGCACTTTAACAGCTGCTTGTAGATAGACTATCTACCTATCTGCCCATCTATTCATATCTATCTGTCTAACAATGTATATTTGTCTACATATCTTCCTTCCTTCCCTCAATCCTTCCTTCCTTCCTTCCTTCCTTCCTTCCTTTATATAGTTTTAAGCTTTTTAATGAATTTGCAAACAACACCCCTTGGCTGGCACTTGGCTGTTGCTGTTGCTGCTGCTACTACTGCAACAGGACATTTGAAATTCGCGCCAAAAACGAACATTTTAGCTTCGTAAATAAAACGTTTAATGCCATGGAAGTTTACCAAAAGTTGATGGAAGCAAGATAAAATTATTTTGAGACAATATGCCAAGTGTCAAAGTGATAGGTGTAACAGTGCGATCTCCTATATGGTCAAAGCAGCTGTAAAAAATCCTCTAGCAATACAGGCTGCAAGCAGCTGTAAAAATCAAACCGAATTATTTTACAGACACTTACACACATAATTTCTGATAACAGCTAGAGGTGCTTTAGCAGCATATCAAACACAATTTAAAGTAAGTTTGATGTAAATAATGCATGTTATACTCATTCACAATAACTAATTGATAGAATTTGTGTGCAAGTAACAAAAAAAACAAATGTTCCAATTACATAATATATAGGAAATAAACAGAGGCACAGCAGGTACTTACCTTCAATGATTTACACAATTAATTGTATTTTGCTGGCAATTTTCATGAAAATAAAGGCAAAAATATGGTTTTTGCCAATAACTCAAAAAGTATTGGGTTAAGGGCCCTAAAATGTATTGAAGATGAATATGAAGGTGGGTAATCTGGAGATTTTGGTGTCAATATCATGTCTCTATCTGCTTTAGGTCTCAAGATAGAGGTATATTTTCGTTTTTTCTTCTTGTCTAAATTGTAATTTCTAAAATGGCCCAGGGGCCTGGGTTTTTTTCATCAAATCTGCAAAATGTTGGTATCAGGTGGTTTGCAAGACCTGAAGGCCTCATATTAGAATGATGGAGCAGGACTTTTCAAAAAAAGTTGAAAAGGGGCCAGCTCTAAATTAGTGAGGTGATTTCTCCTGGTCCACTGTATTTGTAAGACTCTTTCTTCTCAAATTTCAGTCCTAAACCTGATGCAGGAGAAATAACCCAAAATGAAATCAGGAGTTCACAGCTTGGACTATTACTCTATGAGCTAATAATATTATGGTACTAGATTTACCCATGATTTGGGGCAGGACTATAATTGGGTAATAATTAACCCCCCCCCCCCTCTACCTGCATGGGCATCTGGGCCCGTGTTGCATGCTGACCATTTGAAATAGCATTTGAGTAATAATTATATGTAAAGATTGGGGTAGAGGAATTGAAGTTACAAATGCACTGCCATGTATGTATTGGTGTAAGGTGTGAGAGCGAAGTGTGTTGATGTTTTTGGCGGGAAGGCAGACAGTGGCGCCAGTCCTAAACGTGAGCAATAGCGGAACTACGATGGAGATGCATGCGCCCCTGGTGGGGAAAAACAGTAGAGGCAGAAAACGTAAATAAGGGAGCTGTTTCACTGTTATTTGCTGTTATCAGAAGGACAGGATAGATCAATAAGGATAGGTGGACAGTTTAGGTGAGTGGCATTGCTCGGGGAAGAGTTTTTAGCTGTTGCAGGTGTGAGCATGTCACCCATGATTTTTGCATCTTATACCCGGCAGGGATTGCATGTGCTGCCTTCTAAAATGTGAAAACTAAGTGCACATTGCAACTTTGCATCCATAGTCATATAGACAGCAAAATTTTTTTAATTTTTCTGTTTCGCCATACATTTTTTCTCAACATCATAAATGCCATGTCAGGTAAGTAAAAAATTGTAAAAAACCTACGTTTGTTATCATGTTGCCCACACTCATCATTGTCACAAACACATTTGGTGGCCTATGGCCTACAACTCACCAGAACACGATGTTCACTGTAGGACGGCAAGCAATAGACTGGCGCAGCAGTGGCTGGCCGCCAAGGGGCAGTCCAGCCAACCGCAGCGCCGCCTACAACATACCATTTGGTTTTATTATTTTTTGAATCACAAAACGGAGAAATATAAAAAACTAGAAAATTCTCATTAGCGAAAAAAGTCAGACAAAGCATTATTTTGAAGTGATGCTGTAGTATTACGGTAAGGAAATATTGGAGGGTGACCTGGTATTTGAAATGACGTGTAGGCGCTTGAAGGTGAAAATGGGTACTTGTTGACACGTTCCTGTAGATGGCAACCAGACATTGGCTGGAGGCCTGCATTAGACCTTACAGCCTGATTTGTAGTGGGAGGAATGCCATGTACTAAAGAGAGCATGCAGGGCAATCAGAAGATTTTTTACACCTGATCAATGATGACAACCTGCCTGTTGCGTAAGGTTCGGGACATCTGTACACAAAAACAGATGAAGATAGGTGCTGCCACCTGTGGGGAAATTTTTATGAGAAGTAGCTCCCTCTGTGGAGGAGTAAAATATGAGCATATGCTGTTCCATGCACTCCTGGTGGGAGATCAGGGGAGTCGGGAAACAGAAATGAGAGAGGAGTAACACAATTGTGGGCTCCCATGTGAAGTATGAGAGCAAAAAGGAAGGATAGGTGGAGAGTTTGGGTGAGTGACATGCCTGTGGCTAGCGTTTATAGCTGGCAACTGGGATGGTCATGTGACCTGAGTTTTAACTCAAATATTAGTGGGGATTTAGAAATATATAAAATTTCAAGTCCAAATATATGAAAATATGAAAATTAAATGGCAAATGTCCATATGGCTTGTAAAAACTGGGTAATACGGCTCTAAGATTGAGGGGGGGGGCAAATTATCTGCAAGGCGCAGGCAATACAACCTGGAGAAAACAACAGGTAAAGGAGCAAATACCCACAAAAGGGATATGCATCACCCACACCCAACTTCTAACAAACATGGTTACATTGGTTATGGAACTTAAGGGTACAATCTTAAATAACAGAAAGGACGGGACAGTATCCAAAGGATGGACTAACTAACACAAAGGACAGGACAGTACACAAAGGATGGACCAATAACATCACACCCATATCCATATGGCTGGGGAAGGGGGAGTTCAGGCTGAGCCATACAGCTCAAAGGTTAAGGGGGAGGGGTAGGCAGAGCAGACAAGGGGATGGGGCAGAAGAAGAGGGCGGCCGTGTGCGCCGTAGCTCCCAGAATCGCCCGGATGCTCACTCCGCGAAGGGTTGCAAGATGGGGAAGCACATCAGATGCAAAGCGGCCCAGGTAGGGAGCATACGACTCCAGGACAATCTGCTCAAGATGTCATCGCAGCTGGTATTGCGGATGGTGGCAGGGGACACGCCAAACACAGTGGTGGGGAAATCCCGGATCCAATCTTCCTGCTCACCCATATCCCCTGTGAAACAGTGGACATAAAGGTGATGGGGGGCATCGACGTTTTGGTGGCGGAACACCCTCCTGGCGAGCCTAAACACAATCTCAACCCGAAGATGCAGGATGAGGGGCTTGTGGGACTCCAACGAAGCCCGGATGTGGAATTTAAGGAGGTCGGCTTGGGCATCCAGGGACCTGGGGCTCCGGTAGAGATCGATACCACACTCGTCTATGCCCTTGCACTCCGAGGCCAGCATGCGGAGCAGAACTTCATCACGGAGCTCGAGGCTTCGTGCCTGGGTCGGATGGATTCCGAAGCAGTCCACGTGGGTCAAGGCGGGGGCGGGAAGGGAGTGCTATACTCGGAGAAAAACGCGATTATTGGCGAGTCCAGCCAGGCGGAGAGAGCCATTCAGCTCCTGCGATGAAGGGGGAGGGACGATAAATGGCAATGGGCATTGTAGACCACTGGAAAAATATCAGAGGCGGGATCTCCTCACCCATGTATGCCACAGCATCACGCAAGTGGGCAGCAGTGGTAGCACCGAACATCTGTACGGTGACATCCGTGGTCCAGCCATTTCGGATGAAGGCGGCTGGCAACCGGCAGATCGACAAATCCATCACCCTGGCAATTAGTGTGAGCAAATCCCCCTGCCTGCAAACCAGGAGTAATTAACCTCGTCCTCATCAGGAGGGATGTGCCGGCTTCTAACTCATGAGCCCTCAGGTTCTGGGTGTTGTCGAAGACCGTTTCACATTCTAAACGCACAACCTCAATATGATTACGTACGACAGCAGGATGGGCGGGTAGGACCAACGACATCAGAGAGGGGATGGGACTCTGAGTAGCGATTGACATCTGGGGAGGGATACTCGATGATGCTGAAGGTGCAGGAGCACTAGATGTCGATGGGTGAGAGGCTATATCGGAGTTATCAGTTTCGACTTGCCTGGATAACAACTGTCGTCGAGGAACTTCCTCATCACTGCTGTCACTGGCCATGTTGATCTGGAAATAGCACAAAGCTTCAACCTCTTCAAGGCTGGGATTGCTTTTTTGTGCTTCCCATTGAGCCCCCACAGGAGGACTCCCATCTTGCCCCAACCATTCAGGGTATATCAATAATGACCTACTTACAAATGACTAAGCACCAGACTAAATTGTTTTGCTTAATAAGCAAGCTTAATAGTCCTCTTATAACACTGACTATAAATTATTCTGCTGGGAACTTCATTGGAGCTACTGCAGCATTTCCAAATATTATGATTTTTTAAGTAAAGCGATCAAATTAACATAGCTGTATACCTGTAACGTTCTCAACCACGAAACTTTCAGAAAAAGTTGGTATCCGATTTTATTTTCCAACCAAAAAATTAGAAGGCAGGTCTACACGTTCCGAGAAAACGCAAAAAAACGTTTTGCCCCGCCGGTCCGTTTTGGCCCTCTTTCCCCCACTTGTACTCGAGTACATTTGTAATTTGCTGTACTTGTACTCATGATCTGTCTAGTACTTGTACTTGTACTCAAGTACATTTGGATGTACTTGTGCCACTCCCTGCCATATAAGTAACTATTATATTATTATTATTATTAAATTATAAAAAAGGAATTACAAGTTTGCAATACACATATATATCAATCCTAAAATTGTTTTTTTATTGATGGTTTGATCATGGATCTATAACTTAACAGGAGAGAACACTCAATTTGGCCATGATCCATTTGCTTAATTTTATGTGTTACACAGAATTGTGCCAAAATCTTCTAAAGAAAATTAAAAAACTTCTTTGAATTTCGCGGTATTACCCTCTTTGCTAATAGCCTGTTTATTACCCTCGGCACTCTTTCATCCAATCAGTGTCTCGCCCGCACTTTTCAAAAACTTTACCCCTCTTTCAGTCCTGCATGGCATCCCCTGTCCAGTCCATGCATCAAAAAGAAGGGATCCAAAGTTGCAGAACATTGATTAATCCTATAAAATCAAGCTTTTTGAGACCAACAAGTCAGTTTTTTTCCCGAGAATTTAGGACGATTATAACCTGTGGTTCTTAATTATTTAAGTTAAAAGTCAGGAAAAAACTAATGAAATTAGTCTTTATTAAACCTGTCATATCTCGACAGGGACATGTTTGGCGAATTTGATATTTTGGAACATTAAACTTTAAATATTAGTTGACATGATAGGCCACATTAGAAAAGTGCGCAAGGGTGCGCACATTGTGAATTTTAAGCAAATAAACTACCAATCAGACCAAGACAGAATTTCATAATTCTTTGTAAAAAATGTTATTTTAACACGACCAACTAATATTTCTGGATACTAACATTGTCTTTGGCAGGTACAGATATTTTTACAACCATATTTTATGTTTTAAACTGACATTTGAAGATAAGCAATCGTTTTAATCATAATATATGTTTTTTTATGACGACATTTAATAAAAACACAGCCACATATATAGATAGAAAGACGACAGAAATACTGAAGGATATACTGATAGATCTACTGATAGATATACTGATAGATAGATAGATAGATAGATAGATAGATAGATAGATAGATATTATGTTGGTTGGTTGATGATTGATTGATAGATAATAGATAGATTGATTGATCGATAGATTGATTGATCGATTCTTGGATAGATAGCTGGATAGCTAAATAGATAGATTGATAAAACATTTCTTATTTCTTACAATGCTAAACAGAGGAATTGTTGTGCTATTTAGCCACTTGAGACCGTTAGGAGGGTCATTAGATCACTAAAATGTCGTTAAGAAGGGGTTTTTTGACTAATACTTGTGATTTTTCACACATCATTATAGTCTCATGAGAGACGCTGAGTGAACCTTTGATATAGCCGGCTGTGCCCTCTTTCCCTAATAGCTCTATGGTTTGATGTATTAGTCTTATATCTATTAATATGACAGCAAAATATTTTAGCACCAGTTGGACCTTTTTTCTAATTTAACTTGAATACGATTTAAAAACATCACTTTTGATAAAGTTTATATATATGTCTAATATTCAATGTATACAATTTGCAGAATCATTACAATAGCCATTCCGCCAGAATGTTTGTTGTTAATTTCCAATCATAATAAAACACAGCAATCATCTTTTAGAAACAGTATTAGTATTTTTTAAATCTCAATCCTAGAAGAAAAAGAATCATAATAACTTACAGTCAACTTATTTAATCCATCAAAATAATGCTCATTCCTATATGTCCACATTTAGTCCATCAGTATTGACTTCTTGAAATTGAATGTAATCATTGAGATTTTGCATCCAGATTCCTTTCAAAATACTTGCTACATTGTTCTTTTTTTCATTCATATCAATATTGAAGAATACCATTGATTAAAAAGTCCACATATTGTCCATTTTGTGTACAATAGTGCATCTCCAATGCTGAGCCATGTTGAATGTCCCACCTCTACAGTAACAGAGACATTACAGCTCAACCCCTAGTGTTAGAATTTGTAACTACCCTCCAACGGATCTCAAAGTGGTGGGAAACTTAGAATTTGCTGTTTAAAAGCAAATGAAAGATATTTTAGTATTTTTTCTTTACTAGAATCCCTTTGTTAGACTATCAGGTAGACATTAAGGCCAAAATAACAATTTTGTTAAATTTGCTTGCCTATGAACTTTAATGACAATAAAATTTAAGAAGCATGCTATACCTGTCCGACTTTACAAAATCTTTCATGACCTTATATTGTTAAGGTGGTAAAATTTATCATCAGAGTTAATAATTTATAAAGTCTTTATTTGTTTGCAGAATGAAATGCAATTTATAAAGATCTTTAATATTTTATGATTTTGAAAATTCATATAAATCATTGTATTCAGGACTATCCTATGAATTGCCTAATTGCTGTTCAAACAATACTAGCAGTCCCTATAATGCAATGACCATTGTCCAAACTGTACAATGGCCAGTGTTTGAATTGTATTCGAGTCAATGAGCAGTGCTCGAATTGTTTATTTGGAAATGACAGAATCATATTATAATGTGAATGATGTCCAAAAATAATGAAATTTTCATACTTGTGATTTTAAAAATACCATAACTTTAATATATTATACCTGTTCTGCCTAAAGTGTGCAAGTTCTCACACTTTTTAAAAAACATATTGTGAAACATATTGTGCACCTTTTGTACTTCTTCTTCTTCTATATAATTAGTTTCCGCCTCTTGTTCAGACGAACCTCCATTTTGAATGATATAAAATCATTATAAAATCCTTTGGAGTAATAAAAGTTGCAGTTAAAAACAGTTTTGCAATAATCCGTTTGAATACTTGGCTACAACTAAGATACTGGCTACGGCTACGGCTAGGTTAAAAACTAATGTAGAATAAAATAAAATCTGTACATTATTCTTAATTGTGAGGTACGATACTGAACTAGTGCTGTAAAAAAGTGTTTGTAATTACAAAGTAGTTAGATGCAGATTTAAGAAACTGAACTCGATGTCTTCTCTAGTTGGATTCAGCAATTATATCTTTTCAAGCAGTTTATGATATTTTATATAGTTTCTTGCAAATCATTTTCGACAGGGTTGTGATAATGCTTTTTTTCATAAAATAATTCTGACATTATATCCCACAATAGGCAGTGTAGTTCTGGCAAGAAACCATGTGATTCAAGCCATGTGGTTCATCGTTGTGAACCACATGCATCTCATTATCTGACGTTGTTATGTAAACAATGGGCAGTGAAGTGATGACGTCACAATGTTTTGACGCTCTCATTGGTCGATGTGGTTGCTAGGGATCTTTTTGTGGCCATTCAAACAAAATAGTGCCTCTTGAAATTATTAATTATTATCACTGCAGGTCTGTTTTTATTGTGGGATATAAATAAAACTTAGTGGGAGTGTGGTTCACAGCAATGAACTTCACTCATGTCAGGTCTGCTGCAGAATAAACACTCGTCCTTCGGACTCGTGTTGTATTCTTCCGCGACCTGACATTCATGAGGTTCATTGCTGTGAACCACACTCCCATTAAGTTTTATTATAATACCATATTTCATTTATTAATGATCTATTTAGATTTATTTAGATTTATATTGATTTTCATCAATTTTTATTAAGGTTTTGGCCACTTTTCAAAAAAGTACTCAGTACTTGTACTTGTACTCGTAGAATGTACTTGTACTCGAGTACATTTGTATTTTGCTGTACTTGTACTTGTACTTGTACTCATGATCTGTCAAGTACTTGTACTTGTACTCGAGTACATTTGATGTACTCGTGCCCATCCCTATTGACCACTGCTGTACTCTCTTGAAGTGTGAACAGCTGGTTGTTCCACTTGGCGTCTCCTAGAACTATGTTCCGGTAACTCCTCTGATGCTAAGTAGTATTATCCTGTGCTGGTCCTTCCTGCGGCGATTTGTTGAGATGTCTTCCTTAAGTGTTTATCAAGGTCCGAAGTGCCATAAGAGTCCCAAGAGTCAATAACATTATCAGGGTGAAATGCCTCAATGATTTCCAAGCTTTGACGATAGATTCCATTAGCCGGAATCATTCGAGTAATGTCCGCAAAGTCTTTGGCACTTGATACTTGAGGGGGCGAATGTGCAGAAGATAATGCGTCAACTGTCTGAGGCCCCGAATTCGAGGTCCCTAACCAAGGAGTCGACCATTTCCCTCCTCCAGAAGCTGATTCTGCCAGTTGCGAAACAGATGGGGTCTGCTGGCCAGAAGGCGCCACCTGGATGTTCTTGGTGGAAGTCGATCCCGGGAGAGGCGACACGGTCATGACCTTCGTTGAAACAGCTGCCGTACCATCTGCATCGACAGTGGTATCTGTTCTCATTGTAGTTTCTGTTGGGATACACACTGTTTCATGAAAATCAAGCAATGCTGATGTATGGGTCCACTGTAGTCTTGACAATACCCGTAGGTAGCTATGGTTGCAGACTCTGCGTCTATGTTGGCAACACTTTCTTGCAACTGACCAATACCAGTCTTACTGTCTCGTACAGCGGACCCTTTACTATGTATTTATCAAATCACCTGAGTGAAAAAGTCAGTTTCACACAAACAGTGCCCGTATATTGTCACTGATAGCCACTGATAAGTCAATTAATGACAGTCACAAAATGCTCACAAATTCCTGGAAAAGTCTTCAGGTCCTGGGTTCAAAACCAACGAAATCCAAGGAATCTTCTGAATCTTCCGTTCCACAATGGTTCTCAGTCACACGAAAGGGTCCAAACCACGAGGAGTCCAAGCGGGGATTCCCACACCAGTCCAAGGGGTCCACAACCAGGGATCTTCGAAGCAAGACGACAGGCAAAAGTAGCAACGAATGGCAACTCAGAATTCCACTCACGAATAGCAGTAGGAAATTGTCCATTCACGAAATAGCCAACCAGTCTGTCCGCTGTAGCTGCAAGTCCCGGGTCCAAATTCATGGAAACTCCAAAGTCTGGGAAATTGGCAAGTCTGACCTCTTCTCAACCAATCCAAACCAAAATGGAACCACGCTCTGCTACCATGTAACCAACTATGCCGTGGATAGACGAGAAGTACTGCAGTTGGTTTAAATTCAAATCCATTTATTCCAGATATGTACAATAGTGGAACCGCATGTTCACACTCTCAGATACAAAGTACCATTCAGTAACCATTCAGGTATAACCATTCAGGTATAACCATTCAGCCTATAAAGTAAATAAAACCAATAATGAATATATATACAAATGATACAAATTAATAACTAACTGACTGAACAAATATATGAAATATATAATTGGTAAATTGGTTAATATGCTGAAAGCATGACTTACCCTAATTAGGCTGAACATAACCAAAATGAAGCTGTGCTCTCTTCAGTGTCTGAGCTAAGAATGAATATCTAATCTGGCATGGTCCAATTACCATGCATCAGTGCACACATGAGTTAGAGGCACTGATAGGATTAAAACAACACATGAAGTAAGAGGCCTGAAACAGGTATGCTTGATCAGCGTTACACGACCATATATATCTACTTGACCAACAGACCAGCCCGCCACCAATTAGCAAAGTCGGGGTTTACGTCGTTTGACAACTTTCATTCATCTCCGTCCAAATACATGTTATGGTACCATATTCTATGTCATAAAAGAGGAAAGCAACCATGAACAAAATAAATTACAATTACAAATGTAACCCAAGTCATTCTTATCATTTATGAAGTCTCATGATGTTCCTTTGTGTTTGTAATGCAAATGGTCTAAGTCAGGACCAGAACCTTGCTTGCAGAATCCAAATTAATTCATATTACCAGTACAAAACATGGACAATACATGCATTCAATTTTTTTGGTTTAGTTTATGTCTAACGAGTGTTTCTGGTTATGACAGCCCCGGTATTGGTCAAACAGCATGCAATGGTCTTCATACTCGAAAGCTGAATGATATTTCACTCTCCATAGAATTCCTAAAATACTTTTGCACATAATTTTCTGCCGCATATTTTTCTCTCACAAAAGTCTCTCTGGAATCACATAGGCTATTTGCATGAGACTTCCTCTTTAAGAAATTGAAGTCACTTCTTAAATTTTTCCTCTGATTTATGCTCACAGAGGCAGAAGAAGAAAGCAGTCAGGAATAGCGCAAACATGAGCTTCAAGAAAAGTTGTATATAGGTTTCTGACTATGATTGCAGTATGACCAGTGATGGAAGTGTCTAAGTTCAAATGATAGGTTTGCTTGTCTTTGTGTAATAATCATTGAATCCCATAAGAACTTTTCAAACAATTACTGTTTAAAAATGTACCACCAATTCTGGAAGTTGTCATCTTTAATATATTTCTAATGTCAAATTGAATTGTCAAGTCATTTATGAAAAGAATATGTTGTAGAATTGGTAATCCCTCGAATATCCATGGCTGTAAAAAGTTGGGCAACAACTCGTATTCTACTGCTGGTTACTCTGGGCATCAATCAATTAAAATTTGAAGAAGTTAACTTGAGTGTGACTCTCATGCAAATTTCTCATCTGACTGTTGTTGACTAGAATCCTTGGGAAAATTGTATGCAAAACTGCCACAGTAAATTCTATTCAATGTTACCAGAGTTAATTCAAGCAAAACGTGGCAATGGTGTGAAATGTCAGTAACCTTTAGGCAAAGATGGATTCTGCAAGCCTGGAAGTGAAGTATTGTCACTGGCAGAAAGTCTTTCGACTGCACAGACATGCACAGCATACAGAATGTGATTTAAATGCGGAAATGACATAGATATTGAAGCTTTGACAACAAATTTTGAATGCACGTTACAGATGGATAAGATATGTGGAAAATATTTCAAATTGAATTTTGATGCATTGCTATAATTTGACCATGCAAACAATAAACGGAGACAAAAATAAGCAAGTAACCCTTAAGAATCACAGGTGGCAAGGCTTTGTTGTTGCCTCAGCCTTGTACTTTAAGAAGTCATATATATTATCATGACCAACTAAAAATCCTGTATTTATTATTTGACATGACATTGAAACTTTTTAGAAGCAGGCCACCTAGTAATCGTAACCAATATTCCTATGAATCCTGTCACATTAAAGGCCAGTAAGTGTGAGTAATGAGTCATTCATTGTGATGTTCAAAATCTTAATTTATGTTGTAGCAACACATCTATTCCTTGGCAGCTTAGGTGAGATTATATGCCTCAGAAAGGTAGCTGTATGATGGATTTATCTTGATGTCTCACAAAATCCTACATGAGGTCAGGGGGATTATACTGATATTCTTGTTGAATCAGAAATGTTCCAGCTTTTGACTTACTGCACATCTGACTACACTAGCTGGGTCATAAAGAGTAGCTCTTATAATTTCATAATATATGATATTGATATATAAATAATGTGTATATATAATAACTGGAGTAAATATGGTGGTTTTGTGGCTCTTTTTTTTCATTTATTTCTTTGAAAGCAGTTCTTGTTAAAGGTGGAACTTTTATTAATATGGGAGCTGATTCATTCCTTGGATGGGTTTCATTCAGGCCTACAGCCACTGGTGCAGTGAGTGACTGGACCAGGTTTTAACCAACATCATCCAGCTTGCAAGGTAGCTCTACTAACCATTATGCTATGAACCACACAAGTTCACATATACACTTGTGTACCGTTTGCTCTACGCGAAGCGACCTAGTTAATCATAAAATCTTAAATTTTAGACAAAAAACCAATGTAATGACAATATTTTTTTTTTTTTTTTTTTTCAAAAATATTTAGGCTGGGTAACAGGATCCCAACAGATTGGGTTTTTCACCTGGCCCAGTAAATATGACATAGCCGGTATGCTGTATTTATGACATAGCTGGTATGCTGTATTTATGCATCTGACATCTTGATGTGAAATTTCAAGCTTTAAATATTTAGCAATCAAAAGATTTTGTGATTCTATTGAAAAATGCACTAAAATTTACTAAAACTGCCTCATCTCCCAGAAAACTTAACCAATTGATTCAAATTTTTTTATGTGTATTGTGTGTACAGGAAGACAGCATACTGGCTATACAGCAATGTTTGCTGCTTGCTTTATATATGAAAACTGGCAAAATGTATACAAAGAAAATCCTTAATTGGGTCACTTGGTGAGTACACAGTGTATATCCAAGATCTTGTACAATATAGAGCTTTTTTATATTGATATTCCATTTTAGATCCCTTACTTGGACTATGTTTTTCCTAAATTATGTAGACGAAACACAGTAATCTTACATGAAATCTCCCAGATTTTGCATTATTAGATGGCTTTTGAAAGGTTGTTACTGTGTGATGGACTGATCGCGTGAAGATGAAGAACTTACATTTTTAGTTGGTGTTTATTTAGCTTCTGACTTCACAGCTAGGGCTTTCACTCTGTTGCCAAGTGTGGCCCTGTAATCTGACTGCTTAAGAATCATACGTGGAGTCACTAGATGGATCAAGATTATTTTCTTTCTTACCAGTTTTTGTCATTATCTTTTCCTTCTGTGTAGGTCCTTATCGTATGCCCAAGATCCTCCAGACCTTCTGATTATATGTACAATAATGTTCAATAACAAATGCTATGCTCAAGTGTAATACATGGACAGACACTGAACTGGAGACAAATAAATTGACTACAAGCCTAAGATTCTCAAAAGAAGATAGAATGTGGTAGAACTGTGATAAGAAAAAAATGGATTAGGATGAAAAGATAATGCAATGTGGAAGGATGTGATAAGATTGATCCTATTATCCTGAACCAAAAATCATACAGTACAAGGTAGATTGCGAGTGATAAGAAATAAATGGAATCATATAGTCACATGACCGTGTATGATAAATGCAGGAAAAGCAATTATTTCTAGCACTGATTCCAGTCTGAAATTATCAGGCATGACCAATTGAAAGCTGAGGTTTAAGATGATATTGTCTACTTGATTTATTTCATTTATAATATGCATGTGGATAAAAACATCCTAAATGAATAGATTATTTTGGTAATTTGTACAATTAGATTTCATTTTTGAATTCAAAGAGACTTCATGATAATTTGGCTGTATAATAATCCTATCCCTGACTAAATATAAGCAAACCATAATTCTCACATTTCAAAGCCTTGTGTATCATTATTGTTAGTGTCAGATGCAAAATCTTAAATAAATCATGAAGTGAATACCATTCTGATGCTTGGGTACTTCCATTGTGCAATTGTCCTATCACATGACAGCATCGTCATCCATCATTTTCTGACAATGCAGACAATCTGCAGATGTCCTCGGTCAAAATATAAATCACTTCCAAATATTTCTGCAGAAAGTGGCAGTTGATCATCCATTAGCGTGAAGTTAAAATATTTTCTAGGTGATGCTTCTTATCTTTTGAATTCCTTCAGGTTTTGTCTAATAACTTATTATTGTTCATGGGAGCATTTCTTCCAGTGCCATACATAGGTCCATCTTGAACTAAACAACGACTTCTTTTTTTAGAAAATATTCCTGCAATGTATTTTTATATTGTAATACTTTTAATGTGAGTCTGGGCTAAATCTATCTGAAATTCTGACTAAGTAAGGATATACGACTTTGTGTAATATGTAATATATTTTGCTCTCAGGAACAGGGTCAAGCCAAAATAGAAAAGTTCAAAAGAATTCACCCAAATAATAGTGGACATTTGAGCGTACAGACAATTACAGCAGTTAATGAGAATTCCACCAGGAGTTCTCTCTAGGGATCTTAGTTGGACGTCGCAAGCAGTTAAGGCAACCTTACGTAATTGGGAGGCACCGAGGGTGCTTCTTGGCCATGCAAGCAGTTCTTATTTTTGTGTAGGAGATCTTAGTTGGGACGGATGTCGCAAGCAGTTAAGGCAAGCTTACGTAATTCATGCTTTGAAGGTACAAAAAGAACATGCAGAGCATTGACCAATGGACCCTGTGATACAACAGAAACATCCTTTGAGCACTTTCCTGGATGATTTTTGATGCTCCTGACTGGCTTTAACTCCTTCATATCAAATGCCAGTTATCTGTGTTATTCATTTCATAGCAGCAAATCTGATCCTTTGGTAGATTAAGTGAGATTAGGAAGATGGCAGTTGTATGATAAATTTATCTTGTAGCGCCATAAAATCTAGTAGGAGGCTTATATTCTGAGTCTGAGTCTATTCTTGGTGGGTCCGACAGCTTCTACCTTCTGAATTATTGCACATGAAACTTTAAAAGTGTCATCTACATCACTTCTAACTTGGCTCTTATAATTTCTTGCATCCTTCTGACTCACAAGATGCTATATACAGTTTTTCCGTTCATATAGTTTAATTCCCTCTTATTTCTCTGAGAGGATTCTTTCTCATCCATAGACCAAAATTTTCCCAAAGTGCCTCAGAAGATTGAAGGCAATCTGCAGCTTTCCTCGGTAGAAATCTAAATTGTCTAAATAATTCTGCATGAAGTTGTGGTTGATAATCTCCTTAGCATGAAAATGCAACATTTACCTGAAGGATGTTCCTCAGTTGTTGATTTTTTTTCATGAGTCTATCACAATTATCATTTTCAAAGTCATTTGGTTTATTTTCTAAACTGAATTAATGATACTTTTTATTGCTAATATGTCTTTGGGTTAAAATGATGTCCAAAAGAAAGATCAGATCTTAACAAACCTGTTCTAATTGCCAAATTTCCATATACGAAGATAAATTCCTTCAAAAAACATTTTCAAGCTGTGGAAAACCTTTGTTTTCTATACAAATCAAGCATTCTCTTGATAATTATTTCTTATGGGACAACAACTACATTTTGTAGAACTCCAGAAGGGCTTGGAATCTTTTTTTCCACACTTATTTTAAAAGATTGGACAAAATATGAATTTTCTCTGCTGCACTGTTCTGACCAAATTCAGACAATTCAGGTACCATGCATGTATCATATTGATGAAAATTTTCTAACACTCAGCCATATTGCAATTTTCTGTCAACTTTAAGGGAAAGGTCAATTTTTTTCATAAAATAAAGTCTGCGCATATTTCATAAATTTCTCATCAAATATTCCTAAATATATTACAAATTACGAGGAAAACAGTGATTATATTTATACAAATTCCAACACTGTTCATCATTAGCCACTCCAAAGTCTCCTTTTTTTTTCAGAAATAAATCTTGTAGAATGACCATCCTGCATCTTGTACAACATTGGTATTAGTCATAACATTCTCATCCAACAAAACACATCTGCAGCCATTTCCTGCTGCAATGTTCATTCCTCTACATTTAGTGAGGTGACGCAGACAGAGAAGGTAGCATTCGTTTGCCGAACAGGTCGACAGTGAGGTGATTTCTCCTGGTCCACTGTACTTGTGGGATTCTTTCTTCTCAAATTTCACGCCAAACTCTGAAAAAAAAAACCAGATAAGTAATATTTTAAAATCTAATCCTGGACCGCGCAGCACCTTGAGCACAAACATGTAAATGCTGCCTTTAGAGATGAAATTAAGTAAATTTACAGACACAAAAATACAAAATACATTCTCTTGCAATTTAAGAGTTACGCATTACAACATCGAACTTCATAAACTGTCAAATGTTTTAAATTGTCCTATTGTACATGAACTGAAATACGATAATGTTTTCATTGCTTAGTAAAGGCCTTGTCATATACTGAAAAGTACATATATGAATTCACTGCCTACCTTTGATGTCATGTTGCCCACACTCATCACTGTCACAAACACACAAGAAATAGTTCGAACCAGGAAGACAGATTCCTGAGCCGCAGGGGTTCGCATCACATGGTGAATCGGCTAAAAGTAAAAGTAGACCAAACCAAAAAACATATCAATGGGAAGCTGCTGTGTGTCATAATGATATCAACAGTACTATATAGTTAATGATGATCATCCTCGTGAAAATCATTTGCTCATCAGTTGGTTACAGCCTGATTACATGAATACAGTGGTACCTGCGTTATGCGACTCCCTGTTGTAAGGCCAACTCACCATATGTGACTGCCTTCGGGACGCACTAAATAGTATTATTAGCGCATTTTGCACCTGACAAGAGTCCGTTCTCCCAAGAGAGACCAATTCATGACTGCAGAAGGGGCGGTCTTATAATGCAGGGACCACTGTATTAGCATTTGTTGCAATGACTGTGACAATGAGTTATTATCCAAAAATATTAAAGATTCCTTTTTGGCGTAAGCAACAGTTTGATCATAAAGATTTATAGTATATGTCCCAATGATGAATGTCAAAGACTCTCAAACTTGTTCCGAAAACATAACTTTGACTAAGAATCATTTATAATATTACATTAAAAAATTAAAAGTATTTACTTCCATTGCAGACAAGTGGTCCCAATGTGTAGTAAGACTGTTCCCAGTCGGCATCAGTGTCTCCGATCCTCAATTGCACCATTGAAAGGCCTCCTTGATTGCAATTGATCCAACTTCTTCTCTCCAGACTTCGTCATTCATGTCACAAGTGCAGTTCTTGAATTCACCTACACCAATCATATCGTTCTTTAAATTTCTTTGAGGGTATGTCATTATTTACTGCGGCAAATAATTGGATCACCGGGAGGCAAAATTAAAAATTTCAGAAAATGGCTAAAACAGTTGGGTTGGTTCACTTTGCCTTGAAATGGGTTTGTTCACTTTACCTGGCGGCTTACCCTGGGTTAGGACTAAATTGGGTTGCTTCGACCCACAATAAAAATTGCCTTGCAATAAAAATGGCCTAAAATTATGAAAACATGAAATACCAAAATTCAGGTAGGTTCACTTTATCTCCAACAGATACAATTCCTATATTACAGGGAAACCTAAAATTAAATAAGAAAATTTACTGTGAGAAGTCCTCTGTTTACCTATTTTGTCCTCCTTTCTCCTCTCCACCCTAATTCTCTTTACAACTACCTTTGACTCACCACAACTTTATCCCATATTAAGAACTCTAGTAAGACAGATGGCAATGTAATTGCTATTGGCAAATTAAAGGAGCACAATATCAAATTCTAATTCAAAAATTTATTTTTCCTTAATTAAAAGTGTAGAATAATTGCTAATCATCGAGACAAATCAAACACAATGTTGGTGATGGAGTTTAAATTGATGTTGGCTTCACGTTGATTTAATGCAATTTTAAAAGGTAGTTTAAAGTAAGGAAAGGTAGGATATGATTCGGGGGGGGGGCAAAAGGTGTGAAATGGTAAAGTAGTTGGTAATTCTTCCTTCCTGCTGGGGTAATCATATATGTACTTTATTTTGAGTTGTACTGTAAATCCATTTTGATGCATCAGCTATGTCTATTTTTTGGATTGCATGAATATTTACTAGGAAAATTTTGAGTTTCTAAAGTGAAAGATAAGCCTAATGATGTTCTTTAGGTGAATACCAAACACATTAATATTATAAAAAATTAGATTCCTGCCAATATTATATTTGAAAAGGAGGAGCATTGTGCAATCATAATTATGCACGTACAGTTTAGTTGTGGGCCCAGCAAGTATATGTAAACTTGGCTTGAGAGTAGGTAATATGAACATTTAGAAAAAAAGTTGAATTGATGTTGCATCAAATTAACACAAAGTCACCATCAATTCAACTATATTTCCATACACACTGTAGTTACATATCAGAGAAAATAGAAAATAAGTCAACTGAATGAATTCTATACATACAATTCACTAATTAAGCATTGCACTATACTCACTGTGACACAAACCACCATATTCCCTCCACCAGTTTTTAAAAATGGTGCCACCGTATTCCATGAAGCTCAGGTCAGAAGTCATTGTAGTATAGACACATTCATATTTGAAGGAATAAGAACAGAATTTTGATGAACTGACAACACTTCTAACTTGGAGCCAAGAGCTATTGTTGCATGTTATTTGGACTGGTGCTTGTAGACTCCAGTAGGAAGTCGGACTTTCAAAACGGCCAACTCTGCAATACATGAAGACCTGTGCAGCATTGTTTATGAAAATATATAATGTTGGACTAGTTTGTCCAAAACTACCATAAAACGAGGTAAAGTAGGCAATCCGGGGTAAAGCTGGCACGCAATTGTGACCCACTTAATGGCAGAATGCCAACTTTTTCTCACTGACAAGTATGGCAACTGTGCCAAGGATACCTGTGTCAGTGAGGAAAGTTGGCATTTCTTCCATTAAGTGGGTCAAAATAGCATGCCAACTTTACCCCGAATTGCCAACTTTACCCCGTTCTACGGTATATAGATAGAATAATATGGATCTACATGATTATAATTTACTGTTATCATCCATTAGAAGTTTAAATACATATAATGCGGCTGATTGAGATTATTGCATCTAACGTTTTAATTTATTTGTCAGAAAACAATTAGATGAACACAAACTTGTCGTGGAAGATTGTAGTCGCTACAACACTTGATGTGAAATTGCAGTGGACTGGAAAAGGTGAATTTCTGCCAGGTCCATCTGGATCGATTTTGAATGTTCCACTTTCTCTGATACCAATGTTGTAATAAGCTTGACATGACGGCAGCACCAGGGAATACACACCACTTTTTCCTTCAAATGAAATGAATGAAATCTATTCATTGAGAAAATTCTGTCGTGTATTTAGATTGATATTCATTTATTTCAATTGCCTGATCTGCAGTAATTTAATAACGTTTAAGTTATAACCATCTAACTTGATAAATATATATGTGTAATAACAGTGATATAAATTAAGACCTGGAAATACCAAAGACTTATGTACCATGCAATAAAGCAGTGATGATCAAGAATATCTGTGTCTTCATGGCTTGTACAACCAGCTTCATTTGGTCATAAGAAGGAAACTAATGTTTTGTTTCCAGACCAGTTTTAGCTTCTTGGCAGCTACCAATATTGATTTCAGAAAATTAACCATTATTATCTTGAAGTTCATTGCATGGATGCATATCGTAATTATTCTCTTTTACATTGTCCAGAAGACAATCAAAACACAAATAAGAAGATTGCACTAAAGAGTACAATTAAGGGGGAGGCACACACTGATCATATTATTTTATATCTTCATTACATGGATGCTTATTACGATTATTTTCTTTTGTCCAGAAGCAAGTTAAAAACACAAATTTATAAGAAGATTGCACTAAAGAGCGCAATTAAGGGGGAGGTACATACTGATCACATTGTCTTACAATGGAGCAAGGGGGCAATCATAGTTAGTTCCAATTATGACTGTTTCAGTATAAAAACATGACCACTATGTATGACTTGTCCAGTAAATGACACAACACCATATACAAATCAATGAGCAGTCAGAAATATCAAACATCTAAGGATGATGTGACAACATTTAATGACAAAACATAGGTCAACATATCAGTGCCAGATTGTATCAACGCTTAACACGGGTTATCCAAAACTATAACTTACCTTTTTACTGGGTTACTAGGTAAATAATTTAGTCACTACATAACATGAGGTCAGCTTAAAACATGGTTAAGTTATTTTCCCAGTAACCCTGTTAAAAGTAAAGTTATAGGGAGTTTTCTTTTGGATAACCAGGGTTAGGTCTAAAATTGGAGTAATGATCGAGCTTAGATTTATGAAAAGGGTTAAGGTTTGAGCTTAGGTCGACCCTTTGTTTCTTCATTTAATTTATGCAACCGATCTCCTCACAATCATGTCAATTTTCTAACATTTGACACAATGTCAAGATATCTTTCAGAAGTCTACTTACAGTACAACCCTAAATAAAGTACGACTACCCACGCAGGAAGGAAGAATCAGACACTACTTTACCCTTTCACACCTTTTGGCTCCCTCCAAATCCCTTCCAACATTTTCCTACTTTAAACTACCTTCTAAAATTACATTTAATTCACGTTTAGCACACACCAATTCAAACTCTATCACCCCCATTGTATTTGATATCTTTGATATCGTGCTACTTTGCTAATTGCAAAAATTTGACAGCTGTTTTAAGCTGTTTTAATGGAGTTTTTAATATGGGACAAGGTTGTGTAAGGAGTCAAAGGTAGTTGTAAGGAGATTTGGGGTGGAGAGGAGAAAGGAGGGCGAAAAAGGTAAACAGAGGACTTCAGACAGGACATTTTCTTACTTTATTTTGGGTTGTACTGTAGGCGTAACTGGCAAGAAAAAAGAAGAAACCTGTTGCTCACTTTATTCATATGAGCAGTGTATTTTTGTGCATGGAATGCATAATCAAGGTGAAAAGGTAAGGTGGAATATTTAAAATTAGTTACTTGCTAAGGTGCAATTACATGTAAGTATTGATGATCAACCTGCAGAGTCTGAAGTACTGTCAGGGCTTACACTTGTACCACTTGCTGTCTACAACAGGAACTATTATTCCTATCGAAACTAGTTCTAAAACACTGTGGACCGCTTCTTGTGTTGATTTTTAAAATGGCAGCAAGTTGACCATTATTATCATGATTACTTGTGTTGATTTTTAAAATGGCAGCAAGTTGACCATTATTATCATGATTACTTGTGTTGATTTTTAAAATGGCAGCAAGTTGACCATTATTATCATGATTACTTGTGTTGATTTTTAAAATGGCAGCAAGTTGACCATTATTATCATGATTACTTGTGTTGATTTTTAAAATGACAGCAAGTTGACCATTATTATCATGATTACTTGTGTTGATTTTTAAAATGGCAGCAATTTGACCATTATTATCATGATTACTTGTGTTGATTTTTAAAATGGCAGCAAGTTGACCATTATTATCATGATTACTTGTGTTGATTTTTAAAATGGCAGCAAGTTTACCATTATTATCATGATTACTTGTGTTGATTTTTAAAATGGCAGCAAGTTGACCATTATTATCGTGATTACTTGTGTTGATTTTTAAAATAGAAGCAAGTTGACCATTATTATCATGATTACTTGTGTTGATTTTTAAAATGGCAGCAAGTTGACCATTATTATCATGATTACTTGTGTTGATTTTTAAAATGGCAGCAAGTTGACCATTATTATCATGATTACATGTTCATTTATCACAATTATTCACTGTTACGTTTTAAATAAGTCACTTATAAATCCATCAATAGTTCTATTTTCCTCTCTCCAGCAGTTACTGTAGTAGTATGTTACTTGGCAGTGAAAATGCATTTGGAGTTTTCGATAATTATTAATTTATATTTTTCTGAATGGTTATAAAGTTTTTAAATGTCGCAGTAAACGATACAAGAGACCTGTCTCAGCAAAAAGTCAGCGAGATTGAAATCACTCCCCCCCCCCCCTGAGATTAGTCACAGTCAGTAAATCTGGCCTCATAAGCCTCATCAGTTGGCTTCTTTATCTTTTTCAATTAATTTTTTTATTTCAAATTTATACTATTTCGACCAAAAATAAAAAAATTGTCATGACTGCACTTCCGCTAAGTTCTCTGCATGTGTCCTGTACTTCAGACTAATTTGAGTGGATGGATGGACGATTTGGGCTTAACTTCCTGTATTAATGCACTTTACAGGCTAAATAGGACAGAAGGAGGACACGGCAATGAAGTGAAGAATGATTGAAACAGCCATCCAACGTAGGTCCAGCTGACCCGGCAACAGTTTGAGTAATGAGGTAAATCTCTCTGGTTCTAAATAAACAGAATCGGTGCTTGAAGCAGCAAATTGGTTTATTAAACATTTTTCACACATTGTACAACAGTGACTTCATACACAACGATGGGGAAAATGCAAATACACTAGTTTTAATAAATCAAATCAGAAATTATTCCAAATCAAATTCCCTTTCATAACACAGAAAAAAAACATTATCATCAACACTGAATGTCTGATGAATAAGTTATTATGATCCAAGGTCACTCAACATGAAATGTTAAAAGTAAATTTATCATTTGTTTTATCAGAAATACATCTTGTAGAACGACCATCCAGCATCCTGCACAACATTAGTGTTAGTCATAACATTCTCGTCAAACAAAACACATTTGCAGCCGTTTCCTGATGCAATGTTTATCCCCCTACATTTAGTGAGGTGACGCAGACAAAGAAGGTAGCATTCGTTTGCTGAACAGGTTGATAGCGAGGTGATTTCTCCTGGTCCACTGTACTTGTGGGATTCCTTCTTCTCAAATTTCACTCCAAACCCTGAAAAACAAGAAATTACAGAAAATGAAATCTTGAGGTCGGAGCTTTGACTATAACTATTTTAGCTTACAATACAAAGGTATTGCATGTGCTGCCTTCTAAAATGTGAAAACTAAGTGCACACTACAACTTTGCAGCCATAGTCATAAAGACAGCAAAAAAAATCTTAAATTTTCTGTTTTGCCATACAGACTTAAAGTGGAACAATTTTTCGCGAAGTCATGAGTGGTATATTAGGTTAATAAACAATTTTAGATAAACCTACGTTTGATGTCATGTTGGACACACTCATCCTTGTCACAAACACACAAGAAATAGTTTGAACCAGGGAGGCAGATCCCGGAGCCACAGGGGTTTGCGTCACATGGAGATTCAGCTGAAAGATACAAAAATAGAGTATGCTTCCTGTGCAATCAGGTTTTTTAATTCTTAAGTTTATGCAATTTTGACAAGTCTGTAGGATTCCTGCAAAATGTAAGTACAAATAATGATGATTTCAATGATCAATATTATTTTTATACTTTTTTGCGATTTGTTAATGATGTTAATTTTAAGGTTTATCCTAGCCAAGTAAATATTTACATGGATAACACTCTGCTGTATAACCCTGGACAAAATGTTTCAACATAGCTTTCCCTGGTTTATTATAAAAATGTTTTACTTCCATTGCAGATAAGCGGCCCCAATGTGTGGTAAGATTGCTCAACGGGGGCATCAACGTCTCCGATCCTCAATTGCACAATTGGAAAAGCATCTTTAATTGCAATATGTCCAGCTTCTTCCCTCCACACCCCATCGTTGCGGTCACAAGTGCAATTTTTGTATTCACCTGTAAACAATTTGCATTGATCAGACAATTTCTTTGTTGCAAAAGAGTCTGTATTCCATAATGTCATAATATCTATTGATAAATATCAGTGATATTTAACATGATATTACCCTGGAATTAACTTAATGCTATTCTGTCTCCAGGGAATAGTCAGTAATAGTATTTCTTCACTTAAATAGACAAACTATTCATATTGTTTTGGTCTCATTTAAGTCATAACAGGTCTCTGTTGGAAAAATAAAGTCTATTAAAACTCACTGAATCCTGAAAAGCTAGTAATTGTGTTGATTGGAAGCGCATAATATCCTAAACGAGTATCAGCTCACTTTCTTTTAAAGCTATGGGTTTTATATTACCTAGAATGTGCGGAATTGATGGCCTTAATATATGCCTATGGTTATCAGATTAAAATTTTAGACATAAGCATGTGAAAGTGCACTATTAATACAACTAAATACTTTGCATTGGGCACACGAACTGTGACACAATCCGCCATATTTTCTCCACCAGTTATGATAAATGGTGCCATCATAAGCCATGAACTTCAGGGCACCACTCATTAGAACATATCTGCATTCATATTTGAAGGAATAATAGCAAGATGTCGATGAAGTCACGACGCCTCTAACTTGGGACCAAGAACTCAGGTTGTAGGCTATCATGACTGGTGCTCTCCCAGAGCTGGTAGAACGGGGATTCTGAATACGTCCCACTCTGCAAAATAAGATATGAAAAGAAAAAATAGGAAAAACTTTATAGGGACACAAAAATCACCCGATGAATATTGTACAAACTTCGCAAAATAAAATAAAATATGAAATTGGAGCCCAATCAAATATCACTTTTCAGACACAAATAACTTCATAAGTTTTAATATCAAAGTTTTCTCTACTAAAGACATTGAAATCTTACTTGTAATGATTGACTATGGTCTCAACAACATTCAATGTGAAATTGCACTGGACTGGAAAAGGTGAATTGTTGCCAGGCCCATCTGGGTCAATTGTGAATGTTCCACTTTCTCGAAAACCCACATTGTAGTAAGCCTGACATGATGGTAGTGCCAGAGAATACACACAACCTGGAAAAGATAACGGAATAAAATTTATTTAATAAAATGATAGAACACCTGATGTCATATAGAATCACACTTCGGATGATTTTCATCTCAAAGGGCTAGTCTTAAACAATGCTCACTAACATTGATAAATGTTGATTATTGAACTACAAAAAGTCAGTTTGCAATTGTTTTGTATAAACCTGAATGATATAAAATCAGGAACTTACCAAACAATAGGGATTTGATGATGAACAATACCAGTATCTTCATGACACAGACAGCTTGCTTGACTCTCTCACCAACAGGACAATAATGACTTGAATTTAAATATATTTCAGTAAACGATGGACATGTTTATATCGATTTTAACCATAATTACTTAATTTACTGTTATTATTGTCATCACATGGATAATTATGACAATTACTTACTGTTAAACTGTCAACGTGCAACTCAATTTACAGAAATTAAGAAATTTTCCTACTTACCGGCTGCAAGAGTATTGTAGTTATTCCAACTCGGCAGGAAATTACAAAGGATTATGCAATATTTGGAGACCCGTTTGTTTGTGCGCAGTGTAATCTTCTCAAACAGTATTACCACCACTACCCCGCTGGTTGGTAGGGCTTTACTGGGCTGCCTCATAGAAGCATTATTTGGTTACAATATGAACATACGACCATAATGTTGTATTATTTTAAAGGGCATTACTGAAAAACAGCATGCTTATTTTGCTGAGTAATTAACCCTTTTAAAATATATTTATAAATAAAGAAATGTGTTATGTTATCTTGTAATCCAGGTTACCATACACTGTAAATTTTGAATTTGGAGTTTGCTTAATTGATTGAGTGAGATGGTTGCACAATTCTTTTGAGCCAAGATAGCTTGTTGTTTGCAAGTTATAACAACATAAAGATTATCAAAACAGCAAGCTATCATGACTCAAACAAATTGTGCAACCATCTCACTCAATCATTTGAGCTAACTCAGAATTTCAGAATTTACAGTGTAAGGTGTACCATATTTTGATGTCTTCTTTATTGATCATCTGGCCTCATCCGGTTTGGCTCCAATGTCACGTCTTTGTGATAACATCTGTTAGGAACAATTTTAGGACAACATTGGTTTTTTGAGATACCAGAGGGGTTTTATGAAAAAACTTAATGGGAGTGTGGTTCACAGCAATGAACCTCATGAATGTCAGGTCGCGGAAGAATACAACACGGGTCCATTTTTATGAAGTTATAGCTATAGTTTTATATGTATATATTGGAGATGATGATAGTCTACAGAACTGTGCTGAAGGTAAAATAAGATAAAAAGAAAATTTATGGAAATAGAAAATAAGGAATCTGAAGGATCTTGACTTACAACTGTCTGACTCTAGGGTTGGATTCTACTCTTGCCAGTAAAAGAAGTCGAAAGAACGATGTCAGGGCCAACCAGAAATATAAGTCCTTCATGACAGAAAGATTTTGCCTGTCCAAAGCTGTATATTGGATGAATTTCAAGGTTTATCATCTTAAATAAATCATGGAGTGAACGCTTTTATGATACAAGGGTATCTCCATTGGGAAATTTGTGTATCACATGACAGCATTGTCATCAATCATTTGCTGACAATGCAGACGATCTGCAGCTGTCTTTGGTAAAAACACAAATTGCATAGAAATACTGCAGAAAGTGGCAGTTGAACATCAGTTTTTTTTTTGGAATACAGTGTTATTTTTGGGTGATGCTTCTAAACTGGATAATTCCTTCTGGGGTCAGCCAGAGTTTGTCCATTAAAAGTCAACTGGTTTATTATTTCAAACTTTTTTTGTTCTGTTAATTGAAAGTTAGCTTATCATTGTTTATTGGAGTGTATCTTCCAGCACCACAAGGCTATCCCAGTTCTTTATTTCAGAAAAGGCATGCTGGTACTTTTTTTACATTGCAGAACTATAAATGCCAGTTCGGGAATGATTCATTTGTGTCTCATGTAACTCTTTCAATTACAAGAACTGGGTCAAGCCAAAAATTATGGATGGATGGATGATTGGGGCTTTATGTCCTGTATTTATTCACTTGGTAGGCTAATTAGGAGAGAAGATGGACATGGCAATGAGGCAAAGGACAAGCCAAAAAAGAAATAGGTCCAGATAGTTCACCTTAACAGAAGTAGACATTTGAGCAAACAAACAATTCCAGTAGTTAATGAGAATGCCACCAGGAATTCTCTCCAGGGATCTCTGTTGGGACGGATGTCCCAAGCAGTTAAGGCTACCTTATGTAACTTGAAGGCACCTGGGGTGCTTAATGGCTGTGTAAGCAATGGTTTTGGTTTTGGAGATCTAGTATAGGCCTTCCATAAAATGTTCAGTGGAATCTCTTCTGTAGTTGTATCGCTAATGTAATAAAATGCTCAAGTCAGATTTATCTACCCACATATCTCAGGAGGAAGACAATCATGTACTGCAAGTCATTCTTCAAAATAAAATGTTTCATGATGTTCCTTTATGTTAGTAATAATGTAAAAGTAGTTTTTTTTTAAGTCGGACCTGTCAATCCGCCATGCTAGTAAAGTCACACAATTATATATGATCGCAAGTGCACAATGCATGCATTTCAATGCTGTTTGAAGATTTGTCCTGGTTCTCTCTGAAGAGTGTTTCTGTTCCTGACACTCCCGTTTATCGGACAGATTACAGATGACAAAACTGCTTTACATAGAATTCCCGAGAGTAGTTTTCAATATAATTCTTCCACATATTCCTCAATATGGGACTCCTCAAATGTCAGATAAGCCTTTTGCATGAGACATGCTCTTTTTAAAAGAGCTTGAAGTCAACTTCCTGAAATTTCCCCTGACGGATGCTCACAACATCTGAAAAAGACAGTAGTTAGGAGTTTCGGTGACGTGAGCTGTAAACAGAGTAGTCTGGAATATCTCATAGCTGGCTGACAGAGCTTCTATGATGGACATCTCAACTATTAAAATGCCAGGTTTGTACTGCACCTGCAATTCGAAGTTAGCATTTATGAAGCCTCAGATGCATAGCTGACAGCTTGTAGCACAGCACTATGAGGCATGGACCTGATTTGTTGCGTCTCTGGTAACCATGACACCAATTTTATGGCCATTCGACATTTGACAAGAATTAAGCATTAGCTTGCATGACTACCTTCAACTCAGTACCTTGACAGTCAGTTTGAAAACATATTTGCATAATCTGTCGATCATATCTAGTGAAAGTAAAAGGAAACCTTTGATTGAGTCTGCATAGATTTAGTTTATTATACAATAAAATATAAGCATATTACATAATATATATATTTCACGCTAAACAGCACTAAATACAAGTTGAATCCCTCAATAAATAATTTTATCAGAAATACATCTTGTAGAATGACCACCCGGCATCTTGTACAACATTAGTGTTGGTCATAACATTATCATCCAACAAAACACATCTGCAGCCATTTGCTAAGGCAATGTTCATCCCCCTACATTTAGTGAGGTGACGCAGACAAAGAAGGTAGCATTCGTTTGTTGAACAGGTTGATAGTGAGGTGATTTCTCCTGGTCCACTGTATTTGTGCGATTCCTTCTTATCAAATTTCAGTCCCAAACCTGAAGAACAAAATATTATAGAAAATGAAATGACGTTGATCAGAGCTTCGATTTTGACTCTTTGAGCTTATAGTATGGTCTTGTACATGCAACCTTATCAAAAGTGAATTATATCTTTTTGGCCAATACAGTCATGCAGGGTAGACTTACTGGTGTATTTGATTCTGGTGATCAGAGTGATTTGAATCACATATTTTGTGACCTGAATCAAACTGTGTGGATCAGTGATCTTAATCCAGAACAGGATCAGAGCTGAAAAATATATGGATCTACGAATCTAGATCAGGATTGACACGTCATGTTTGTTTCGTGCTGGATCCTTGGACCACAAATTTTCAGGACCCGATCCCCAAGCGTCCTTGATCTGGATCACTGATCCATGAATCCAACCCCGGATCACAGATCATTTCAGATCAGCTGAAACAAACTCCCAAATCTATCTGCATGTCATTTGATTCAATTTATTTGGAACTAAAACAATTGCACATTGCAACACTGCATCTGCAGTAATATAAACCGCAATACATCTCTAAATACGATAATGTTTTCATTGCTTTGCAAAGGCCTTGTCATGTACTGAAAAGTACATATATGAATTCACTGCCTACCTTTGATGTCATGTTGCCCACACTCATCATTGTCACAAACACACAAGAAATAGTTTGAACCAGGAAGACAGATTCCAGAGCCGCAGGGGTTCGCATCACATGGTGAATTGGCTACAAGTAAAAGTAGACCAAACCAAAAAACATATCAACAGGATGCTGCGAGACAACTTGATGGATCACACAGTGTGACATCACAATATCAGCAGTACTGGTTGATGATGATCCACATAGAGTGTCATTTGCTCGTCAGTTGGCTACAGGCTACTTACATGAATACAGTGGTACCTGCATAATAAGACCCCTGTTGTCAGGCCAACTTGCCTTATGTGAACGCCTTTAAGAATCCGGACGCACTAAATAGTATTTTTAGCGCATTTTGCACCTGACAAGAGTCCGATCTCCCATGAGAGACCAATTCATGACTGCAGAAGGGGCGGTCTTATAATGCAGGGACCACTGTATTAGCATTTGTTGCAATAACTGTGACAATGAGTGATTATCCAAAAATATTAAAGATGCCTTTTTGGCGTAAGCAACAGTTTGATCATAAAGATTTATAGTAGGCCTATATGTCCCAATGATGAACGCTAGATATTGTTAAAATAACCTTTAGTATTAATTGTATTGTCTTATTTGAATGTGTAAACCGTGGACATGTATTGAACTTCTAAATTCTGGTGCAAGTGGCAAATTCACCACCTGGTGTCAGCCAGCCAAATGTAATTTTAATATTCTTTGGTCCAAATAAATTGAATTAAATTGAATAAAATTGAATTGATAATAATACATTAAAAGTATTTACTTCCATTGCAGATCAGTGGTCCCAATGTGTGGTAAGATTGTTCCCAGGTGGCATCAGTGTCTCCAATCCTCAACTGCACTATCGGAAAGGCCTGTTTGATTGCAATTGTTCCTACTTCTTCCCTCCAGACGTCGTCATTCATGTCACAAGTGCATTTCATGAATTCACCTGCACCAATCATATGCATTTTTAAAATTTTGTTGAAGGTTTAATGTCATTATTTACAGGGGCAAGTTATTGGATCGTTGGTAGGCAAAATTTCAAATTTTATCCAAATTTAACACACCCAGGCATACTCTACAATGGCAATGAATCTCAGTGCATTTTTTACGTAGAAACTGGAGACCAAATAGTTTCCCAGTGAACAGATTTGGTCTCCCAGTCATTGCCAAATTGACCTCATGGGGACACCCATTATCTCTAGAGATTCTCATCAATGTCACATTTCATATCTCACATATCAGAGGAAATAGAAAATAAGTCCAAGTGAATGAATTCTATATACTATACAATTCACTAATTAAGCATTGCGCTATATACTCACTGTGACACAAGCCGCCATATTCCCTCCACCAATTTTTAAAAATGGTGCCACCATATGCCATGAAGCCCAGGTCAGAAGTCATTGTAGCATAGAGACATTCATATTTGAAGGAATAAGAGCAGAATTTTGATGAACTGACGACACTTCTAACTTGGCGCCAAGAACTCTTGTTGTATGTTATTTGGACTGGTGCTTGTAGACTCAAGTAGGAAGTCGGACTTTCAAAACGTCCAACTCTGAAATACACACAGACCTGTGCACCATTGTTCATGCATATATATAATGTTAAACTAGTTTGTCCAAAACTATATAAATAGAATAAGATAGATAGATAGATAGATATGCTAAGTGCAGCCCTCTAAGCCCAGTTCTGGGCGCTCACGAGGCTTGGTTGAAGAGATGGGAGAGAGAGTGGGAGTCCTCAGCATGTTACACATTTACCCCATATCAGGGATCTTTTACTTGCCCAGCATAGACACTGATACAAGGACACGCCAATTTAATGTCTCATCCGAATGACATCCAGCTGGAATTTGCTTATGAAGCTACACTGAAAAGTGGATAATAATGTGGATCTACATGATCGTCATTTACTGTTATCAGTCATTTGAAGTTTAAATACATACAGTACAAACCAAAATAAAGTAAGAACATTTTCTGTCAGAAGTCCTCTGTTTACCTATTTTGCCCTCTTTTCTCCTCTCCACCCCAAAACTCCTTACAACTCCCTTTGCAACAACTTTAGCCTACATTAAGAACTCTATTAAGACAGCTACCAATTTAACTGCAATTAACAGAGGTACAAATTATCAAGTAAATCAAAAACAATGGGGGTGATTGAGTTTAAATTGATGTTGTTTAAGGCCTATCTCAAAAATAATGAAGCCACACAGCTGGTTTTCACTGAGGGTCACAAATTTTGATAACAGCTCTATGAATCAACTTCATATTACAGTCTTGCCTTAAATAAATTCTTATGCCAAAATCCTGAAAATTTCATGGCAATTCGTCAAAAGATTATTGAGATAGAGATGAAAGTATATCGGAAAACATGCATTTTTTCACTTATTTAGCGTGACATAGACTTTTTCACCTGATGAATTCTACCAATTTCACAAAGTTTGACATGTTCCATTGCTATTTCCTTTTACTTTTTGGAATCTCCACATCCCCAGGCTTCATAAATCCATTGAAACAAGCACTCCCATCCACTTGTTTTGACATGATTGAGTTATTGGGTTCAAAGGTTGACTTTGTAAAATTGAATCAAATTTGAAAGTTCCTGATCAGAAATGTTCTAGTTTCCCTTTAGCATATTTCAGTTGAATCTTTTTGCCATTGAGATCTGGTATTACATCTACTTATGTGTTTTGGAGCTTTTTATGATTCTGGAAAATCTAGTTCACGGAAAAATTCCAATGAATAACTGGAAAGGTGAATGTGTCGCACGCGTAACGCCGAGAGTACTTTCAAATGGTACAGAGCTATGGAAGCTCTGTTTTTAATCTATGATATTTTATTAATCTATGAATTAACCCAAGTTTTTGACTGGTTTCTGGTGATTAAATTCAAAAGTTATGTTCGTCGCACGCGTAACGATCTGAAAAATTTTGATCATATTCAATTTTTTTTTTGACAAACAGTGAAGCGATCATTCTAATATTACTTGGAGTGAAAATTAACAATTAATTTCCATAGTTGGAGTACGTTTCATTGCCTAATTCCAAAAACATTTATGGAGCATTTTCTAAAATTTGGGGCCAAATTGTCTAAAAAGGCAATAAACAGTAACAAAATATTGTAAATGGATGTACTTACAATCAGCTTTTTATGTCGAAAAATGGCCAAAAAATCACACTTCTATCATCATTTGCTGAGCAGACATTCACTTCGGTGGCACTTATTTGGTATCAATTTGAAGCCCACATATAGACGCATAATATAGGGCAGTTAAAATCATTTTAAACGAAAAAATATGCTTCAGGGGTTAATATATGTAAATTTTGGAAAGAAATATCCGAAAAATTTCAAAAATTGGGTGTTTCTCAAAATATATTTGGTGTATTTGAATGACAATCGTCCAGAAGACTTTTAAAAATGTGCCAGTTATTGTCAAATAAAGAAAATGGATTTAAGTTCATGACAAATTACCATTCAGTCTAGATATGTTTCACTGCCATGAAAACTTTTAAAAATCCTATAATATTCAGCTGTTATCAAATATTTAAACTCATCAAAGCACCATGGCCAATATAGTTTCTGGAACTTAAATATGTTCTTTACAATATGCTTAGGTCATTTCATACAAAAATACATTTGAAAATTTTGATGGTCATGTCACACTTTGGCTTCATTATTTTTGAGATAGGCCTTAAATAAGATTTTAATGTAATTTTAAAAGGTAGTTTCAAGTAGGTAAATGTAGGAAATGATTCAGAAGTAGTCAAAAGGTGTGAAAGGGTAAAGTAGTGGCTGCTTCTTCCTTCCTGCTGGGGTAATAGTACTTTATTTTGGGTTGTACTGTATAATACGGCTGATTGAGATTGTTGAATCTAACATTTTATTTTCTGATCTATATCTGTCGAAAAACAATTAGATGAACACTAACTTGTTGTGGAAGATTGTAGTCACCACAACACTTGATGTGAAATTGCAGAGGACTGGGAAAGGTGAATTGTTGCCAGGCCCGTCCGGATCGATTTTGAATGTTCCACTTTCTCGGATACCAACATTATAATAAGCTTGACACGATGGCAGTGCCAGGGATTGCACACAACTTTTTCCTTAAAATGAATTGAATGAAATATGTTCATTAAAACAACTCTGTCGATAACTGCCTTGTATTTAGATTTGAATTTATCTCAATTGCTTGATCTGCATCAATTTTATAAAATTTAGTTACAACCATCTAACATGATAACTATACATGTATAATAACTGTGATATACAATTAAGACCTGGAATTTAAAAAAAACTTACCATGCAATACAGCAGTGATGATCAAGAATATTTGTGTCCTCATCGCTTGGGCAACTAGCTTCATTCAATCATGAGAAAGAAACTAATGCTTTGTTTTCAGACCAGTTCCAGCTTCTTGATGGCTACAAATATTGATTTTGACAAAAACAGAAAAGTAACCATTATTATCTTCATTACCTGGTTGTTTATTACAATTATTCTGTTTTGTCCAGAAGCTAGTTACAAACACAAACAAGAAGATTGCACTAAAGAGCGCAATTAAGGGGGAGGTACACACTGAACATATTATTTTATATCTTCATTACTTGGATGCTTATTACAATTATTCTGTTTTTCCCGAAGCAAGTTAAAAACACAAATAAGAAGACTGCACTAAAGAATGCAATTAAGGGGGAGGTACACGCTGATGACATTGTCTTACAATGCAGCAAGGGGGCAATCATAGTTAGTTCCAATTATGGCTGTTTCAGTATAAAAACATGACCACTATGTACAGTACAACCCAAAATAAAGTACGATTACCCCAGCAGGAAGGAAGAATCAGCCACTACTTTACCATTTCACACCTTTTGACTACCTCTGAATCACTTCCTACTTTTACCTACTTGAAACTACCCTTTAAAATTTCATTAAAATCACATTTAAACAACACCAATTTGAACTCAATTACCCCATTGTGTTTGATTTACTTGATATTTTACACTTATGCTAGTTGCAGTTATATTGGTAGCTGTCTAAATAGAGTTCTTAATGTAGGCTAAGGTTGTTGTAAGGAGTCAAAGGTAGTTGTAAGGAGATTTGGGGTGGAGAGGAGAAAGGAGGGCAAAAAAGGTAAACAGAGGACTTCAGACAGGAAATTTTCTTACTTTATTTTGGGTTGTACTATAGGCATAGCTGGCAAGAAAAAAGAAGAAACCTGTTGCTCACTTTATTCATATGAGCAGTGTATTTTTGTGCATTGAATACATAATCAAGGTGAAGAGGTTAGGTTGAATATTTAAAATTAGTTACTTGCTAAGGTGCAATTACATGTAAGTATTGATGATCAACCTGCAGAGTCTGAAGTACTGTCAGGGCTTACACTTGTACCACTTGCTGACTACAACTGGAACTATTAATCCAATCGAAACTAGTTCTAAAACACTGTGGACCGCTTCTTGTGTTGATTTTTAAAATGGCAGCAAGTTGACCATTATTATCATGATTACTTGTGTTGATTTTTAAAATGGCAGCAAGTTGACCATCATTATCATGATTACATGATCGATGATCACAATTGTTGACTGACGTTGTAAATAAGTCACTTATAAATTCATCAATAGACTATTTTCCTCTTTCCAGCAGTAGAATTATCTTAACAGGTAACTAAAATTAATATGGAGTCTTCGATAATCATTAATTTACATGTTTCTGAAAGGTTATCATGTTTCTAAAAGTGACATGATTGACTTGTCTTAGGAAAAAGTTTGCTAAATTCATATCAGCCTTGAAAATTATGAAAAAAATGAATGTTTAGACAAGCTATAGGACATGAATTTCATTTTCAGATATGACAAAATTCATGTGATACCCTTTATGACATGACTGTTAGGTAATGTTAGGTAATCTGATGAACGCTGGCCGTCAGCCTCTATGTTCGGATTGAAATAGTTACAAAGTGTTGTTTGTCACGGAAAATCACTGGACTGGTCCAGACTGCCACTGGATCTGTCCAGTCTTGCACTGGACTGGTTGTTTGCAGGTGGCCCGATATTTTGGCGGTCCGGTCTGTATCACTATATTTTATGAGGAAGAAATAAATTTTGTGTCATTGTCATGACTGCCAGAATTTCCACCAAGTGATGCGGTAAATCTTTTAGGTTATAAATAAACATAATAGGTGCGTGAAGCATTAAATTGGTTTATTGTACATTTTGCACACATTGTACAACACTGAATTAATACACAACGATGGGAAAAATGTAAATACACTAGTTTTAATAAATCAAGTCAGAAATTATTCCATATCAAATTCCCTTTCATAACACAAAAAAAAACATTATCATCAACACTGAATGCCTGATAAATAAGTTATCATGAACCAAGGCCACTCATCTTGAAATGTTAAAAAAAACATTTATCTTTCTTTAATCAGAAATACATCTTGTAGAACAACCATCCAGCATCCTGCACAACATTAGTGTTAATCATAACATTCCCGTCAAACAAAACACATTTGCAGCCGTTTCCTGATGCAAGGTTCATCCCCCTACATTTAGTAAGGTGACGCAGGCAAAGAAGGTAGCAATCGTTTGCTGAACAGGTTGATAGTGAGGTGATTTCTCCTTGTCCACTGTACTTGTGGGATTCCTTCTTCTCAAATTTCAGTCCAAACCCTGAAAAACAAGAAATTACAGAAAATGAAATCTTGAGGTCGGAGCTTCGACTATAACTATTTTAGCTTATAATTTGATGTCATTGCATGTGCTGCCTTCTAAAATGTGAAAAGTAAGTGCACACTGCAACTTTGCAGCCATAGTCATATAGACAGCAAAAAAATCTTAAATTTTCTGTTTTGCATTCAGACTTAAAGTGGAACAATTTTTCACGACATCATATGTGGTATATTAGGTTAATAAACAATTTTAGATAAACCTACGTTTGATGTCATGTTGGACACACTCGTCCTTATCACAAACACACAAGAAATAGTTTGAACCAGGGAGGCAGATTCCAGAGCCACAGGGGTTCGCGTCACATGGAGATTCAGCTAAAAGATACAAAAATGGAGACCCGGATACAACGGCGTTGCACTGGGCAATTGCCATTTTAATGAACCAAAAATATGTTACATTCTTTCGGTGTAATATATTCGTAAAGTATAAAAATATGTTTCCTAAATAACATAAATCAGGGTTATTGAATTCTTAAGTTTATGCACTTTAGTCTGTAGGATTCCTACAAAATGCGAGTACAAATTATGATGATTTTAATGATCAATATTATTTTCGTAAATTTGGCAATTTCTTAATAATATTAATCAAAATATTTGTCCTATGATGGTGGAAACCCCGACGAATATAAGAAATTAAAAACTTGCTAAAATTCAAGTTCAGTAGTATAAGTACAACAATAATAATTTAGTGTTAAAATCAATGACATTATTATAAAAATGTTTTACATCCATTGCAGATAAGTGGTCCCAATGTGTGATAAGATTGCTCAACGGCGGCATCAACGTCTCCGATCCTCAATTGCACAATTGGAAAAGCATCTTTAATTGCAATGTGTCCAGCCTCTTCTCTCCAAACAGCATCGTTGCGGTCACAAGTACAGTTCTTGTATTCCCCTGTAAACAATTGATTTGTATTGATCAGACAATTTCTTTGTTGCAAAAGTGTCTGTATTCTATAATGTCATAATATATATTTATAGCTTAGTTTATACTAAGAGTGATTGAGTGACCAAACCGTGGCCACCGTGCACCTTCTAGTTTCTTTAGTCTGTCTCCTCACGTGTTTACCACGTTTCTGGCCTTTCCTGTTTCTCGCAGTTTAGCAATCACACCTTCTCAAATCCGCTCCCTATAAATACTCAGGGCGCGAGTACTCAGCGTCGCATTTTTAAACGAGTATCATCTATTCCTTAACCAACACTCCTCATAGTTTGATGATAGCATCGGCTATCCTGGTTCACTACTTTGCCTGTCTCAGGGCGTCAGAACTTTGTGTGGATCCCAACACAGGCAGGGCCCCACTTAGATCTTCGGTCGAATTTCCCTCATCTGATAGAATGTTATTTCATGTTGCTTCATCGAAGATTTCTCATAGGGGTTTTTCAGTTCACATCGGGTGCTCTGGTCACCCGGTATGTGCATTATGCACTCTGAGGTCATATCTCCTTCAATACCCCGCCCCTTCCACTTCATTCTTATTCACCATTGCCCCTGGAGTCCCTTTGGACTATCCCACTTATAATGCTTCTATTAAATCTCTTGTTGCTAGAATTGGACTTAATCAATCCTTCCCTTTATTCCACTCATTCGCTCCGCTCGGGGGCGGCCATGCAGGCGGCACAGGCCGGCCTGCCCGAGACTCAGATTCAAATCCTTCCCTTTATTCCACTCATTCGCTCCGCTCGGGGGCGGCCATGCAGGCGGCACAGGCCGGCCTGCCCGAGACTCAGATTCAAAGACTCGGTAGGTGGCGCTCCGATACTTATAAGATATACATGAGGCCCGATCCGGCTTCATATTCTCACCTCGCCCCTCACCTAGTTCATCATCACCCTTCATAGCCGAGCAGCATGGTCTCCTACTGGACCATTGCACCTCACTCACCCCACAACACTTACCCCACAACACTTATGCTCTTGGGTGTTTTTCACAGAGCTCAAACTTTTGGGCAACCCAGAGCATATAATTATCAATTTCACAAATCTATGTTCACATCTATGTTGTCTATCTGTGTGTCATCCTGTCTATCTATGTTGTGTCATGTCCTCTCCTGTATGAATGTCCTTGTCTTGTGTGTTTGATTTGCCTCAAATGATTAAAGGCACTGCGGCCATGTTTATTAAAAAACTTGTGTTTGTGTTTACTCAATTATAGCTTAGTTTATACTAAGAGTGATTGAGTGACCAAACCGTGGCCACCGTGCACCTTCTAGTTTCTTTAGTCTGTCTCCTCACGTGTTTACCACGTTTCTGGCCTTTCCTGTTTCTCGCAGTTTAGCAATCACACCTTCTCAAATCCGCTCCCTATAAATACTCAGGGCGCGAGTACTCCGCGTCGCATTTTTAAACGAGTCCCCCCCCCCACCCGCTCCTTTTATTATAGGATATTTCAAGAAGTGGGTGTTAGGTAAAATTTTAAAAATCCTTTTATAAATTTCATCCTAATTATCTTGGCCTACTGGTTTAAACGTACACTCTGTAATTTATTAAAAAAATTATACTGGTTATTATTGTATAATATATCACCGAGTCATTTATAAGACACTACCTCTTGATTATTCTCCGTCTGTATATTTTACATATTCAATTATGTTGTTCTCATAATTCACCTGCCTGTACATTAAATGTATATCAATTTCAAATTTCAAATGGACTTACAGTGCTTATGCACAGTGCTTATGCACAATGGACTTCTCTTGGGCAACCCAGAGCATATAATTATCAATTTCACAAATCTATGTTCACATCTATGTTGTCTATCTGTGTGTCATCCTGTCTATCTATGTTGTGTCATGTCCTCTCCTGTATGAATGTCCTTGTCTTGTGTGTTTGATTTGCCTCAAATGATTAAAGGCACTGCGGCCATGTTTATTAAAAAACTTGTGTTTGTGTTTACTCAATGATAAATATCAGTGATATTTAACATGGTATTACCCTGGAATTAACTAAATGCTATTCTGTCTCCAGGGAATAGCCAGTATTTCTTCACTTAAATAGACAAACTATTCATATTGTTTTGTTCTAATTTAAGTCATAACAGGTCTCTGTTGGAGCAATAAAGTCTATTAAAACTCACTGAATCCTGAAAAACTAGTAATTGTGTTGATTGGGAGCACGTAATATCCTAAATGAGTATCAGTTCACTTTCTTTTAAAGCTATGTGTTGTATATTACATAGGATGTGCAGAATTGATGGCCTTTATATACGCATGTGATTATCAGATTAAAATTTAAGATATAAGCATGTGAAAGTGCACCATTAATACAACTGCATGTAAATACATGGCACACTCACTATGACACAATCCGCCATATCTTCTCCACCAGTTCTGATAAATGGTGCCATCATAAGCCATGAACCTTAGGGCACCACTCATGAAAACATATGTGCATTCATATTTGAAGGAATAATAACAGGATTTTGATGAAGTCACGACACCTCTTACTTGGGACCAAGAACTCAGGTTGTAGGTTATTGTAACTGGTGCGCGCCCAGAGACGGTCGAACGGGGATTTTGAATACGTCCCATTCTGCAAAATCAGATATGATAAGATAAAATGGGAAGAACTTCATAATCACATAAGAATCACCAGATGAATATTATACAAACTTCAAAAAATAAAATAAAATATGTGATTAGAATTAGAATTAGAATTAGAATTTATTGGTAAACTAAATACAATTACACTTCAACATAACAAATAGCAGAATTAGAATACCAATAGAAAATATTAACTGACACAATGAATGTGTAGATGTTCCGCAGCAATTTCACAATATAATTTCTTAATCTTTACGAAACAATGAATTATGTAGGAAATAAAAAATAATAATGATACTCATACATTGTAAGTTAAAAACATTGATAAGTACTGGCATATATACAAAAGTTTTAATGATTATAATCTTAATAATAGTTAAGTGTGATTATCAAAGTAGTCTCTACAAAAGACATTAAAATCTTACTTGTCATGATTGACTATGGTCTCAACAACATTCGATGTGAAATTACACTGGACTGGAAAGGTGAATTATTGCCAGGCCCATCTGGGTCAATTGTGAATTTTCCACTTTCTCGAACACCCACATTGTAGTAAGCCTGACATGATGGCAGTGCCAGAGAATACACACAACCTGGAAAAGATAACCAAATGAAATTTATTTAATAAAATGATAGAAATCCTAATGTCATATAGAATCACACTTGGATGATTTTCATCTGAAGGCCAGTGAAGGGGCTTATCTTAAACAATGCTCACTAACATTGATAAATGTTGATTATTGAACTACAAAAAATCAGTTTGCAATTGTTTTGTATAATCCTGAATGATATAAAATCAGGAACTTGCTTACCAAACGCTAAGGATTTCAGGACAAACAACACCAGTATCTTCATCGCTCAGACAGCTTGCTTGACTCTCTCACCAACAGGACAATGATGGCTTGAATTTAAATATATTTCAGTAAACGATGGACATGTTTATATCGATTTTAACAATAATTACTGAATTTACTGTTATTATTGTCATCACATGGATAATTATGACAATTATTCATTGTTAAACTGTCAACATGCGACTCAAAATACAGAAATTAAGAAATTTTCCTACTTACCGGCTGCAAGAGTATTGTAGTTATTCCTACTGGGCAGGGAATTGTAAAAGATTATGCAATATTTGGAGACCTGTTTGTTTGTGTGCGGTATAATCTTCTCAAACAGTATTACCACCACTACCCCGCAGGTTGGCAGGGCTTTATTAAGCTGCCTCATAAAAGCATTATTTGGTTACAATCTGAACATACACCCATAATGTGTTATGTTATCTTGTAATCCAGGTTACCATAAGGTGTACCATATTTTGATGACAAATTTCAAGGTTTTTCATTGTGTTTATGGTAGCTGCAGAATCTTAAATAAATCATGGAGTGAACGCTTTTGTGATACATGACAGCTCCATTATCGATCATTTTCTGATATTGCAGAAAATCTTCAGTTGTTTTCCATCAAAATAAAAATTGCATAGAGTACTGCAGAAAGTGGCAGTTGATCATCAATTTTTTTTTAAAGATTACAGTGTTTTTTTTGGGTGATGCTTCTGAACTGGATAATTTCTTCTGGGATCAGCCACAGCTTGTCCATTCAAAGTCAGTTGGTGTGTTATTCTAAACTTTTTTTTCGGTACTGTTGTAGTTAATCACCGTAAAGTCCTAAAGCATTACCTTATTTCTGTAATTGCAGTATGATGTTACTGGGCCTAAATGCTATAAATCCAGCCGAAAATAAAGTATTCTATCCGCACTTACCTTATCAGTAGAGCCAATTGAATTTACATTAGAATGTTAATAAAAAACGCAAATTATTAGTTTTAATGGATCAAAAAATAAGTAGAGTATTACCATGTCTTTTAAATTCTAACCAGATGATCCTTGCTTTATTAACTGTAAATTGGTTAAAAAAATTTAGTGGTCCACCTGCATCCATTTTTGAGCTACAGTCAGTCAAACAGGCAAATTGAGCTGTTCTGTCTCTAATACAGGGGCATGACGTCAAAATGGGAGCTTGGCTACTGTGACCTCATCAGCTGTGGTGACGTCACAATTGAACAACAGACAGTCATGTGATTCTGAAGGCTTTGTTTATACCTCGAGATGAGATCACTAAATCTGCCATATTGGAACTGCCCTGAGATATGACGTCATTGTGAATGTGAAGTCACAGCAGGAGCAACAATATGTTGTGTTTGGCTGATTGGGACGTGAGATGATGCCATTGTTACCAGTGACGTCACTATTATGTCACAGTTACCAAATGCCAGGCTGCCAGTCAGTTCCAAGATGGTGGATTTGGTTGCTACATCTGCTAGAGTCTCATGTCCGTTCTATTTATTTCTATGGCAACCAGGCAAGCTCAAACAAATAATAGGTGTCTCTATTGTAATTCAGGGTGATTAACTTTAAACGAAAGTTAACTTATTGTTTATTGGAGTGTTTCTTCCCGCACCACAAGGCCACCTCAGCTCTTTATTTTAGAATAAAGTATGCTGGTACATTTTTACCTTCAGCGAACTTGTTCACTAGGGTAAAATTTTGTCTGTCCCCCTTGGGCGGGCAGCCCTGCGGATGGATCGTTTCCAGGCTGACACTCGGCCCTTATTCAATGTATATGGATGAAATTTGGTACACATATAGCCAGTGTGATCTTGTTGTGCCTTTTGATGGTCTGATGGATAGATATTCCATACTTTGTGAAATAATTAAAAAAATATAAAAATTATTTTTGTTTGTTTCCGTGCTGAGGCTCAGTCACTATTGCTTGTGCATGGATACAATTTGGTACAGATGTGGCATGTACGGTCTAATTGTGCCTTTTGAAGGTCTTATTGATAGACATTCTATACTTTTTGAACAAATTACACGAAATATAAAAATACTTTTTTTTTGTTTTCGGGCTAAGACTCGGTCACTATTGCATGCACATGGATAAAGTTTGGTACACATATGCCTTTCATGTCAAGTAGTGCCTTTTGAAAGGTCTGATGGAAAATATTATATACTTTTTGAAATATTGAAAAAAAAAATTTTGTTTCTGTCCCAGGACTCGGTGACAATTGCATGTACAATTGTATATGGATAAAGTTTGGTACACATATGGCTTACATGGTCTAGTTGTGCCTTTTTGTGGTCTGACTGATAGATAGTCTATACTTTTTATGTAATATTGAGAAAAAATATTTAAAATTTTTTTTTTTTTCACATCGCAGCCAAACTTTCCCATAATTGCATATACAGCAACGAAATGTTCTACACATATCACCTAGAGTTCTCCGTGGCCTAATGGTTTAAAGTGCTTGTTTGTACTACCAGTCTGGCTTTGAGGTCGTGGGTTCGACTCCCACTCCTGGAACTCAATTTGGTCCGAGCCCATGGGACATTAAATGGAGGTGGGTTGTATCCAGTGTTCTGTGCTGGGGCAACTGAAAGACCCTGGGCATCCCTGAATTAATAGGGTATGTGCCAGACTTCCAGTCTTCTCATGAATCATCATCATACGGCGGTCACCAACACTGGAGAATGCTACGGCATGGGAACCTTGGGCAATGTTCCTCTCGTCTCTGCCCATGGGCGCTGTTCTATGGCTGCCCTGAGCTGTATCATTGTGGAAGGCTCACCACAAATTTCGTGCCTGCATTGCAGTGCACAACTGAGAGTATTTACAATTACAATGTAGAACAGCCTTTCGATTTGTATTTAACAATTTTTGAATGATTGCAAAAGCTTCAACTGACAGCTCATGACCTATACTTTGTACAAGCATGAAACTGTACCATATGCATAAATTAGACTAATAAGGCCTTTTCCACATTTTACAAACTCTTGCAAGCAGATAGGCAGATGGCAGGGCAGTGGACAAATAGACATTATTGATGGCCATGACTCGACCGCTATTGCATACCAATACGCAATTTGGTAAACACATCAATTTTATGGTTTAATTGTAATCTTCTAAATGTGTTATTCGCTGAAGGTTTACTGCTGCGCAGCATATGTTTTACATTGCAATACTATAAATGCCAGGTCATGAATGATTCATTTGTGTCTCATGTAACTCTTTCACCGCCAAGAACTGTGTCAAGCCAAAAAAGTAAGGGGTCAAGAGAGTTCAACTAAACAGAAGTAGATATTTGAACAAACAGACACTTACAGTAGTTAATGAGAATGCCACCAGGTGGTCTCTCCAGGGATCTAAGTTGGGCGGATGTCGCAAGCAGTTAAGGCAACCTTACGTAATTGGGAGGCACCGAGAGTGCTTCTTGGCCATGCAAGCAGTTCTTATTTTTATGTAGGAGATCTTCTTCAGTGGACCTTGCAATGAAGACAGTCTCTTCTGTAGTTGTGAAGCTATCTCTCATTGCAGTCTGGTCTCCTTGGGTTTAAAATGCTCAAGCTGGAGTTATCTACTAATTCAATAATGCAATTCATGTCATTCTTCGAAATAAAATTTTTCATGATGTGCTTTATGCTTGTAATGTAAAAGTAGTTTTCAAAGTCGGAAGAGCATTTCAATCTGCCATGCTAGTAGAGCCACACAATTATGTATGATCGGAAGTGCACAATGCATGCATTTTAATGCTGTTTGAAGATTTGTCCTGGTTCTCTCTGAAGAGTGTTTCTGTTCCTGACACTACCGTTTATGGGACAGATTACAGATGACAAAACTGCTTTACATAGAATTCCCAAGAGTAGTTTTGAACATAATTCTTCCACATATTCCTCATTGCAGGACTCCTAAAGAGTCAGATAAGCCTTTTGCATGAGATATCCTCTTTAAGAGCTTGAAGTCAACTTCCTGAAATTTCCCCTGACTGATGCTCACAGCATCTTAAAAAGACAGTAGTCAGGAGTTTCGCACCCAGAGAATCTACCCTAGACGAATCCTTCCATTTTCGCGTATTATCATAGATTTATGTCATGAGCGTCATAGCCAATCAGCGACCAGTATTTCCGACCAGTTCAAATCTTTACCGGCGATTTGCGAGAGAACGATTCAGTCCTCAGAGGGCTACGACCTATCATTTTAAAGCTCTCAGAGAGATCTATCTAATGAAGTAACTTGCAAGTCTGTACGATTTACGGAACTCAGTGAATCGGCGAAATCGGCTCATTTGCATAACCTGTGTGAAGCTCTGTTCATTGGCCAGCCTTGGGGGTGTGTCTGACTTATTATTCACTGAAGGCTTTGCTGAAGTTGAGTTTCGGTGACGTGATCTGTAAACAGAGTAGTCTGGACTATCTCATAGCTGGCTGACAGAGCTTCTATGATGTCTCAACTATTAAAATGCAAGGTTTGTACTGCAACTGCAATTCAAAGTTGGCATTTATAAAGCCTTAGATGCATCATGCATAGCTGACAGCTTGTAGCGCAGCTCTATGAGGCATGGATCTGATTTGTTGCGTCTCTGGTAATCCAGACACCAATTTGATAATTTGATGGCCATTTGACATTCCACAAGAATTAAGCATTAGCTTGCATGACTACCTTCAACTCAGTACCTTGACAGTCAGTTTGAAAACATATTTGCATAATCTATCAATCATATCTAGTAAAGGAAAAGGAAACCTTTGATTGAGTCTGCATAGATTAAGTTTATTATACAATAAATTATAAGCATATTACATTATATAATATATATTTCACGCTAAACAGCACTAAATACAAGTTGAATCCCTCAGGGAAACACAAAACTATTTCCACCATCATTATTATTAATAATTATTCATACTGCTGTTGGTCTTCCGAGTATGTTGAAAAATAAAAAAGAATTCATAATTATAAATAATTTTATCAGAAATACATCTTGTAGAATGACCATCCGGCATCTTGTACAACATTAGTGTTAGTCATAACATTATCATCCAACAAAACACATCTGCAGCCATTTGCTAAGGCAATGTTCATCCCCCTGCATTTAGTTAGGTGACGCAGACAAAGAAGGTAGCATTCGTTTGTTGAACAGGTTGATAGTGAGGTGATTTCTCCTGGTCCACTGTATTTGTGCGATTCCTTCTTATCAAATTTCAGTCCAAAACCTGAAGAACAAAATATAATAGAAAATGAAATAATGTTGATCAGAGCTTCGATTTTGACTCTTTGAGCTTATAGTATGGGATTGTACATGCAGCCTTCTCAAAAGTTAATTATATCTTTTTGGCCAATACAGTCATGCAGTGTAGACTTATGAGTGCATTTGATTCTGGTGATCAGAGTGATCTGAATCACAGATTTTGTGACCTGGATCAAACTGTTTGGATCAGTGATCTGAATCCAGAACAGGATCGAACTGAAAAATATATGGATCCTTGGACCACAAATTTTTATGACCCAATCCCAAGCTTCCTTGATCTGGATCACTGATCCATGAATCCAACCCCAGATCACAGATAATTTCAGATCAGCTGAAACAAACACCAAAATCTGTCTGCATGTCATTTGATTCAATTAATTTGGAACTAAAACCAGTGGCGTCCCTATGGGGGGCACAGAGGGGCACGTACCCCCCCCCCATATTGGACCTGTACCCCCCCAGGTGCCCCCCCATATGAACTTTCCAACCTTGGCTAAAATATACATTATAAATAAACATAAAATATACAGTATTGTGGGTGCCCCCCAAGAGAATCGTGTGCCCCCCAGGTGCCCCCCCCGCTCGAGACCCCCCAGTTACGCCAATGACTAAAACAATTGCACATTGCAACACTGCATCTACAGTCATATAAAACGCAATACATCTCTAAATGGTCTGTTTTGCCATACACACTTAGGGGAGACCGGGGCTGGTTGTCACAGGGGCAGGTTGTCACACTGTGTAAAATTTAAAAATGCTCTACTTCTGTTTAAAGCAATAAGGAGCACAGCCATTGCATATGAATGTCAAAAGAGGAGTAAAATACATATATCTGGTGGATATACATCTATGCAATTCAAATTCTCTATGTAATATTACACATTTTTAAAAATTCATCACTCGGGGCAGGTTGTCACAATGTCGGGGCAGGTTGTCACACTTTCGGGGCAGGTTGTCACACTTTCGGGGCAGGTTGTCACACTTTCGGGGCAGGTTGTCACACATTTAGTTACGAGTTTGGATGCAGGAAGTGGGACTCTGTAAGGCAGATCCTGACTAAGAAAAGTTATTTTGGACATGTGAGGAATCCTCCACTTTCCCAACGCAGAGTTAACAATGACATAAATCTGTTAGGCTAGGCCTACTTATAAATCCGAGCATCAGAAATTTAGATTCTGGTCAGGAAGAGCAAGAATTCAGCGTTTTCCTGCAAATTCCTGTTGTTAATTTTAAATAGATCTATTCAGACACTATGCCTTTTCTGCATAAATCATTAAGGGCCCTATTATCTATTTAGAACTTGCTACTTTCTGGTGTGGACCAGGTAGGCGAAAAAGGATTAATGACAAAACTCCAGCAATATTTTCGAATGAAATATTCCACAACCAGTCATGGATACAGTTACGGTGAATTTCAATGAAGCAGGCAGTGGCCGAACCATTGACCTACTCCCAACTAGTTAACAGCAGAGAATTACAGCCCTAGACGTAATTAAATAATACACAGTACATTGAGAATGATAACAATATATTTAATGTATAGTCTTCATATTACAGACAAAGTATCAATTTCAAAGTTATAAAGGACGCAAACGACTAATTGAAATGTATTCCAGAATGAAGGAATGCGTGTGTTAAGTGGTTGAATTCAATATTGACACAACAATTGTAACATTAATGCCTGTTTCAGCAGCTTGAATACTACAGAAATATTTGCTCGTCTTCTTCGTCATCGGAATTGCAGTTCAGGCAGGTGTAGGTCTGACTTCCATCGGTACAATCCTTGTGGGCTCTCTTTCCACAAGATATGCATGTGACCCAATGTTTGTTCTTGGAATATGGTTTCACACACACCAAGCAAAACTCCTCATCATCATCGGAGGATGAAACTGTGTCATTGGCATGTTTTGCCTTTTTGCCCTTTCTTTTACTGCCTCCTTTTGGTCTCCCAGCTCCCTTCCTGCTCCCCTGCTTCATAGATTTGTTGATGCTGACTTGGTTTGTTTTCGATTTTCTTCCTCCTTGGGTTTCTACCAAAGCTGCCATTACAGGAGTATCAGTTAGAATGGCTGACTGACGTTTCTTTCTTGTGACTCTACTGATCCTTGGACCTGCTTTTGGGAAAGGCCTAATATCCTGCGGAGTAACTCCACAAATGGCGGGCATTGATGGGCCAGGCAATGCAGGCATGGGAATTGCACTTGCAGGCAGGCCAGAAGATGATTGAGAAGCAAGGTGGTGGGGGAGAGGAACAAAAATGGCGCTAGAGGGAGGCACAGTAGTTGGGACAGAAAACGGGACAGCAAAACGGTTGGGCACTGTGAAAGGAGGGTTATTAGGGGGAGGAGGACTTGGGCCAGGGAACGACTCAGTAATATGGTCATGGACAGGTAAGGCAATAGGGCCCTGGTGAGGGGGAGGAACAGAAATGGTTCTGGAGGGGCGCACAGTGATAGGGGTAGAAGAAAGAGGGACAGCAAAATGGCCAGGCGGGGGTACTGTTGCGCGAGGGATAGGGGGAGTGGGCCCAGAGAGCGACAGAAGAAGGGTACGGCTGCCAGATGAGGGCACATAACTACTGGAAGGTGTGGAAGATTTGCCAGGACGAGTAACGGCAGAAAAGGATGATGAACTAGACATAGACATGGTGGGTAGTGACGGATCAAAGGTCGGCATGGTGGTTCTGGATGTTTCATGACGCAATGTGGCCACTGCAGGCGGGGATAGAAAGGCAGATGAGGGTACGGCAGTTGAGGTTGCTGCAAGTCGAGTGATTTCCTGGGGAATGGCAGTAGGCATTGTGAGCGGAGCAGTTGTTAGATCACGGTCAGTCACAAATGATGGAGCATAAGCAGAATTTGGAAATATTGACCTGTTGAATGGCATGATACCTGATGCTCTGAAGCCAGACAAGATGTTGGTAGGAGTGAATGCTTTTGGAAAAGCAGCTGACACGAGAATGGGAACATCATAAATTGTCATTACTTTTCCTGGATTGTTTGTCATCCAGTCATCAGCAGCGGTGTTGACATATTTTTTGAAAGGGCCATAGACTGCTACATCTAAAGGTTGTAAACGATGAGACGTGTGCGGCGGGAAGGATAGCATGGATATGCCATTTTCTTTAGCATAATCTAGGCCTGCAATGCTCAAATGGGAACCGTGATTATCAAGTAGAAGCAGGACAGGCCTATCCTTTGATGGTTTTACACAGCGAACAAAATGTTGCAAAAATTCAAGAAAAATTTCCTCATTCATCCAACCACTGACATTGGCGCTACCTGCACTTCCAGACAAGGCTTTACTTAGAAAGTGCTGGCGAAAATGGACCCTGGGGAATATGAAGAATGGTGGAATGCTCGTGCCTGCTGCTGAAATAGCACACGCCACAGTCACCAATGTACCACGTTCCGCTGAGGTGATCGATCCAATCTGTTTAACTCCTTTTCGAGCAACAACTCTGTCGGGCTTTTGGACTGTGGTCACCCCCGTCTCGTCCATGTTCCAAATGTCAAAGTTTTGAAAGCTATGGCGGTTTAGCACTTCTCGAAGGTTGCTGAAGAAGGTATCCACGTTACATCGATTGAATGCAGTGGCTCTGGCAATGCTTGTAGGCTCTGGTGTTCGCAACGAAAGTCTTGGATGTCGTTTCAGGAAGTTAGTAAACCAATCTGCCCCTGCACATTGGACGTCGGTCCACTGCATTGGTACAGCAATCTCATTTGCGATAGCCAATTGGAATGCCAATTTTCGTACTTCCTTAGGTGATAGTCCTTGGTAAATGTCACTGGACTGCTCCAAATATTTAACCAGTTTTTCTTCAAGCTCATCAGTAAGTATCTGCCGATTTCTTGAATAACCGCTGTTACAGTTAATGATACCGTACTGCACATTTTCAACAGATACCTTTCGGCAGTGTCGAGCGAGAGTTCTGTAATTGATGTCAAATTCTAAGGCAGTTTTCCTTATTGATTGCTTTGCCAGTTTTACTTGAGCAACGGCTCTTAGGATTTCTCCTTCAGGAACCTCTCCTCGACCGGTTTTTTTCTTGTAACTGCGAACCATATCTGAAATGAAAGAAATAATTTTGGCTAAAAATGACGAATACTTGAAAAGAACACATTTCCTTTCTTCGAATCAGAAATTTAAGCAAATAGAGGGTAATTCTATTCACAGATATATTTTAGGTGAGCCATAATTTAAGAATATTTTGCTGAACATCATGAGAATCAGAATGATGTTAATTTACATAATTTTATGTGTGCTTTACACTTGAAAAATATGAGTCAATACATTATAAATTAGTGGCTTGCTTGCATCTGACACTGGGTCGGCTCTTTTTTGCAGGTTTATTGCAATTCCCAGAGGGAATTCCAAGGTCTTGATTGCTTAATTGATTTTACGTAGTCTTTCAGTTGTAACTCAAAAAGTGATAGCACAACATTGTACACCATAAGGACCCCTTCAGTCCTTCATAACTGGTCGCAGAGCCATGGTGGCAGCACCAGTCAGCTAGAGGCTCAGGATTACAACGTCGCCCCCTGGCGAGAATGTCAGTGACGTCATCCTTTCATGACGTCATTCAACAGTAACAACAGATTCGCACAGCTCGCTGTCTGGTCAAGGATCAAATAAATCATTGAATTGCAACTGCTTACACCAATTTAATGCAATAAATACCCCTGGATCGTTTTCCTCATAAAATCCGAGACAGGTCAGTGTCAAGAGATCAATGTCAAAGTCCATAAATACTATGCTGAAGATACTTTTGTGACTTTGTCACGAAATAGTTAATTTTGCTGCATACGGTAACAAATTTGTGCATCAGTAGGCCTACATTTTTATGAGTGAACCCTCATTGGACATTTTCTTGATCTCTAAATGACTATTTGTCCTATCAATTGTCCAAGCTTATCAGATTGGTTGTCGCTTTAAAGTGTGACAACCTGCCCCGAAAGTGTGACAACCTGCCCCGAAAGTGTGACAACCTGCCCCGAAAGTGTGACAACCTGCCCCGAAAGTGTGACAACCTGCCCCGAAAGTGTGACAACCTGCCCCGAAAGTGTGACAACCTGCCCCGTATTTTTGTGACAACCTGCCCCGAGTGCTTCCAATGATGACAATGGCTGATTACTGCCATTTTGTTAACATTTCTTCAGTTTTTACATTTTTATACTGTGAACAACTAAAAGCAAAATGAGATTTTTCGATCTGTTCAGAACAGTCACTAGTGTGTGAAGAATGAAATGACATTCAATTTGATGGCAAAATTTTACTTTTCAGAGTAAAAAATGAAATACTCACTGTTCCTTGAAAACGTCTGTCTTGGTGTCAGGACTTCGTATAGAGACCTCTGGTGACAATTTCTAAAATTAACAATGACTGGTTGGCCAGTACTGCCACCTAGTTTTCCACAGTAAAAAGTGTGACAACCTGCCCCTGTGACAACCAGCCCCGGTCTCCCCTACAGTGTGACAATTTTTCTCAACATCATAAATGCCATATCAGGTAAGTAAAAAATTGCAAAAAACTCACCTCTGATGTCGTGTTGACAAAGATCATCCTTGTCACAAACACACACAAAATAGTTTGAACCAGGGAGACAGATTCCTGAGCCACAAGGGTTGTTTTCACACGGAGATTCAGCTAAAAGATACAAAAATAGCAAATATGATATAACTAGGACGCTTTGCGAAATTGTCATTTCGATGGACCGAAGAGTGTGTTATCAGTCTGTCTGTGCGAAGTTGTCTTAAATTATGAAAGTAGGCCTACGTCTCAGGTGCACATGAATTTTGAACATTTTTTTGCATTAATCGTTGACTCTCCAAGACAGAACGTTTTAATCGGAAGTTCCCTGGTATTCTGAAATATGAGAAACTCAAAAACTTGCCTCAATTCAAGTTTGATCGAACAATTAATAATTTGCTGTTGAAATCAATGATATCATTATAATAAACCCTGGAAATGTTACAGCTTGATAGCCTTGGGCAATGTTCCTCTCGTCTCTGCGTATTAACAGCATTTGGTGCTGTTCCATGGCTAGCCTAAGCTGTATCATTGTGCCTGCATTGCAATGCTTAACTGAGAGCCGGCCTAATTATAATACAATACAAAAAAAACAACTGTGATAAAAATGTTTCTTACTTCCATTGCAGACTAGTGGCCCCAAAGTGTGGTAAGACCGTTCCAAAGAAGCATCATCAGTATCTCCAATCCTCAATTGCACAATCGGAAAAGCCTCTTTGATTGCAATTGATCCGACTTCTTCTCTCCATACACCATCATTCTTGTCACAAGTGCAATTCTTGTATATGCCTGTAATTAATTACTATAAATCATGTCATGTATTTATTGAACAGTTTTTGTATTAGGACCATACTTTGGGTATTTTTGATGGAGACTGAATATATGACTGTTTCGAAATAAAAATATTTAA